>OZ025883.1:6670255-6827755 GCA_964019415.1 Ianthella basta
TTTAGTTTTGTACTGTTTGTAGAAACATCCCCTTCTCCCCACTCCAGGGAGTATCAACTAAATAGATGACTCCAGTAGAGCTTACCGCACTGTATGAGGTGACATGACTGTGTAGGTGTAGCTGAGGCAGCATGATTAGTGCACATGCCACTGTAGTGGAGTGATGAGATTGTTAGAATGAAGTAGAAACACACTTCATTGAAATAATGTGAAATAGAATGACTCATGGAACACAAACACAGGCATGAATACACACACACACACACACACACACACACACACACACACACACACACACACACACACACACACACACACACACACACACACACACACACACACACACGTACACACACACACACACACACACACACATGTACACACACACACACACACACACACACACACACACACACACACACACACACACACACACACACACACACACACACACACACACACACACACACTCACACACACACACCTTTACCACCACAGAATGGTATAGCTCTGTACACTCCCAGTACAGAGCTATTTTAGTATACACATAACAATACAGAATAGGTAGCCTTGCTCCAGGGTACACAGGGAACTGGGAACCTAGACTATAACATCAGCCAGTGCAATAATGATATTCACAATCCACAAAAATGTATAGTTACGTAATATTCAGAGAGAATGACATCACTGTCAACCTCTCAGGAGGCAGCAGACTCCGCTGCATCATGTGCTGCGCTGCATGTGACTCCCTATATTGCATGAGCAGTAGTGTGTGGGTATTCCTATAGGTGTTTTCCCTTGGAAACCCCCTACCACTGTCCCTCTCTATCCATTACATGCTAAACACTCCATTGATGAAGGGCCTATTACAGGGACAACCCCCTCACACAGTCTACATTGTCAGCTATTTCAAACACACACACACAGACATATACACCTGGGAGGTATGTAAGTTGCTAGGCAACTCATAGACTGTTACATACCATGCTAGTCACTTTGAATACCATTACCAAATAAGCTGTGTTGACACGACATACAGAGTGTCCTTGTACCATAATGGAACAGGGAGTAAATTACACCTAAGGTGTGTTTACAGGAAGTAGCTATAGAAGGAAGTGATTTAGGAACACTGCCATCACATCACGTCACATGTTTGGCTTACCTGTAACATATACGTACATACAAATGAGTTTCATGTTAGCGTATGTATATTAACTGACACATTCTACACAGTTCATTCCTACACCGGGTATATAAAGGGAGGCTTCCCCTTCTTAAGTACTGGGAAGCAGCTAATGAACAGGAAGTGTTTACTTCTCTTCTATTTTGTATGTTCCACGGAGAGGTGACAGCCTATAGCAACTTATAAGTTGCTATGGCAACACTGTCACATGCTTCTAATCCACCATTGCAGGTGCCTACACTGTAAACAAGTCACACACCACACAACACAATAAGTAAACAACAGAAATACAAAGTATGTAAGTAGTATTTTAGAAATCCCAGCCTACACACCACTTCACACCCTAGTGTATTTTTCTAACCACAGACTGAAGTGGCCTAAAAGGTCTGACAATTTGTTTTGTAGTAGTTTTGCACACAACCTCCTCACTGAATGTGTTTATGTCACTTTACTCATTAGACAACACATTAGATATTGCTCTGTATTTGATGATAAGCTCTTGGCATAGAAAACACTAAATTAATGATTATATTAAAATATACACCCGTATGCATGTACACATGCAGATAACACATGATAACAGTATTAGTCAGTATCATGTTGACAAACACGTACATGTATGTTAATGTCAGTATCAATGACAAACCAGAAAATGTGACACACAAAACTATACCTAATTTAAAGTTTAGCACTTCTGAAAATTCCAAAAATATACTTAGGTGATGTACAAAAGGGATGTGGGAATCTTACAAAACTTTTAAGGTTAACTAATTTATATTATTATACAATAATTATATACGTACATACTCTTAACTGTCACATAGGCAACATATAGCCTCTGATTGCTTCAATAACAAGCGGCTTTATTTCATTGTATGGACCGTAAAACCACTCAAGTGAACGGGTCCAGCGATACTTTTCTAAAGCTTTGTGTGCCTCTTTCTCAGCCTTTGCACTGGAAACTGGGAATCGGTCCAACAATTTCAGACTGGGATTACCAGTCCTCAGTTCCCTTATTCGCCGGTCTGGGTCCGTAGAATGGCCTACTTTGAATCGCTGATTTGTATCTGTCATTATGTACACATTCACAACTTTCTCCTTCTTCAATTTCTCATAATGTTCACTTCTACCACCACCATCACCATAGTTACTGCCACCATCACCATGGTTACCACCGCCATCACTATTCATCCAATCAATCACCTTCTTCCCCACATGACCGCAACTGACCCAACTGCAAAGGTCTTTGGAAGTAACCCCAATGACCTTTGCCAAATCGTCGCTTGTGCATGGGTGATCATCCATCCATCTTCTCAGAAAGGTGCGAGCTTTATCCTCGAATTGCACTCTGAACTGAACCTTCTCTGAGGCCTTGGTTTTGAGGCCATCAACTGTCTTCCTGTCAGTTGATGCAACATCTTCATCTGCTGGCTCCCTTTTGACACCATGACTCAAGCCAACAGCACTGTCATTGCTGATGTCCTGAACATCTTTGTTCAGCCAGTCAATCACCACTTGCCCCAAACGTACGCGAGGACCTTTTCTGTAACGCCATGCATAGAAATTGGAAGCTGATTCTCCCATAGCATTTGCCATTGCTGAGTACGTTATACCATTTTTGCTCTTCAAGTACTCCACTGCCCATCGGGCTGTTTCTACATCCCGTACTGGGAAGTCAAACGGCCCACCATGTTTCTTAAATAGCTGCCGCTTGGCTTCGTCCATTGACAGGGGCTTCAGCTGCAGTCTCTTAGCCATGATTCTGAATTCTGAAATTGAATATGCTGGGGAAGTTAGTTATTGTGCTGTTGCTAATGATAAATTGCTCTGTTGACCTATTCTCGCGTAGCCAGATCGCTTCTTCCCTCCATTTTATATTATGACGTCATCGGTTGGGGAGAAGGGTCTGGTACATTGCTAGTCTGGCTTGCTAGACCGTCCTGTAAGCGCCCGGTAGGCGCGGAAGGGAACGGTCTGGCGGCAGTATAGATCCCGTTGCCACGGTAACGTGCCTCAAAACGATGTTTCTAAACTTCGTAGACACCCCGGGTGTTGTCTGGCGCCGTGGTCTATTTCGTCTAGCCGTGTTCTAATTCGTTCGCGCTATGCTCTAAATGCCGATTTAGAGCATGGGCGTGGCACGCGCGGCGTTCGCGCCTATGCTCTAAATAGCGATTAGAGCATGGGCGTGGCTTGGGCCCGCTGCGATAACAATAGTTGCTAACTCCACAACATACGATGCACAGTTCGCTCGGCTTACTTGTTTCGTCGACTAACAGGGTAACGCAACAATCCGGCATGCAGCGGCCTACGAATCAGAGCCGAGAAAGGAACTGGTTACAAGCTGGGAACAGGCTTACGACACCGCTCTGGGAAACGCTGTGGCTGACGGGGCTGACAGTGAGTAAGCTTACGTTTAGCTTACGCGCCGCATTCACTGCCGACCTTTAGGAACGTCTGCTGCGAGATGACAAACCCAATAACCAAACGACGTTTTCTCGGCCATTGCCAGAAATTGCTAACTACTTCCGGAAGACGCGTGATGACGCAAGTACGAGTAGTTAAACTGCTTCGCTGCCGCTCCTTGCCCAATCGTTGGGATCTATAACACTTAAATGCTGACCAATCGGTGTCTCTGAAGATTTAGACCACTCGGCACTCGGGCGCTTCGCGCCCGAGTGCCTCGTGCTCTAAATCTCAGAGACACCTCTTGGTCTATGGGGTGCCGTTTGTGTCATAATTGGGACTTCTTTCTTGATAAGGATATCAGAACTATAATATCCATATCATGACCATCACTTATATTATGATGACTCTACTGAGCATGCTCAGTAGCATGAGTGGGCCATGCTGCAGTAATATGGCTGGCCGTCCTGTTTTAGAATTGGACTTAGAAGAAGTGAAATACTTATATGGATATATATAATGGTCATGATAATTATGTATATCTTGATCATGATATGCATATAATGAGTTCTGATATGGATATTATAGTTCTGATATCCATATCAAGAAAGAAGTCCCAATTATGACACAAACGGCACCCCATATTGGTCTGCATTTAACTATTACATAGATAAAATAACACCTTTGCATTATCGTGCCGATTATTACGTCGTACCTGTCTAGTACCGGATGATCATGGAAGAGTTGTTCGAAGGGGCTGTATCATTCGCTTTGAGTGCACTGCGCAAGTCAATGTTGGTCCTAACGAGACGTCAGAAGGAAGCTTTGAAGAACGTCATCAGCCGTAAGGATATGTTTGTAAGCCTGGTGCCGTTCCACGCTACCGGGCGCTTACAGGACGGTCTAGCAGGCCAGACTAGGTCCATTGCCTATGCGTCGCTTGTGAAGAGACTCCCTGGAACAAGGGGGTGATAATTGCATTCTACGCCCACACGTTACCTGGCAACCGCCCGCCCACAACTATCGGTGTTGCACAAGCCATGGCAATAAAGGCCACGATTCACTCGGCGCTGAGTTTTAAGCCTTCGCAGTTCGAGCGATTTCGCTAGGCAAAGCCTTTTCGCAGCAGCCTGCTACACACCGATCGAGTCGTGGCCTTCATTGCCACGGCTGACGAAACACCGGTAGTTGTAGGCGGGCGGTTGCCTGGTAACGTGTAGGCGTGGAATGCAATTATTACCCCCTAGTTCTGGGGGGTCTCTGCACAAGCGGCGCACAGGCAATGTACCTGACCCTTTCCCCTGGAAAGCGGTCTGGCTACGCGAGACTACTGTTGACCCATGCAGTCCCATACACATGTACTATATGTATAGCAAGCTTGTACACATGAATATAATTATACACTCTGCAGTTTCAACAAAATTTCCCTGGGACTTCACCCATGTCCAGCTATATCCCACTACAACATTGTATATACAAGTGGTCTCAATGAGTTTATGCAGTTTCAACAAAATTTCCCTGGGACTTCACCCATGTCCAGCTATATACCACTACAACATTGTATATACAAGTGGTCTCAATGAGTTTATGCAGTTTCAACAAAATTTCCCTGGGACTTCACCCATGTCCAGCTATATCCCACTACAACATTGTATATACAAGTGGTCTCAATGAGTTTATTGCATTGAAAGGTGTCAGCAAATGTGTGGTCTTGATGTACACAGCCAGTTGGCAGGTCAGTAGGCCTTGAGTGTCATATATTCTTACAACTTGGCATTCCTTCACTCATCACTGTTCAGACATACTATATAGCTATGGGATATACTATTCATTTATTGTTTGGCATTGCCATAACACCCTATCATTTGTAACTTGTGTTTTGATCATCATCAAGTTCAGTACATTGTACCCCACGATGAAGAAGACAGCACATACCCATTGCTATTCAATTGCGCACCACTATAACATGCATGTACACACACGCACACACACACACACACACACACACACACACACACACACACACACACACACACACACACACACACACACACACACACACACACACCCTTTGATCTATCTGACACAGATGAATTCACACTAGACTTCCCAAACCGCAGGAATACATGCAAGACTACCCAACCTTCTTAACGCTGAGCTCAATGTAGCAGCCTGGTTTGCAATTGTGAAACTCTACCAGTGACTACTTAGCCACACACTAGCTACCATCCTTTCCATGGCGATACTGCCAAACTTCTCTTACGTTCACACACAGGTTAATACACAAATACACGCATGCAGTCATCACATGTAATGGTATGGTCTGCAGAATCAGAATGAACTTAAGGACAGAAATCCATGTGTTGAGGAACTCGGTTCACCAGTTCAGTAGACACTCTTCAACGACTGTACAGACCATGTACTGTACTGTAAGATAACATGTTCATGTTCTGTGAAACAATACTACTTCACCTACTACAACAGTTAAGATGTTGACGGTCTGACAAGGGGCATAAGGAAGGGGGGGGGGGGGGTTGATGCAGGTTTTATGGGGGTTCTCAAGAAGGTTTCTGTACCCTTCAAAATGGCATAGAAGCCTCCCTGCCATGTACCCCACAGCCCACTTTAGTTGCACTAGCAAACACAGACTACTTCTTCCCCCAGAGGAGGGACAAGCAGCATTAGAGAATGGATCTGGGCAGTCCCAAAGTACCGTATAGCGGGAAATATTGGCGGGCATAAAATTTGGCGGATTTGCCATGAAAGGCATTTGGCGATTTTTAAATTTGGCGGATTTCGATCCCCAAGACTGATGACGCCACAAAATGGCCGTCGACTGCAAGACGCTTCGTGGGCAGCGACTTTCACCACGCTCGTGTTCTCAGCGTGCTGCATTGCCTTCAACTTCTCTGCAGGTATTCGTACTTCAGCCTTCTCGCGATTGTTTCGGGCACTGCGAAGTGTCTAGTAGCTCTAGCGGGACCGTTTTCAGCTGTGTATCTTCCTATCTTCGCTCTCTCTTCAGAAGTGTAGCCTGTGTAAGAGCCACGAGTCGCACTGCGCTTCATGCCGACCTTCGCTTGCTCACCAGGCACGAGAGCTTGCCTCACGCGTTCGTTCAAGTGTTTTGTCTCCCTCCTTGAGAGAGCGTCACAGTTGAGCATTGGTCCTTCTCTCTGTACATACTTCAACAGCGGCATCTGGCGATCGACTCCAGTGCAAGTGCGTAATGAACTGCAAGGTACTCACACGTATACTTATTGTACTGTATTGCGTGTGTATGTAATAGTCGGAATATTGGCGGGGTTTTAATTTGGCGGATTTTCTGAACTGCCAAACCGCAAAATTAAATGCCCTGCCAATATTTCCCACTATACGGTATACAGAGTAGGGAGGCATGCAGAGGAGACCTAAGGCGGGTGGGAAAAGGGGATGGGGAAGGGACTTTTGATTGTGTGGTCACAGACTGCCCCAAACAAAGAATTAGACGCACCACACTGTTTGCTTGTAAACAGTTGCTAGGGCTATTCTTAGATCACCTTTAATGATATTCACAATCTATCTCGTGAATAATCTTATGTAATCACATACGTCATACAACTTAATAACGTAATAGCACAATCCCAATAGAGGAGGCATTAGATCAGAGGAGGTCATGTCATGAGCTGGTGTAATTCAGGAAGCTAGGGAACTTTTGAGGGAAAGCCCCTGAAAATTAATGCACAGCTCAGCGCATCCTTAGCAGTGTTACAATGCATACCCTCACTTTCCCTGGGAGCAGGGCCACACACACATAGCCAGGTGTGTGTGTGTGTGTGTGTGTGTGTGTGTGTGTGTGTGTGTGTGTGTGTGTGTGTGTGTGTGTGTGTGTGTGTGTGTGTGTGTGTGTGTGTGTGTGTGTGTGTGTGTGTGTGTGTGTGTGTGTGTGTGTGTGTGTGTGTGTGTGTGTGTGCATGTGTGTGCGTGTGTGCATCTGTATACATAGATGCCAGTGCATAAGTCTGAGCATCAATTTCCTGTTAGTATACTGCATAATCTCTTACCTGGTCGACCCCCCCCCCTCCCCCCCCCAGTACTCAGAGAAGCTGAATATGCTTCTAGTGACTCCAACCAAAAAGCAAGACAATCCTAAAAAATTCGTAATCCAGACTGCCAGTAAGCAATGTGCATGAGTTATAAACCAACACACCACATGCACAGCAATATGCAGTACAACAACTCAACCCACACAACAACTCAACACAACATAGACAACACATACCACATGAACCAATATGTACAATAAATTGTGCCTTATACCTGTCTGTCAGTCTAAGACAGCCACCTGTGGGCCAGTTACAATTGGCCTTTATAGAGAGGTGGCTGCTCTACAGAGGTAGATTGCAATGCGTTAGTGCTATTTGGGACCAGGGAGGCAGGCTGTTTAGAGAGGTGGCTGCCTATAACACAGTGACCATCTTAGACAGGTTCCACTTCATGCTAAAACCACCACCAGGCCACTCTTAGACGTATGCTTAACCACTGTATGCTAAACCACCCGGCCCTGCGCCACTGTCTGCTCCAATTCTTTCCCAATAGAGGAAGTAGTGGGAGGAAGACTCCGAATTGTTGTGCTCTTTAAGGACAAGAAAGAGCAGCACAAAAAAGTAGGGTTGTGCTCAGAGCATTGGACAAAGTGTGGAGCAAGTAAGCTGGAACATGCACCACAAGCATGTATTCTGTGTTTACGCAAAGTAGCACAACCTCAACTAATGCAGGTATACCTTAAGGTTAAATATGCTATCAGCAACTAAAATTTGCATTTTGAGAATCCAGGATTTGGTGAGTACTAATTTTCAAGTATTTAAATTGCTTGCACAAAGATTTTGGTGGACACAATTTTTCTAGAAATTTTGCACTACTCACTAAAATTTGCTAAAATTAGTAACTGTTAAAATTAGTAGCCAGTGTACCATACAGTGCCAAATTATTTCCAAAAAAATCACTACGGCATAAGGCTTGTCCAGCTGCCAAAGGAAAATGTGCCAAATGCCTTAATTTGAATAATGTGCAAAGGTTTTGGCCATATGGTAGTTGTTTATAGGGAGATGAAAGAACTATGGAACAATAGGAAGAAAGGAACAAACTGACTGATTTTACACATGTCTCGTGTGCATGAATGTCTAGCCACACACCAGCTTTGAACCAGTTGTCCTATTATTTCCACCTCCACACACTGCATGCCCAGCTCACAACACTGTTAAACTGCAAAGGATTCACTGCTATGGTACATCATCTCAGAACCATATGTGTTGTTGGGGACGAGGGGGGGGGGAGGGGAGTAATGTGTTTAGAGACAAAACATTAAACTGGTTCTCCAGTCATGACTGTGTCCGTGTTCGGGTACTCTTCCTGTCAACAGTTGCACTAGACAATGACTTGCCGTACATCCTGTCTGCAAGCAGTGATGCCCATTACTACACTCAACAGGGTCACCCAGTCGTAGTGGTCCCACTGGCACAACCATACAAAGGTATGTATGTACATCCAAATATGCAAATTCTTGGAAAAAAATTAAACTAATGAGGTCAAATTTCCACAGACAAGAACACAGAGACTGGAGAAGATTGCTACTGTTACCCAATGGAGTTTACCTTCCCGTGCAATTCGTATCATCTGCGTCAGAACTGTGTCACCTTAGTGGTAGCCCTTGAGGTCCCAATGGAGAGGTGAGGGGTGAGGGGAGGGTGTTGTGACAGTGAGGGTGAGGTGTGCATGTGGTTAAAGTGTGGGTGAGGTGAGTAAGGTGAGGGGTGAGGTTGACTGTGAATGTGGGTGAGGTGAGGATGCTGTGCGGTGAGGGTGCTGTGAAGGGAGGGTGAAGAGTGACAGTAAGTAAGAGTAGAGGGTGGGGGAGAGTACAACTGCAGGCAACAATACATGCAAAACACTCCAAGAGTGGAATGGGTGTACGTGCATGTATGGACAAGATCGGGGTGTACATAAGCAAGAATGTTCGAGAATTAGGATGAGATGTGTATTAATTTTTACAGCAATGACAGAATGTACCGCTGTGAGGGAATTGCCACTGTGGATGTACGTGTGTGTGCCAGCCCGGGAAGGGACAAGGACGATAGAGAGAATGGCAGCAAGACAAAACGTGCCCCAAGGAAGAGAAGTGCCAGCGAAAACACCGGAATGGGTAAGTAACACAGACGTACTGGAGTACCTCACTGTTCTTAACTACAGAATGGTCCCTATCCTACAGATCCCTCTGAATGTGGCACTCCACTCCCCAAGCGGGAGGACGTAGAAGCTGGGCTCAGTGATGTAGGTGAGTGCAGACTAGCTGGCATGACTACCTCCCCACCACAAGCCCCACCCCAAAGGCCCATAGCTACTGTAGAAGTGAGAGACGTGATGGGCCTGTGCTGAGAGGAATTGTTGAGTGCTGATAAGATATAGTACAATTGCTATATACTACAGTGAAACTTGTGTAAGACAACTGCCTGTGGGTCAGCGCTAGCAGACGTTTATGGAGAGGTGGCTGCTCTACAGAGGTAGATTGTAATGTCTAGTGCCATTTGGGGCCAGGAAGGCTGGCTGTTTGAGAGAGTTGCATGTGGCTGCATTATACAGCGACCATCTTAGACAGGTTCCACTGTATAAAGGTGTTCTGCAGTGAGTGCTTTGTGGAGCATGCCCTGTGGTGACTCAGGTTCACCCTAGTCTCGTGTAGCCCAGATCACTTCCTCCCCTCCATTTTCATATTATGTCGTCATCGGTCTTCTTCCCCAACCGATGACGTCATAATATAAAAATGGAGGGGAGGAAGTGGTCTGGGCTATGTGAGACTAGGTTCACCCCCCTGCCCATCCAACAGGTTCAAGTGATGATCTACTGACTGAAATGTTCACTGCTATTCCCAGCAGTGAGGACTGTTTTGTTCCACCCCCCACAGTGGGCGGGGCCAGTGAGGAAGGTCCCATCAGCACAGCTGCAACTGTTGCTATGGCGATGAACAACCACCATGGCAACGCAGCCCTTACAGCCTTCATCAATCAGTTACAGTACGTACATGAGAGAGACAGACATAGATGCACTCTCCCCACCATACAACAACTGCATGAATAAGCATAGCACAGGTACTGACAACACAGAGCTGTCACAATCGAAAGTTGCACACTGATGATGGCAGTGTGATACAATCAAGTACAGCTAACATTAGAGGCTATTTCAGTTCTAGACATGACTGAAAGTACATTAGCGCAGGGTATGCATATGAAAACACACCTATAGTCTGTGATACTTTTTCAGCAATTAATTTGCAGTTGCCACACTATAGTGAACATGGCCTGCTGTACACCACTTTAGTTCCTCAATTATGAATATGTTTTCATGGTACACATCTATCATTGACCCATCAGGGCAGACGTAGCTGCCATCAGGGCAGACGTCGCTGCCAACCGAGCTGAAGTTGCTGCCAACCAAGCTGAATTATCTACAATAAAGGAACTCCTGGTAAAGTTACTGGCCTGCCTGAACAATGTGCAAGCAGCTGATGTCCCCACTGGAGGTGACACCCACTCCAACACTGAACAGTAAACACAAGGTGAGCAAAGAAATGGTCACACACACACACACACACACACACACACACACACACACACACACACACACACACACACACACACACACACACACACACACACACACACACACACACACACACACACACACACACACACACACACACACACACACACACACACACACACATCCATTGACTGCTTTAATGAAATTTATGAGGAATTGCAAGTTAGTAAAAAGATCTCAGTAACAATATATTGTAAGTATAACTACCATACTGTTTAATCCATCGTTTATACTAGGTGCATGTCATACAGTGTGTTGAGACACTTCGGTGGCCATAGGGTATCTAGTACAGCATTTGAACACATGGTGAACACAACAGACCACTGCACTGCCATAAAGCAATCTGATCTTATCATTATTTATGCTGTGTGTATTGCCTCGTGCTTTATTCATTGGTTGGAAAAAAAAAACAAGCATATATTTCAAGTTAAAAAACACGTGGGGCGCTGGGACGCTCCTTAACTTGAACTACTTGCTAGCAACTTCCCCGTGTATGTTCAGTAGTTCAGATAGTTGGGGATGCAGCATTGCTGATGGCCTGAAAGATTCATCACAATGCCATAGACTGTCTGGGTTGCAAGAGTTTCAAGTCCCCAGACCAGCAAGTCATCCAGTGAAAGCACCCCTACCAAACTGTCAAAATGCTTTGTGATGCTTTTTGATCTACAAAACATTCTGAATGAGGATGTACATGTTCCTTAGTGCCTGAAGGAGGAGTGTGCTGGCTAAAAGGCTACCCTAACTGCTAATGCCATGATTCGATAGTCCCTCTTCCATGGGCCAACGGCGTTCGACCTCTGTTGTATTTGGGGCTGTACATCGCAAGAGAATAGTTACTGCAATACTATTACTTAAATGTGTTCTAAAAAGACTTTTCGTTCTTTGGATACAACGCAAAATACGAAGAAAGATGATTTTGAGCCTAGCAAACCGAGAGCGTCGAGCGCGGCCATTTTACAATGCCCGTCCGTGATAATTGGAGCTGTATCTCGCAGAAGAGTCTTTCGTTAGGCTTTTTGCGAGTATCACTCTATGAAAACATGTTCATAAACACTTTTCGTTCGATTGCAATACGGCGAAACGCCATTAGAGATGATTTTAAGCTTTGTAAAGAACGGCGTGAGCGCCGCCATTTGCAATGACAGAATTACATGATTACGAACATGAAGCCATATATACGAATACCTAAATCTGAAAACAATACAGGGGCGCCCAAGGCGCCCCCCCCCCCCCCCCCAAAAAAAAAAACCTGCCATACAGCGAGTTGAAGGCGGTACAGTCCCACAGTGCAACGCGGACAGATTACATAATGCCATGACATCAATTAATACTAACTGTAAACCAATAACAGATTGCACGTTAATCAGTAATCACATTCACACACATGTACGGTCACATAATGGCATAATGTGATGCAATAATGGCATAATGTGATGCAATAGCATACTTGTAATAAAACCTCAGTTGCATGGCTGTACTGCCACTGACACAACTCAGGCATGATTGAAGGAAGCAAATGTAGCCAGGCCATGGAATGCATACTTGACATAATTAACATGGTACAGTAATTCTACTCATTGCTGTATAAATGGGTAGTGTGCTGTGATAGGCTCATTCTAAGGTTGCTATGGTAATGATCACACTGTTCGTTCTTTTCTATAGGTCCTTGAAAAATGCAACGGGACAGCAAAGAAGGATTTAGTTTTGTACTGTTTGTAGAAACATCCCCTTCTCCCCACTCCAGGGAGTATCAACTAAATAGATGACTCCAGTAGAGCTTACAGCACTGTATGAGGTGACATGACTGTGTAGGTGTAGCTGAGGCAGCATGTTTAGTGCACATGCTACTGTAGCGGTGTGATGAGATTGTTAGAATGAAGTAGAAACACACTTCATTGAAATAATGTGTAGCTGTTTCTGGGGAACATACTTTATGCTATGGTGGTGGCGTCACTATGGAGGTCTTGTTGGAATGAAGTACAAGTACACCTGATTGAAGTACGTAGTGTGACTGAGAATAACTATGGAACAAACCTACATCTGGAGTTCACACACACACATTTGTACACACACACACACACACACACACACACACACACACACACACACACACACACACACACACACACACACACACACACACACACACACACACACACACACACACACACAAACCTACATCTGGAGTTCACACACACACATTTGTACACACACACACACACACACACACACACACACACACACACACACACACACACACACACACACACACACACACACACACACACACACACACACACACACACACACACACACACACACACACACCTTTACCACCACAAAATAGTATAACTCTACACACTCCCAGTACAGAGCTATTTCAGTATACACATAACAATATAGCACAGTAATGCATGCAGGGACTGTGAGCACAGCATAACATACAGCGTAATGATATTCATACATAGAGTAAACCACAAAAATGTATACCATTCTGAGTGAATAAATCGATGATGTCACGCCAAGTCACGCCAAATCACTCTCTGGAGGTAGACTCTGCTGCATCATTCTAGCAGCATGAACAATCGTGTGTGGGGACTCCTATAGGTGTTTCCCCTTGGAAACCCCCTATCACTGCCCCTCCCTACCCATTACATGCCATATGCTGCAATGGTGAAGGGATAACCCCCTCACACAGTCTACATCTTCAGATTCGACACCCACACATACACCTGGGAGGTACGGAGGTTTCTAGGCAAGTCATAGCCTGTTACCATGCTAGTTACTTCGAATACCACCATTCTATAGGCTGTGGTTATATAAGAGAACAGCACAGAGGGTCCATGTATGCATACAATGGAACAGGAAGTTAATTATATGTGCAGGAAGTAGAGGCACACTACCGCCACGTCACATCACGTGTTTACCTGTTACATATGCATACTAACTAGTTTTAACTAGCATAATTATGTAAATCCGGACACACACCCCCTGCACAGTGCATTCCAGCACCTATAAAAGCAGGCTCTCCCTTCCTAAGACCGAAGTAACAGCTGAGAGAAACAGCTTATTGACAGGAAGTGTTTAGTTTTCTTCTGCTTTTGCATTTGGCACTGAGAGGTGACACACAACCTGCAGCAGACACACAGTTATGGCAGAGGACCTATCCAGTGAGCAAGACCTAGCAAGATTCCTGAGCCAGCAGCAGCAAGACCCACTGCCACTATTTCCTGGATTCCCACTACCAGGATGTCCTGTAAGTACTACACCCACTGGCCAGACAGTTTGCATGGACACAGAGGGAGACAACTTGGCACCTTTCTTAGAGAGCTCCCACAATGAGTGGCTTAGCTCCTAGTGGAGCACAGAGCAGAGAAGGGTAGAGGCCAGCACAAGACACCCACCACACCTCACCACTCACTGTACACACCCCATACACGCACACACACACACACACACACACACACACACACACATCTACCATTGATACCAACACCTTGCCATCAGTCCCAAGGGCAAAGCACCGCCTGGTATCTACACTTCCTGTCCACTGCCACAGGGAAGCACTGACTTTCAGTTTGGATTGCCAGACCAGCAACAGGTTACCACACCATATGTGAGTGTTAATTGGATTCATTACAAAACAGTATTCGTCTTTTTATAACCAACTGTGAGTTTCATATCAATATAAGTTATATAAGATTCATACCAAGTACAACTAAAATCAAGCAAAATTGTAAATTGTCTTATCAAGAGCTATTATATCATCAATAAGATGGCAGACTATGAAATTAAAGACAATTGCTTAATAATTGACAACTATAAGAAACTTGCGCTACAAATTATTTCACGGAGAATAGTTTTTGCATGGTTCAGTTTGACAGCCATCTCTGAAGTGTCATCAGCAATGAATTTCGATCAGACAAAAGACATAACGGCCATTTTGAGAGTCAATTACATCACAATGTGCAAATATGGCTGCCAGTTATTGGGGCTATTAGAAAAGAATTAAATCTCTACTGTGGAGACAACAGCAATGCAATATGGATCATCCCCACTGCTGCTAATTGGTTACTCAAGACAAGGACTTCAGTGATACCCCTCACAATACTAAGGTATCAAAAACAGACCATTAGCACCAATAAGTGGTGGATTCCTGGGCAAACCGTAAAGAAGGACCATGATAATAAGAGCATCCGCAAGAAGTAAAGAATCACATCACCTTCATACGTAGCTTCTCTGTCTACAATTGTTCTCTGTGAAGCATGCAGCCCAAAAACTCCAAACTTTGAAAACGTGGTACAACGGAACTTGTCTAAAACTGGGCCAGTTGTAACTGACCTTTTTAGAGAGGTGGCTGCTATACAGAGGTAGATTGCAATGCGTTAGTGCTATTTGCGGCCAGTGAGGCTGGCTGTTTTAGAGAGGTGGCTGCCTAACACAGTGACCATCTTAGACAAGTTCCACTGTATTAGTATTACGTATGTGTTTATATAACAGACACAGACATTTGTCATTACAATGTAAATGAGTTCACTACTGCTCACAGGAGGGGAGCCCTGGAGCAAGCCAAGGACAGTGCCTCACAGGCTTCCTGGAGGCACCGGACTACTTGTTCAGTCTTCTTGGGACAATTGAGTGAGCACAGGGTGTGTGTGTGCATGCGTGTGTGTGTGTGTGTGTGTGTGTGTGTGTGTGTGTGTGTGTGTGTGTGTGTGTGTGTGTGTGTGTGTGTGTGTGTGTGTGTGTGTGTGTGTGTGTGTGTGTGTGTGTGCGTAGTGTGTGTGTGTGTAAGTGCATAGAGGTGTAGTCTAGATGGAAAGTGGGGGTGGGGCAGGTTAAATATGGCAGGACACGGGTGGGACTTCCCACAATCTACCTTTTAGTATAGTCAGCATAATACCTTGCACTCTGGCCACCATTGTGTGCCACTGCTGTGTAGGCTCTTATCAGGATGAGGCTCTTATCAGTGTAGGGCGCTTATTAAGGTGGGGCTCTTACCAGTGGAAGGTTCTTATTACTAGTCTTGTTCGCTATCACACCACACAGGAAAACCAGCAATACCCCAGGGCCATACGGATTCACAACTAACTTTCCAGATGAGGTAAGGAGGTACTCCCAAACCAGCCCATCAATCTGCAGTGCTCAGTTCTGTATCTTCTCTGTCCACAGAAAGGGTGTCAAAAGCATGTTTCTCAAACGGTAAGGAATGAGGCAGCAGTGACAGTTAACATGGCTACAACTGCACATCCTACCAGCATGTGTGTGTGTGTGTGTGTGTGCGTGTGTGTGTGTGTGTGTGTGTGTGTGTGTGTGTGTGTGCACGCCAGTGTGAGGAGTGACAGCATGTACGTGTACCCATTCACTGTTTTGTACAGAGAAGCTTCCAGACAATGCCATAATCAAGATTGCCATAGTGTCGGTGGACAAAGACCAGAGGAAGAGTGCAGTTAAGATGTGCCCAAACCATCAGCAGGAGTGGAACAGCGGTAAACACACACCCCACAACAGAGGTGTGAACAGAGAGGGAGAGGTGGTCAGGAGTTCATCCATGCACATTCAATAGCTAAATGAATACAGTATCATACAAAGTTTTGGAGGACGTACGTACGTACGTATATATTTCGTGGATGCCCTTTGCCTGAGGATTTTTGTGATTCTATTTCTACTTCAAGAAGCCTAGTACTGTACCTCCACAGCATCTAACATGCATACACAGTCTGTCCAGTAATAAGAATACTGCTGCTGTTCTTGCAGATTTACCTGGTGTTCAAATAGGGCACTACATTATACCAGCAGAAGGTCCTAGCACGATGTGTCAGTGCCAAAATGGCCACCCCATCTTGGTGATCCCAGTAGGGAACTTCCAGTGCCGTGAAGGTGAGGCACCAGTAACGCAGCCATGACACCAAGGTACACTGCAGTAGTGGAGACTCACTGCTTAGTGTGGTAGGATCACAAAGTTGGCTTCCATCATGCGATTGAATGTAGCAAACAACTGATCGATTTGAACCAGACGTTTTTGCTGTGAATACTACTGTAAGTTCTACAGCTGAAGAAGGCCTTTGCAGATGAAACATCCAGATCAAAATTGACATGTTGACAATCGTAAGCCACATTCAATTGCTTGATATAAGCCTCCTTTGAGATCACCACCTCACATCTTCAAAGTGGGTATTAGTGAACATTACCCATAGTGTATGGGCCACACACACAAGTCATGTGACATCAGCTCCACTCCGCCCACAGAGAAGCACTTGATGACTGGAGAAGAAGGCTTCAACTACACCGGGGAGTTCTACTTCCCCTGCAACACCTCTCACTTGAAGCCAAAGAAGATGACCAGTGTCCTACTGGTGGCAACACTGGAACTCAAGGAAGACAAGTAAGGATGTGTGACACAGGTGCAACAGTGAGGCATGTAGTGTGGGGTAAGTGTGAGTGTGTTCGTGAGGGTGACAGTGTGAGTGTGAATGTGACAAGTGAGTGTGAGTGTGACAGTGTGAGAGTGGGAGGTTGAAATGTGTGGTGAGTGCAGTATGTGTTTAGTCAAAGTGACTGTGTTGTGTGGGACGTGTTGCAAGCAGAGACCATAGACAGACATGTGCGACAGGTGAGTGTAGGGCTGTAGCCATCCATCAAAGTGAAGTATGTTCCTGCCACCAACACAGTAGCTACATGCCATGGCATGGTGTGGGAGCGACCACAGTGGAGGTGCGAGTGTGTGGGAGTGCAGGCAGGGACAAGGCAGTTTTGGAGAAGAAATTCCGCAACTCCAATCAAGGAGCCCCTCTCCCTGACAACTCGGACAGCGAGGGTAAGCGAGGAGAGAGAGAGAGAGAGGAGGGGTGGGGATGGGAGGAAAGGGAAAAGGGTAGAGGGGAAGGGAGGGGAGGAGAGAGGGGAGGGGGTATGCTGACACACTGAGTGCTTATAAAGGATGCTGGCGCTATATCACCCAACCAGTCTGCTCCTCGGATTGCAATGAACCCCCAAGGAGCAAGAAGAAGATGACCACTGACACTAGAGAAGTTGTTGGCAGCAGCTCCAGTGTTACCAGCACTGGTCCACCAGCCCCAGAAGGGGGCGTGTCCAGTGGTGGGGATGCCATAGCAACGGAAGACCAGATGCATGTGATACAGTAAGCAGTACTCACACACAGCAATACAACTGAGAACACAGTGCAGTGTACAACACACTATAGCAACACACATCAGTTAAAGTATACAACCTCCAAGTGTGATGCACACGTAATATGTACCCGAATGGATAACACTTCGCATCACATTTGAGCGTCGTATGACTAATATACATACCACGTTAAGCTCAAGAATACTAACCTAACTGCTTAATATACAGTACCATCACCTCAGTGACTTAAACCTGTTGGCAAAGACGGATGCACTCCGCAACCAATGACAACTCAAAGTGCATACCCCTTCATGACCCACATGCCTCCACCACAGGCTTATGATACAGAGTGAGAGCGTGAAGCTGCAGACCGTGCTGCTGGAGAGGATGCAGCAGATGCTAGAAGCACAGACTGAGGAGAACAGATGCATGTTGACCGAGGTGATGGAGGAGAACAGGCGTATGGTGAGAGAGGAGATGAAGAGATGGCTAGAGAAGGTTGGGACGGGCAGAAAGGGAGCAAGTGGCCCTGATGATGAGCAACCACCAACTAACTAACTGGGGGTTCCCCTTCCCTTTATATTGTCAACACATAGGTAAGAAAACAAACATGTTGCTATAGCAACATTGTCACATGCTTCTCATCCACCCTTGCAGGTGTGTCTATGATGTAAACAACTCACACTACATGCAATAAAGTAGTAAACAGCCCCAAAGTGTAATACTCAACAACATAAACACAAATGTAGTCATTTTTGTAGAATTCCCAGCCCACACAGTACATATTGTACCCTAGTGTATTTTTCTAACCACAAAAATGTAGTGTAAAAAGCTGCCCATTAGTTTTTTAGCAGTTTTGCACACAACCTCCTCACTGAGTGTGTTTATGTCACTATATTCATTAGACAACACATTAGATATTGTTCTGTACTTGATGATAAGCTCTTGGCGTGAAAACATTCAATTAATGATTGTATTAAAAAGATAAGTCAATTCAATGAGATCCTCACTAATAAACTGAAGCCAAAGAGAGTCCTGTTGGTGGCATCATTGGAGGTAGCCACAACAGAGAGGTGTGTTACTGCGTGAATGTAGTACCAGTGTGGTGTGAGGGTGAGGTGTGTGGTGAGTGAGGGGTGAGGGTGACAGTGTGATGCAATGCGACTGAGTGAAAAACTGCAGTAAACCATCACAGCTAGCTATCACCTTCCAGCTCCCACGTACAAAGAGGACACTGGCTATACCGCAGTGTGGGAGTGACCACTGTGAGGGTACGTGTGTGTGGCAGCGCAGGCAGGGACAAGACTGAGTGGGAGGAGAAATTGTCCAAGGAAGGTGCCAGTCTCCATAGCAAAGGAGCAGAAACCTCCGACAGTGAGGGTGAGTGATGCAAGAGGGGAGGGGGTGTGGAGAAATGGAATGTTTGTACAAGTTTAAGAACATTCATCACCCAACCAGTCTGCTCTTCTGATGGCAATGGCCCACCAAAGTGCACTATGCACTGTATGAGTCATACAACACCCTATACAGACCTTACAGTGAATCAGCATGCTTTGATGGATCTGTTCTCTTCAAACAAGCCTTCCAACGATCCACTACAAGCTCTTACCACATGAGCCGTACGAAGCACTTCACAACACTACTTGGAGTCACTCTAGTACACCAACGAGGTACATGCAGAATGTAAGAGATGGAATTATCCATTCTAGTCTGGTATACACACTAAATTCCATATTCTTCTGGACTGCATAATTGCCTAATGCTATACCCCCCAGTATGGCTCATTCATTGTTTTGCAAAACCCAATCTTTTCAGGAGATACCATATTCCCTGGTACAGTTCACTCTTGATTTTCAGAAGCCCAATCTTTACAGGGGATGCTAAAATCCCTGGGGATGCCATATTCCCCGGTAAGGTTCATTCTTGATTTCAGAAGCCCAATCTTTACAGGGGATGCCATATTCCCCAGTGAAGTTCACTCTTGACTACTCAGGCGCGTTAAGGACAGGCACACAAAATGGCGTGATGATTTATGCATACAATGTAATGCGCTTTCTTTCCCCTTGTACAACCTAGCTGAAGCTTTTGCTGTTTTCTTCGAGTGGAACAGTGGCCAAGACGTGAAGCGCGACCCACAGCTGAGGGCTAGGTGAAACGGTTGCTCTGAAAAGCGTACCCGAACTGAAGCCATTTTCAATACCAAAACAGAAAATACGGCGATCAAATCCTGGACAAATGGGAATACATTTTGCACTCTTCGTGTTACTACATTGTGTTCTCTAATGTGACGTAGGTACTTTAGTGTAGAACTCACCAGCGCCGAGAACGGGTCAATAGGATGCTGAACGGAAGCATTCTGCAGCGCAAAATTCTTCCCCAAGTAAACCGACTACAATGGCAAAGAATCCTTGACCACGCAGGAGAGATTGCAATTGCCTGCTTGAAGACAGTTTTCTTAGCGAGGAGTACCTTAGAATGAAAACAACCCCCTCTTCTGTCCTTCCACCGTCATCAGTAACAATGCCATCGCATACATATCAAACTACTGAACTTCTGCACAGCTGATCTTTGATTTGTATTACTTGCAGCTACTTGTTTTCGTTTTTTCTTTCTTTCCTTTTATTTTGTGTACTCCAGCTCACATTACTACTAGCTAACTAACCTCTTATAGTACACACCTTGCCAGACACTGTCTATCTCAGCATTGCTGTCCCATGTATTGTGTCTGTGTCTGAGGTCACTCCCTCATTGTCTTAGCAACCTTATGTTTATCATTGTAAAGTTGAAGAATAAAGGTCTTTCCAACAAAACTCTCCAAAAGCTACCATAGCCTCTACAAACAAGCACCTTGGCCAAAACTCGTGATTCGTAGTGCTGAATAGCGTGATGACTGCGAAACAAGCAAAGAACAACTCCTTCTTCTCCGTATGTGAATCGTTTCCGATTCACTTAGCCATTTGCTTGGTGTCCGCCATTTTGAACTAATTGCGTCCTTAGGCCCTATCCTTTATATACGCATACAGGAAGTCGTGGTCATCATAGTTTACACAAACAGTTTGTATAGCTATCCGCTGTATAAACAATGGGGCGGAACCCTTACAGGAAGGGCCCACAGCTGCATGGCCTGTCCTTAATGGGCCTGAGTAGCAATGCCAAAGAGGTATTAATATGCAACCTCTTAAAATGACTACACCACTTCACCTATAAGCAGTTGAAGAAGGAGAGAGCAGAGTGGCAGAGAATACAGCAACAAGAAAGGCAAGCTTGGTGTCGAATGATGGCCAGGCAGCGAGAGGAACACAAGCAAATGTTGGCCGCTGAGAGGGAGGAGTACAAGCACATGCTGGAAGAGGAGAGGCTGACAGAGGAAAATGGACTTGGGTTTCCTATCAAGCAGCCACCCACACCACTGGAACTTCCCAAGTTCTGAGAATATAAATATAGAAATATAGAATATAGGAGGTAATAAAACTTACACCCAAGCATGTTGCTATAGCAACACTATCACATGCTTCTAATCCACCATTGTAGGTGTCTACAATGTAAACTAGTCACACAACACACAACACAAGAAGTAAACAACAGAAACACACAAAAGTAGTATATTAAAATTCCCAGACCACACACCACTTATGCACCCTAGTGTATTTTTCTCAGCAGAGAAAGTAGCCTGAAAGGTCTGACAATTTGGCTTCTGTACTTTTGCACACAACCTCCTCACTGAGTGTGTTCACGTCACTTTACTCATTAGACAACACATTAGATATTGCTCTGTATTTGATGATAAGCTCTTGGCATAGAAAATACTATATTAATGATTATATTAAAAGATAAGTCAATTGGCTGAGATCCTCACTAATTGTTGGTTGTGTGCGGCTGTGTTCACTGAGCTGTGACAAAGTGATGAACCTGTCAGAGGAGAGAGGGCAGGTAACATCAAGTTGTGGTTGATACCAGAGCATGGAAGACTGCATGTACACACATAACAAGCACTTATACACACCACACACCACATACACACTACACACACAGACACACACACACACACACACACCACACAGACACACACACACACACACACACAGACACACACGCACACACACCACACACACACACACACACACACACACACACACACACACACACACACACACACACACACACACACACACACACACACACACACACACAATACAGACTACATTCAATACAGATAGTCCTATAATGTGTGAGCCCACATGGCATCTCTTCTGCAGAAAGATTTAGCTGAGTGGGAGACTTTAAAGGTGAACTTGCAGCAGTACAGTCAATAATGATATTCATAGACTACATGCTGAATATTAATGAGACTGCCGCATCATGCTAGAAGAGAATGACTCAAATTAAACGTTTCAGTGGGGGATTCTAGGGTGATTTCCACAGGGTTTCCCCCATCAGCTCCCCTTCACATCCATGACTTGCTACATATTTCATTAGCCATAGTGAAGGGCCAGTTATAGGGGAAGCCCCCTCACTCTACACCTGTCTGTACTAGACCCCATGCATGAGTCATGCTGGGAAGATAGGTTGCTAGGCAACTAAGTGCTATGTGGCATATGTCACAGTTTGCTGACCTGTTTGTCATGTTAACTTCCAGCTCTCTCTCTCACACACAAGCACACACTGACACACACAAACACACCAACACATACAAGCATAGAAGTACACATGTGCACACACACAGTGTCACACCAGCACTCACACCCCTCACCTCCACACCCACACACTCATTAAGACGTTCATACACGCACACTCTTACACCCTACACACCTCACAAACAGCACACCCGGAAGCGCAACTAAATTAATGTTATTCATAGGTTGGGGTTCGTGGCCCTTCACAGTACAAACATACCCAGGGGAAGCCCCAGGACTACAGGAAGCTAATCAGACCTTTGGCGCGCAGGAAGGTGAAGCAAGCGATTTTGGGACACACAGGCCAATGTTCTGTTTACCCATTATGGCTACTAGGAATGCATATGTCATTGTCATCAATTAAGGCTAATACATCAACAATACAGGTTACTGGGTGGGTGTGTGTGTGTATTACAGTATAGCTACTATAGAATTATACATCAACTGTGCACAAATACTAGTCTAGTGATACCGTATAATAGTGAGTGTAATGTTAACATAATGACCACTGACAACACACCCCCTGCACAGTGCATTCCAGCACCAGCTATAAAAGCAGGCACTACCTTCCTAAGCTGAAGTAACACCAGAGAGAAAAAGCTAGCGGGACAGGAAGTGTTTAGTTCTCTTCTGTCTTGTAATTGGTACTGAGAGGTGACACAGCCTGCAGCATGGCAGAGGCCCCATACAGCGACCAAGAGCTAACAAGACTCCTGAGCCAGCAGCAGCAAGACCCACTGCCACCATTTCATGAATTCCTGCCACAAGAAGGTCCTGTAAGTACTGCACACACTGCACCAGAGAGCTAGTGTAGGCACAGAGGGACATCCTATATAGCCTGGCACCATTCTTAGAGAGCTCCCACAATGAGTGGCTTAGCTCCTAGTGGAGCACAGAGCAGAGAAGGGTAGAGGCCAGCACCAGACACCCACCACACCTCACCACACACTGTACACACCCCATACACACACACACACACACACATCTACCATTGATACTAACACCTTGCCATCAGTCCCAAGGGCTAAGCACCACCTGGTATCTACACTTCTTGTCCACTGCCACAGGGAAGCACTGACTTTCAGTATGGACTGACAGACCAGCAACAGGTTACCACACCATATGTGAGTGCTAATTGGATTCATTACAATAATAGTATTCATTGCTTCAAATTACACATAACCGACAGTTTCACATCAAGATAAATCATACAAAACACATATGATATTATATTACGTATGTTAACTCAATCATTTGTAAATTAGTTTTAGCAAGAGCTATGAATATCATCAATACGATGGCAGACTATGAGAACAAAAACAATCACGGATAAATAAACAAGTATAACAAACTTGCACTATAAATTATTTCACGGAGAATAGTGTTTGCATGGTTCAGCTTGAGACCTGTCTCTGAAGTGTCATCAGCAATGAATTTTGATCAGACAAAAGACAAACGGCCTTTTTGAGAGACAATTACATCATAGTGTAAAAAATGGCTGCCACAAATGGGGGCTACGTGTTTCATTAGTAAAGATTTAAAACTGCGGCACACTTTGGTGGACAACATGCACTCACTCAGGGTAAGCCAAACTATGACAAATCTCTACTGTGGAGACAACAGCAATGCAACATGGATCATCCCCACTGCTGCTAATTGGTTTCTCAAGACAGGACTCCTCTGATACCCTTACAGTACCAAGAGTGTCTAAAGCAGCCAATTAGCGTCAATGGGTGGTGGATTCCTGGGCAAACCGCAAGGAAGGAGCTTGACAATAGTTAGAAAGAACATTTGCAAAAAAAATAGAAAGTTACATTACAATCCACAAAGTATCAGTCTCACTATTAAAGTGCAAAGTCTCGTGGCATATGCATCACATGGCCAACAATCCATCATGGTTTCTCCATCTGCAATTGTTTGCAATCGTGTGAAATGCATACCCAAAACTCCAATAAGTACATGGTACAGTGGAACCTGTCTAAGACAGCCACCTCTGGGCCAGTTCTAACTGACCTTTGTGCGTAGAGAGGTGGCTGCTCTACAAAGGTAGATTGCAATGCTTTAGTGCTATTGGGGCCAGGGAGGCTGGCTATTTTAGAGAGGTGGCTGTCTAACACAGCGACCATCTTAGACAGGTTCCACTGTATGCATATATGTGTTAGAGCAACAGGTGCAGATGTAGACATGATAATGTAAGTGAGTTCACTACTGCTCGCAGGAGGGGAGCCCTGGAGCAAGCCAAGGACAGTGCCTCACAGGCTTCCCGATGCCAGGTCCAGAGGCACCGGACTACTTGTTCAGTCTTCTTGGGACAATCGAGTGAGTACAGGAAGTGTGTGTGTGTGTGTGTGTGTGTGTGTGTGTGTGTGTGTGTGTGTGTGTGTGTGTGTGTGTGTGTGTGTGTGTGTGTGTGTGTGTGTGTGTGTGTGTGTGTGTGTGTGTGTGTGTGTGTGTGTGTGTGTGCGATCCTTCTCGATGTTCATGAGGCACACATCATATGCAGTGTGTTGTGTGTGCAAATCTAAATGCAGCACACGTGACAAATGCAACACCACAAGATGCACAGTGTTGTGCACTGCACAAGGTGTGTGTGTGTGTGTATGAGTACCCTACTCATAACACATATCCTATCCCTATTCCCTCAGTACTCACAACTGCTGGGTATGCTACTGGTGGGAAGAGATGCACAAAAACCTCCAGAGAAGAAAAAAGTGACATTCTGGAACAGAGGTACGCATGTGTGTGTGTGTGTGTGTGTGTGTGTGTGTGTGTGTGTGTGTGTGTGTGTGTGTGTGTGTGTGTGTGTGTGTGTGTGTGTGTGTGTGTGTGTGTGTGTGTGTGTGTGTGTGTGTGTACATCAGTGTGAGGGGGTACGGATATCATGTACAGCCATTTACTGTTCTATACAGAGATGCTCCCAGACAACGCCAGAATCAGAATTGCCATAGTCTCAGTGGACAAAGACCAGAGGAAGAGTGCAGTTAAGATGTGCCCGACCCATCAGCAGGAGTGGAACAGCGGTAAACACACACACCACAACAGAGGTGTGAACAGAGAGGGAGAGATGATCAGGAGTTCATCCATGCACATTCAATAGCTAAATGAATACAGTATCGTACAAAGTGTTGTGTTGTGTTGTGGGACGTACATTTTGTGGATGCCCCTAGCCATAGGTTTTTCACGATTCTATTTTCATGAAGCCCCTTTACATGTATCTTCGCAATGTTTAATGTCCATACCCAGTCTTTCTAGTCATGATGAACACTGTTGCCCCCTTCTTGCAGATATTTGTATTGTTCCAATAGACCACTACATTATACCAGCAGAGGGTGCTAGCACGATGTGTCAGTACCAACATGGCCACCCCGTCTTGGTGATCCCAGTGGGGTACTTCCAGTGCCGTGAAGGTGAGGCACAGGTAACACAGCCATGACACCATAGCATGCTGCAGTAGTGGAGATTCACTGCTTTGTAAGTGTGGGATGATCACAAAGTGGGTTTCTATCGAGCAATTAAATGTAGCAAACAAGCGATCATGTTGAACTGGCCGTTTCTACTGTGAAGGCTACAGCAAGTTCTCCTGCCGAAGAAGACTTTTGAAGATGTAGCATCTAGTTCAAATTGATCTGCTGTAAGCTACATTCAATTGCTTGATATAAACCAGCTTTGGGATCATCACCTCACATCTTCAAAGTTGGTAAGTATGAAGGTGGTCACATGATAGTCACAAGACCTGCACATGACATGCACACTTGTCATCACCTCACATCTTCAAAGTGGGTAGTCTTGAGCCAGATCACTTCTAACCTCCATTTACAGTATATAGAATGACATTGTTCTGCCCTTTACACAATATAAAATAGCTGGAAGTGGGTCTGGCTACGTCAGACTAAGTGGGCAGTGGTGGACAGCACCCACACTGTATGGGCCACACACAAGTCATGTGACATCAGCTCCACTCCGCCCACAGAGAAGCACTTGGTGACTGAAGAAGAAGGCTTCAACTACACCGGGGAGTTCTACTTCCCCTGCAACACCTCTCACTTGAAGCCAAAGAAGACCAGTGTCCTAATGGTGGCAACACTGGAGGTCATGGAAGACAAGTAAGGATGTGAGATAGTAAAGAAGGTATGCCTACAGTAG
Source organism: Ianthella basta (assembly GCA_964019415.1). Taxonomy (NCBI): domain Eukaryota; kingdom Metazoa; phylum Porifera; class Demospongiae; order Verongiida; family Ianthellidae; genus Ianthella; species Ianthella basta. The sequence continues at coordinate 6,697,427 of OZ025883.1, forward strand.
GTGGAACAGTGAGGAATGTAGTGTGAGGCGAGTGTGAGTGTGACAAGTGAGTGTGAGAGTGATGAGTGAGTGTGAGATTGACAAGTGAGTGTGAGAGTGACAAGTGAGTGTGAGTGTGACGAGTGTGAGAGTGACAAGTGAGTGTGAGAGTGACAAGCAAGTGTGAGAGTGACAAGTAAGTGTGAGAGTGACAAGTGAGTGTGAGTGTGACAAGTAAGTGTGAGAGTGACAAGTGAGTGTGAGAGTGACAAGTGAGTGAGAGTGACAAGAGAGTGAGAGTGACATTGTGTGTGTGGGAGGTTGAAATGTGTTGTGAGTGCAGTGTGTGTTTAGTCAGAGTGACTGTGTTGTGTGGCACGTGTTGCAAGCAGAGACAGACAAGTGTGATAGGTGAGTGTAGAACCGTAGCCATCCATCAAAGTGAAGTATGTTCCTGCCACCACCACAGCAGCTACATGCCGTGGCGTGGTGTGGGAGCGACCACTGTGGAGGTGCGAGTGTGTGGGAGTGCAGGCAGGGACAAGACTGAGTGGGAGAAGAAATTCAACTCCAGGCAAGGAGCCTGTCTCCCTGACAACTCAGACAGTGAGGGTAAGTGAGGGAAGGGGGGGAGAGGAAGAGAAGGGTATAGGTGTGTTGACTGACACATTTACTGTAGTGTCGGTAATAGTTGTTAGCACTCCTATTACCCAACCAGTCTGTTCCTCTGATGGCAATGGCCCACCAAAGAAGAAGAAGAAGAAGATGACCACTGACACTAGAGAAGCTGCTGGGAGCAGTTCAAGTGTTACCAGCACTAGTCCACCAGCCCCGGAAGTGGGCGTGTCCAGTAGTGGGGACGCCACAGCTACAGCAGACCTGAGGCAAGTGATACAGTGAGCAGTACTCACATATCACACTACACATAGCTATACAACTGGTACACACACAGGTCCCTCACAGTGCACTGTATGAGCCATACAACACACTACACACACAATGATGCATAATCCTGTATGTGATATCTACCAGAGGCCAAGGGCTGACGGTGGCAACCACATACGTAGCATAAATTTGCATGAACTTCAAAATACTTAACCTGCCGGCAAAAGACACATGCATTTTACAACCTCTCTCTATCTAAGGCATAGCTCAAACTGCAGTCCCCTTCATGATCCACCCCTTCACCACAGGCTGCTGATACAGAGTGAGAGCGTGAAGCTGCAGACCGTGCTGCTGGAGAGGATGCAGCAGATGCAGAAAGCGCAGGCTGAGGAGAACAGACGCATGTGGACTGAGGTGATGGAGGAGAACAGACGCATGTGGGTTGAGGAGAGGGAAAAGATGGTGCAGACAATGAGAGAGGAGAACAGGTGTATGATGAGAGAGGAGATGGAGAGGCTGCTACTGAAGATGGGGACGGGCAGAAAGAGAGCAAGTGGCCCTGATGATGAGCAACCACCAACTAACTAACTGGGGGTTCCCCTTCCTCTTATACATATCGTCAACACATAGGTAAGAAAACAAACATGTTGCTATAGCAACACTGTCACATGCTCCTACTCCACCATTGCAGGTGTGTCCATGATGTAAAAGTGTAACATTCAACAACACAACAACAAAAGTAATTTTGTAGAATTCCCATCTCACACATGACTTATTTTACATAGTGTACCCCAGTGTATACCATTTTTCTAACCACAAACAAGTAGCTTGAAAAGCTGCCCTTGCCATTAGTTTTGTAGTGGTTTTGTACACAACCCCACACTGTGTGTGTTCACATCACTTTACTTTTTGGACAACATATTAGACTTAGCTCTGTATTTGATGAAAGGTTCTTGGTGAGAAAACAATTAATAATTCTAATAAATAGATAAGTCAATTGGCTGAGATCCTCACTAATTGTTGGTTGTGTGTGGCTGTGTTCACTGAGCTGTGACAAAGTGATGGACCTGGCAGAGGAGAGAGGACAGGTAACAGGTAACGTCATGTTGTGGACAGTAGGAAGTGCTCATGTGTGCATTAATGCATGAATCCTCTACACACACACACACACACACACACACACACACACACACACATGCACGTACACGCACGCGCACGCACACGCACACGCACACACACACACACACACACACACACACACACACACACACACACACACACACACACACACACACACACACACACACACACACACACACACACAGTGTACCCTTTCAAATATCTCCTTCTTCTTTTCCTCATTCCGTGGATCAAGGAGGTCAGGGTTTGACTCCAACACAAGAACAGGTGCTTCTGAAATACTCTTATGACACCTTCGTAGGGGAAAAGACAAGACAAGAACAGAACAGAACAAGCTACGTAACACAATCACAACTAAACCTAATTCATAGACCACTAGTCTGACGTAGCCCCCATATCACTTCCAGCCATTTTATATTGCATAATCGCCAAGGACGACATACAAATGGAGGCTGGAAGTGGTCTGACTCAAAGCTAATGGACCACACATCACTGCGATCATCTACCATCAATCAAGACTGTGACAATCTGTCATTCAACATCTTGTCTTCATCTATGTATCTTCTTCTTCAGCTGCACACACAGTTAAACCGTGTATGCAGCTGATGGAGTCCTATGAGGCCAAAACGTTCAGCAATCAGTTGATTCAATGACTTTGCTACCCATCTGCTCACACAACAATTCACCTTTATTCAACAACACAGCAATGAACCTCCCCACTATCATCTGTGAGTTCTGTTAAGATTGCTCTCTGATCATGCATTGGGCAGGAATGTATCCATGTACTCGTTCTACAACCACCCGTCATCTATGATACCCGCAAGTGATGGCGTGATGGAGGGGTGCTGTGTGGTGAGTGCAGTGGAGTGGAGTGTTGCTCAAGGTGACTGTCCTTGACTACTCACTGTGTCTCTTTAGTGGTGAGCCACTCCTCGTGTCGCTCGTGAAGGCTTTGGAGGTAGTCCAGACTGACCCCTTGTTCCTGCAGCACACACAGCACAGACAGGGTGTGAGCGAGTGTGTGTGAGTGTGAGTGTGTGTGTGTCTGAGTAAGGAAGTGTGTGAGCACTGCAGTGTTCTAGTGTCCTGCTGTACCTCCTGCCGATTTCTATGCTTCAATCTGTCCAAACATTTCTAGTGTGTGAGAGAGAGGGAGGGAGAGAGGGAGAAAGAAGATGTTATGCCCACATTGCCACACTACACATTCCCTCCCCATTCAACTTACCTCGGGAGTTGTCTTCAGGTAGACAATGCCATCCAGTCCAACGGGTAGTGTGTCCAGGAGGAAGGTATGCCAGTCGCAGTAAAGGTTCCACTCCATCCGAGTGATGACTCCTGACATGGCAAGGTTCTGAGCGAAACAGTACCTACATGGATGCACACACACAGACACACACACACACACACACACACACACACACACACACACACACACACACATACACACACACACACACACACACACACACAGTGTATATGGCAGCTGCCTCCCTTTTGTAATGCAGGAAGCTCGTTAACTGCTCACTAATTCCCCACTTTAAGTACACACGTGTCACTGTAGGCAGAACACTCAGACACACACACACACACACACACACACACACACACATACACACACACACACACACACACACACACACACACACACACAATAGACAATAAGATCACGTGTTGTGTGTGTGTTATGTGGTCACCTGTCACTGTAGGCAGAGCGCTCAAAGAGCTGGACCGTGAGGGAAGGTTGCCTATCCTCCTCTGGAACAGGTTGTAGCTGCATCCTCAGTCGACTGAGGCAGGCATAGGTCTATGGGAGGGGAGGGGAGGGGAGGGAAGGGATGGGAGGGGATGGGAGGGAGGGGATGGGAGGGGACGGGAGGGGAGGGAACGGGAGGGGAGCAGAGGAAGGAGGGGAGGGAAGGGAAGGGAAGAGGAGGGGAGGGGAGGGGAGGGGAGGGAAGGGAGAGTGAGAGTGTATATGGCAGCAGCTATGCCACAGCCCAAGATGGCACTATCACACACAGACACACAGCTGCCTCCCTTTGTAATACTTCCATTTATCCAACAACCCAGGTGAGGTGAGGAGGCCTAAAGGTGGCCTGGTAACATGCCTGGTCAGAACATATGGCAGTTCGTGTGTGTATGTGTAGATTATTTGAACTAGGTAACTGAGCAGTAGTGTCAGTGTGTGTGTGTGTGTGTGTGTGTGTGTGTGTGTGTGTGTGTGTGTGTGTGTGTGTGTGTGTGTGTGTGTGTGTGTGTGTGTGTGTGTGTGTGTGTGTGTGTGTGTGTGTGTGTGTGTGTGTGTGTGTGTGTGTGTGTGTGTGTGTGTGTGTGTGTGTGTGTGTGTGTGTGTGTCACACCTGAAAGGTATAGCCCCAGCGCTGAGGATCTCTGTAGAAGTGGTCCAGCATGTTCCCCCCGTGCTGCTGTGAGCAGGTAAGCCCCTCCCCCTCGGGGACATTCTGCCATCTCACAAGCGGCTCGTTGACAATGATGTACTCAGGGTGGGCCTTCTTTAGGAGCTCCAGAAAGGTGGACTTGCCAGCAGCTAACAAATGATAGAAAAAGAACAGATCACACACACAAAGAAGGTATGCCAGTCACAGTAAAGGTTCCACTCCATCCTGGTGATGACTCCTGACATGGCAAGGTTCTGAGCGAAACAGTACCTACATGGATGCACACACACACACACGCACACACACACACACACACACACACGCACGCACGCACACACGCACGCACGCACACACGTGTACACATTATCAGTTCTACTTTAATCTAATCTAACAATTCACTTCAGTTTGTTGCATTAGCTTATACGGATGACCTGAAATGGCCGGCAATCATAGTCATGGCTTAACGACTCGCCTATGTTTCCCTCCACTGCAAAGCGCCTAACGACGTCCTTGCCAATATCATTGCTGCACGCTCTCTTGCTCCCCAGTGGCACGCTCATCCTCGCTGTGCGCTTTGCGGTAGTGGATAGGGTTTCAATGCGGTTTGAAGCAGTTGATAGGGCTTCAACAGACACGTTGAAGAGTCGACACGCACGCCATACCGCCATGTGCACGCCGAGGAACAATATAAAATGATCACGTGATCTGCGCACGTTGCTCGGGTGTCGTCTGCATAGGTGATGGGCAAGACAAAGAAAGAGACGGACAATGAACCGGAGGCGGTAGAGGTGGGGGACACGGCATTGAGTAGAACAGAAGGTGATGCAGAAGAAAGTGCAGCGTCACTAAAGGACGAGCTCTCCTATGAAGACTTGGTTGAGCGTGTGTGCCCTATTGCGAAACCTTTGGCTTCCAAAAAGCTAACCAAACGCGTTTACAAAACAGCAAAGAAAGCTTCAAAAGCGAAGTCCATCCGGAGAGGCGTTCGAGAGGTAGTGAAGAGCTTGCGAAAAGGGGAGAAAGGTCTGGTGGTGTTGGCAGGGGACGTCTCACCCATTGACGTCATCACCCACATCCCAGTGTATTGTGAGGACAAGTCTATCCCTTATGTGTACATCCCATCACGACGGGACCTGGGCAGTGCTATCCAGACCAAGCGACCTACCAGCGCCATTCTGATAAAGAAACACACTGACTTTGAAAGTCATTTTACAAAGTGTTTTGATGAGGTAAAAGCACTGCCGCTACCTATTTGATTTTACTTTTCCTGTGAAATTTTCAGTATAATACGGTCCTGCGTGTGGGCAGTGGAGTTACTGCATGATGTGGGTGTGTGTGTGTGGGGGGGGGTGGAATGGGAGGAAACATCAGCGTCACCCTTCTGGAGTCCGTTTGACGTCTGTTCACTGTAGAGGTGGCAGGTGATTTTAAATTCGTTGGTGCTAACTGTGCCAGGGAAGGTCTGGGCTGTATGCACAAGTAGGCGCCCCTATCCAAGCATAAACAGTAGCACGGCGACTTTCACAAGCATTCACAAAGGACTGAATTGAGTGGGTAGGGCCTTTTAGTTTCAAAATGGCCGTAGCAAGTGTCGGTAACGTGTTTTTGAATTTAATCTGTTGCGCGAGCCGAGTGTGCGTTCTTCCCCGATACAGGCGCGAGATTCCTCTCGAGACTGCCTGCCATCTTCGCTACTCGGTAGCCCGCTCTGTTCGGCCTGGTAGACAATGGACACGGCGCGGGATTCGCTGGTAAACCACGTTTCGACTTCAGATGGAGCGGAATTTGAAGAGGCCGCTGCGGAGGAGCCACAACGAGGAATTAGTGGTTCTCGCAGACCGCCCCTCCTCTGTGTGCAGTGCACTCATGAGCTGAGAGACCCCCACCTCCTGTGCTGTCTGCACTGTGTGTGCAAAAAGTGTCTGGAGAGAGTGGAGCAACAAGATGGCCATCTGAAGTGCCCCCAGTGTGGGGACACTTCTACAGCGATCCATCCAGCAGAAACAGAATCACATTCAGTGTTACGAAGTCACTGCTTGTCTTCACCTGTCAGCCATGCCCCAATTCCAATCACCGTTAACAGCCAACAGGAAGACCTCGAACAAGCTAAAACAAAGTGCACAAACAAATTCTGTTCTTTGCCCGACTTCCCCGAAGCAGCGGTACACTGTGTGGACTGTGATGTGTACTTCTGCAGCCATTGTCTCGAGGGGCATCGGATGATGGGAAAACTGACAGAGAAGCACTTGTTGTGTCCTGTGACATCGGACGTGGTGGGGGAGGGCCCCAAAAGAGAGTTCTGCCCCTCCCACCGCGGGCAGCTGCTGCAGCACTACTGTGAGCGCTGCAATTGTGTTTTCTGCAGAGAGTGTACCACAGCTGAAGGGATGCCTGGTGGTCACGCTTTGAAGCCATTAGACGGGGCAGTATTTGGTCACGTTGAGGACGTGGTGAAGTTATTTGAGGACACCGTGAGTGAGTGCTGCGTGAAGTATGAGAAGGCACTAAGCGAGTGTGTGGCCCATGAAACCTCCATTGAGCGCTACAGTGAGGCAGCACTGTCAGAAATCCATGCATATTTCAACATTTTCCGTGGGGTATTGAGGAGAAGAGAGGAGGCCATGGAGCAGCGAGTTGAGAAGGCTAGACAACGGAAGAAGAACCATGTCATTGAGAAGGTGAAGCAATACTCCAAAGACAAGGAGAGTCTAGAAGGTATCAGGGGAGCCATGGAACTCCTCGTGGATGGAGGTTTGCATCAGGTCCTTCCACTTGTACCACTGGTGGCCAGTCGGAGAGAGGCTTTGGTTGAGCTAGGCAATAAAGAGCGTTTTGACTCAACAATATCTCCATGTGTTGGGTTTGTATCAGACAGGGAGCAGAGTGGGGCAGTTGTAGCAGCTATCAGCAAGTTGGGTCACATCCAGGAGGGTGCATCTGCTCTCCATTGCACAGTGGACCCCAAACTGGATACAATCTCTCAGCTTTCTGACCAGCCAGTTGTATTGACTCTGACTGCAGTGGACAGCAGCAACATCCCCTGCAGCAGTGGAGGAGAGAGCGTCCAGGCCTTCCTCCGCCCCAGGCCTCCAGTCTCAGGGCCGTCCATCGCAGCTAAGGTGGAGGACAGGGAGAATGGTCAGTACACGATCACTCTGGAGGAGATGAGCAGGAAAGGCGAGTTTGAACTGTGCATTTTGGTCAACAGATGTCACATCCCGGGCAGCCCATCTCTAGTTGTAGCTCACAATGAAGGTGACACATCCCCAGACCTTCCCCCGCCCACGTATGATGTCAGCATTGATATGAGTGGCAGATATGGCATCAGTCAAGGCTTTCTCCAGTTCCCTTCCACCCCCGGTCGATTGTGGGGAATCGCTGTCTCCCCCAATGGAACGATATTTGTGGCAGACAACAGTAGTGGGCAGATCCATGTGTTTGATGAGCAGAGAAAACACAAGGTTGCCTTGAACTTTGGCAAGCATGGCTCAATGTGGTACCCACGTGGCCTAGCCACAAATAAAGAGGGACACCTCTTTGTTGCCAATGACAACGGGATCGATGTTTTCACTGAAGATGGGAAGTTTATACAACGCTTCTGCCAGGGTGCTGAGCTGAGTGGTGCTAGTGACGTTGCCATTAGCAACGCTGACCATCGTGTCTATGTCGCGGATACTTACAACCACTGCATTGCTGTCTTCTCTCAAGATGGCCGCCGCCTTCACACTTTCGGCTCAAAGGGGAGTGGACAGGGCCAGTTTGACCGTCCCAGTGGACTTGCTCTTTCCTCCAGTGGGCTTCGTCTCTTTGTCAGTGACTGGGGCAGCTCCCGCATTCAAGTGTTCACTGCCGATGGAGTGTATATCAGCGAGTTCGGACATAACCTACTGAACTACCCCCGCCATTTGGTTACTACGAGCAATGGAAGGATCTTTGTGGCCGACAATGGCAATAACAGGATAGCTGTATTCTCCGAGCTTGGTGAGGTGGTGGGGGTGTTTGGACACCAGGGGCTGGAGGCAGGGTGCTTGTGGAACCCAACTGCTCTGGTACTGGACACTAATGGCCAGCTCCTGGTCACAGAGTACAACAACGCACGAGTGCAAATTTTCCAAATATGACAAGATTTATGTTTTCACAGTAACACATGCAGTTTGATCCAATACAATGGGCATATATATGCATTGGCATGATATGTACAACTGTAAGGATTACTGTAATGTATGTGTTCATCAAAAATGTCAATTCTTTCGTGACATTTTTACCATTTTGTATTACATTTTCTACTGCATGTGTGTGGCACTGAGTTTGGCTCTGTATTTATTGCAGTTTATTACGGAAATGTAATAGTAATTTCCCAGCCATGCAGAGCCAACATGAGTAGTGCTGTGAAAAGAAATCAGGTTGTCAGTAGCGAGCAATTAACACAGCTGCTGTCCACTGGGTGCACACTATAGGAAGGTTGCTTGTCTGTATAATTATACCATTGTAATGGGATGATGAGAAGTACAGACAATTAAAACCATGAAATGTATGGGCATGGTTGACAAGCAGGGATGACACAAACAGAGGGTATAACTGTACAACAAGCAGATAATTATACAAACAAACAACAAAGATCAACATTCTAGGGATACAATAACAATAACAAAGGATACAAACAACAGATATAAACACAATAAACAGGGACATCTACACAGCTATATGAGACGAGTCAGAACTCGGGGTCACTGTCCACTTCAGACTCTTCGTCCCATTCATATGACAGCTTGTCGTCTCCTTCACCCTCACCAATCAACCTCCTTATCGTACTCCCAGCCTTCATCTCCGTGTCACCTTTCTGGAGTCCGTTTGCCGTCTGTTCACTGTGGCGTTGGCAGGAGATTTTAAATTTTGTTGGTGCTAACTGTACCAGGGAAGGTTTGGGCTGCATGCACAAGTAGGCGCCCCTATCCAAGCATAAACAGTAGCACGTCGACTTTCACAAGCATTCACAAAAGGACACAAGTGAGTGGGTAGCTAGGTATTTTAGTTTCAAAATGGCCGCAGCGAATATCGGTAACGTGTTTTTGTATTTAATCTGTTGCGCGAGCCGAGTGTGCATTCCTCCGATACAGGCGCGAGATTCCTCTCGAGAGTGCCTGCTACCTCCGTTACTCGGTAGCCCGCTCTGTTCGGCCTGGTAGACAATGGACACGGCGCAGGATTCGCTGGTAAACCACGTTTCGACTTCAGATGGAGCGGAATTTGAAGAGGCCGCTGCGGAGGAGCCACAACGAGGAATTAGTGGTTCTCGCAGACCGCCCCTCCTCTGTGTGCAGTGCACTCATGAGCTGAGAGACCCCCACCTCCTGTGCTGTCTGCACTGTGTGTGTGCGGAGTGTCTGGAGAGAGTGAAGCAACAAGATGGCCATCTGAAGTGCCCCCAGTGTGGGGACACTTCTACAGCGATCCATCCAGCAGAAACAGAATCACATTCAGTGTTACGAAGTCACTGCTTGTCTTCACCTGTCAGCCATGCCCCAATTTCAATCACCGTTAACAGCCAACAGGAAGACCTCGAACATGTTAAAACAAAGTGCACAAACAAATTCTGTTCTTTGCCCGACTTCCCCGAAGCAGTGGTACACTGTGTGGACTGTGATGTGTACTTCTGCAGCCATTGTCTCGAGGGGCATCGGATGATGGGAAAACTGACAGAGAAGCATTTGTTGTGTCCTGTGACATCGGAGGTGGTGGGGGCGGGGACCAGAAGAGAGTTCTGCCCCTCCCACCGCGGGCAGCTGCTGCAGCACTACTGTGAGCGCTGCAACTGTGTTTTCTGCAGAGAGTGTACCACAGCTGAAGGGATGCCTGGTGGTCACGCTTTGAAGCCATTAGACGGGGCAGTATTTGGTCACGTTGAGGACGTGGTGAAGTTATTTGAGGACACCGTGAGTGAGTGCTGCGTGAAGTATGAGAAGGCACTAAGCGAGTGTGTGGCCCATGAAACCTCCATTGAGCGCTACAGTGAGGCAGCACTGTCAGAAATCCATGCATATTTCAACATTTTCCGTGGGGTATTGAGGAGAAGAGAGGAGGCCATGGAGCAGCGAGTTGAGAAGGCTAGACAACGGAAGAAGAACCATGTCATTGAGAAGGTGAAGCAATACTCCAAAGAGAAGGAGAGTCTAGAAGGTATCAGGGGAGCCATGGAACTCCTCGTGGATGGAGGTTTGCATCAGGTCCTTCCACTTGTACCACTGGTGGCCAGTCGGAGAGAGGCTTTGGTTGAGCTAGGCAATAAAGAGCGTTTTGACTCAACAATATCTCCATGTGTTGGGTTTGTATCAGACAGAGAGCGGAGTGGAGCAGTTGTAGCAGCTATCAGCAAGCTGGGCCACATCCAGGAGGGTGCATCTGCTCTCCATTGCACTGTGGACCCCAAACTGGATATGATTTCTCAGCTTTCTGACCAGCCAGTGGTGTTGACCCTGACTGCAGTGGACAGTAGCAACATCCCCTGCACCAGTGGAGGGGAGAGGGTTAAAGCCTTCCTCCGCCCCAGGCCTCCAGTCCCAGGGCCGTCCATCAAAGCCGCAGTGGAGGACAGGGAGAATGGTCAGTACACGATCACTCTGGTGGAAACAAACGGGAAAGGCGAGTTTGAACTATGCATCTTGGTCAACGGACGTCACATCCCGGGCAGCCCATCTCTAGTTGTAGCTCAACACAAAGGTGACACATCCCCGGACCTCCCCCCGCCCACGTCTGATGTCGGCATTGATATGAGTGGCAGATACGGCATCAGTCAAGGCTTTCTCCAGTTCCCTTCCATCCCCGGTCAATTGTGGGGAATCGCTGTCTCCCCCAATGGAACAATATTTGTGGCAGACAACAGTAGTGGGCAGATCCATGTGTTTGATGAGCAGAGAAAACACAAAGTTGCCTTGAACTTTGGCAAGCGTGGCTCAATGTGGTACCCACGTGGCCTAGCAACAGATAAAGAGGGACACCTCTTTGTTGCCAATGACAACGGTATTGATGTTTTCACTGAACATGGGAAGTTTTTGCATCGCTTCTGCCAGGGTGCTAAGCTGAGTGGTGCTAGTGACGTTGCCATTAGCAACGCTGACCATCGTGTCTATGTCGCGGATACTTACAACCACTGCATTGCTGTCTTCTCTCAAGATGGCCACCACCTCCACACGTTTGGATCTAAGGGAAGCGGACAGGGCCAGTTTGACCGTCCCAGTGGTCTCGCTCTTTCCTCCAGTGGGCTTCGTCTCTTTGTCAGTGACTGGGGCAGCTCCCGCATTCAAGTGTTCACTGCCGATGGAGTGTATATCAGCGAGTTCGGACATAACCTACTGAACTACCCCCGCCATTTGGTTACTACGAGCAATGGGAGGATCTTTGTGGCCGACAATGGCAATAACAGGATAGCCGTATTCTCCGAGCTTGGTGAGGTAGTGGGAGTGTTTGGACACCAGGGGCTGGAAGCAGGGTGCTTATGGAACCCGACTGCTCTGGCGATAGACGCTCATGGCCAGCTCCTGGTCACAGAATGCAACAACGCACGAGTGCAAATTTTCCAAATATGACATATTTCTGACAAGATTTCTATTTTCACAGTACAAATTTGAAACACATGCAGTTTGATCCAATACCATGGGCATGCATTTTAGCATGATATGTACAGTTGTAGAGATTACAATATACTGTAATATAAATTTCGTTCATCAAAAACATCAATTCTTTGTGACATTTTTACCATTTTGTATTACATTTTCTATTGTGTGTGTGTGTGTCATGTTTGGCACTGTATTTAATGCAGTTTATTACGGAAATGTGATTAACTCCTAAACATGCATGCAGAGCTAGTGAACGTGGCTACGTAGTGCTGTGAAGTAATCAGGTTGTCAGCAGTGACCAATTAACACAGCTGCTGTCCGCTGGGTGCACACTATAGGAAGGTTACTTGTCTGTATAATTATAGCATTGTAATGGGTGATAAAAGTTATAGGCAATTAAAACCATGAAATGTATGGGCATGGTTGACAAGCGGGGATGAAACAAACAGAGGTTATAACTGTACAACAAGCAGATATTATTATACAAACAAACAACAGAGATCAACATTCTAGGGATACAATAACAATAACAAAGGATACAAACAACAGATGTAAACACAATAAATAGGGACATCTACACAGCTATATGAGACGAGTCAGAACTCGGGGTCACTGTCCACTTCAGACTCATCGTCCCATCCACATGACAGTTTGTTGTCTCCTTCACCCTCACCAAAATCTACCTCCTTATCGTACTCCCAGCCTTCATCTCCAGGGCGAACCCTGTTTGCTTCAAACAACACTTCCATCTCCTTCTTCCTCTTCTGCACTACATCATCTGGAGCTCGATTCAGGTCTTCACCTTCTTTCTCAGCCACTGGGTCGTCCTCAAAGTCAGAGTGAAAATCATCTGCTTCTTTCCTCCTGCTGGTCACACCGAGTGAGGGAGCGTCCTTTGGTGCTTCATCCGCTAGTTCACTGATGTCTTGGAGGAGTTCATCTAGACTCTTGTCATCCAACTGCGGTGATGGTGATGCTTTTTGCCCTGAGAGAGGCTGCTTGCCAAGGGTAGGGAGACTGCTAAGGTCTAACAGCTCACCGTGCGCCTTAACTTCTGGGGCCTTCACATTGCTTGGAGCCTGGTTGTTCTTTTCTTGCAAAGGTAATACACCACCATCATTGGCAGAAGGCATGTTCATTGTAAAATATGGTACTGGGTTATCTCCCACACTTTTGGCCCCCGCCTTTGCACGCTCAAGCAAAGACAGAAGCTGCAAGAGAAAGGAACAAAAGTAGTTGACGATAATCCTTATAACACTATAATACAATAGTTCCCATTATTAAAGTAACAGCTGTATGTAATCAGAGGCTGCACAGCCAGTAGTGGCTTAGTGGTGCAAAAGAAAGGATAAAACGTATAAATGGCACAGATAGAGGGGGTGGTGTGGCAATCACTTGCGTCATTACACCTAATATGCCTGGTGCACTGATATGCACACACCAAGGGTGCAACAGCTGTCCGTGGCTCTGCTATCTCTGTTGGGCCGACTGCACGGGGAGGGCAACACTGCTTGCCAATCAGCAGGGCAGAGCGACCACCTCTCAGTCACTCTGGAGCTGATGTACACCAGTGCAGCTGGTTGGTTAGGTGCAATGACTGTAGCGATTACAGACATAACCCGATATGGTACAGAATACATAGAGGGGCAAATACATATAAATTAATACATACTTGCCCAATTTGTAATAGCTTAACCTACTTAAGACAGCCATATACTTATGTATTAAAGTTATGTATGTGTGTATGGCCACATAGTCCATTTACAGTAGGTGGCTGCACTACAGAGGGTGGATGTTGCTACTAGTGTGTTAGCAGTGATTGGAGCCTGTGAGACTGGGCGTTTCTACAGAGGCTACCTTACGCAGTGACTGTCTTAAACACACTTTTTTGCCATACACCCACCCAAGGACTGCAATAAGTGCAATTATGCGTGCATTGAAGCATTAGGGCACATATCTATTACTACGGGATGAACCTTGCAGCCTTTAGACACTTGTGACCAGCACAGCACATAGCAGCACTCATCCCATTAGCTATTGGCACTGTCATAAAGAATCAGAAGGAAATAGCACCAGGGGATACCCAGGGTCACACGCTCACCTGCTTGTGAGTGAGTAGTTTGAGGTAAGCTCCATGGCGTTCGTGCTGACAGAGGTGCTTTGCATAAGAGTCCATGCTAAATGAGGGGGAGGGAGAGGCGTCACACTTCACCACATGACCGCTGCAGCTGCATCGGTCAACGGGCACACCGCAGTACACAACTGCAGCAGGTACACACAACACATTCATTGCACAAGTTAGGATAAAAGAGAACCTGCTAAACCAGCAGCCCCAGACCCGTGTTTAATTTAACCCATTCCACATATTGTACGGTGAACAACTGCTCTTACTCAGCAAACTCCTCCAGGTCCCTAAGTGGCATTATCCTTTTTCTCAATTTACCTGCACAAAATCGAACAGCCGCATAGCAAGCATTCACAACAGTGCACTAAGTATCCAGCAGCAACTAGCCGTTCCCTCAGAAACAGCAAACCTAAATGATGACTTGTATTACTCACCTCCTTTGCTGGCTCTGTACAACATCACTAAAGAGAGTGGCTTGAATTTCACTCCACACTTCTCGCCTATGTAGCCCTCCATTTTCTATGAATGACGTCACTAGCAAAATGGACTCCTGACGACGCGCCAAGCTGTGGAGACTGTGTCGAAGACGCGTGATGAATCGCTTTGAACAGAAGCGGATGACTCTCTTTCAGAGAATCACCTTCGCACTGCTATTTTTAGTATGTATTCTATTAGTTGTGGTACTCCTACCGGTAAATGAGGGAGAAACCGCGCGCATCTTTATTGGACGGAGCAAGGCGTTCTTTAGCCCACGCTACAACACCACCTATCCACTGACCAAACCGACAAGTGAGTTGTTGTGTGTACATCAGTGAATACTTGTATCTGATTCATTTTTTGTCCAGGCGTGCTGATTTAGCGGTAGTTTCTTTGGGTAGCATACCTAGTCATTGTTGAGGGAGGGGACAGTAAACAGATATCCAAAGTCATCCATCTGTAAACTACACAGAAAACTATCATGCAGGCACTACAGTGATTGTCTTGGGGATGTTTTTATACTTGTTTAACTCTTTCAGTACCAACAATTGTTTTCAGAGTGTTTGGACGAAATCAGCAGTGAATAATGGCTAAAATATTAATGGTGTCATTCACTTTTGGCATGTATACTTGCCACTACACAACACCGTTAGTCAATAGTTTTGACATTTGGCATGTTGTAGCACAACTTCTGTGAATTGACTGTACAGTGTGTGTGAGTGTGTGTGTACATGAAGCCACATGTATTCAACTCATGTCGCGTAAGTGTCTGTGTTGTCATGGGAATGTCTCTGGGAGAAGGTATGTGACAGTGAAAGTGGCCACCCTAGGTAGCACCTTGGTGGTAAGGATTGCTCAACACACTAAATGGCCATGATCATCGCACATGACCATCCAATGACTCAACCCTTTAATGTCCTTGTGTCTGCACATGACGAATTGGTGTGTGTATCCCTAGCAGTGACCCCTACTGGTGGACTAGCTTCTCATTTTATTGTTTTATTGTTTTATGCCATGTCAACACTTTAAAGGCCTGTATGAGGAAGTTATGGCAGTTTGTATCAGGAGCTATGAGTGTTGTGGTAAAACATGTTAAAACGTTTTTCATGCTAATGGTGCCCCAAGTTGTCAGCATTAGAAGCTTTCCTCCCACACAGTCTAAGGCATTGGTTAATACTTCATGTGCATGCCAAAAACACACACACACACACACACACACACACACACACACACACACACACACACACACACACGTCCTGCACCTCTACTGCAGGGTAGCACTCTGATGTTTTGTATAATAATATGAGTGAAAAGGTCCATAGAGCTGGGGCGTGTGTGTGTGTGTGTGTGTGTGTGTGTGTGTGTGTGTGTGTGTGCACATCCTACATGTGTCCCCCCTCCCCTCCTCCCCACCCTGTTACCCTTTCATACACATTTAAGCTCACTCTCCCTTGTCTGTTGTGTGCAGAGGTTGATGGTGGCTGGCGGTACCAGATTGCAGTGGTGGCAGACCCAGACACCAACTCCAAGGTGGAGGGGAAGGAACTATGGAAGAGTTACCTCCTCAAGGGGCATGCTACCGTGACAACCACCGGCAGTGGTGACTACAAACTATCGGTCACTTGGGACAAAGACTTGGTGAGTGAGACAAAGCATGCTGTGAGGTCTCTGTTGGACAGAGCTGGCTTCTGTCAAGATTGTTATGCTTCGCACTTTTAACTTGCCAGATTCCTCTGGAGACAAAGAAGGCCGACGGAGGAAGGGGAGCAGAGCTGTCTGAACTGGTTGTGTTTGATGGACGGTTACTGACAGTGGACGACAGATCTGGAATAGGTGTGTAGCTGTAGTTTTGTTTCATATCCACTAATTGAACTCATCGCTCCACTTCACTCCAGTCCCCACCCCCTCCTCCTCCCATTAGTGTTTGAGTTATATCCCAGTGGCTCCTCCTACCTCCTAATTCCCTGGATTGTCCTCGCTGACGGTGATGGCCACACTGTCAAGGGTTACAAGGGAGAGTGGATGACTGTGAAGAACACTCTACTCTACGTGGGGGGACTGGGGAAGGTTTGGACCACCACCACCGGGGTGAGAGGGGTGTGGGTTGGGAGGTATGGCTGGAGGTGTGGTGTTCACCACTCTGTGTATGTGTTGTGTGTGTGTGTGTGTGTGTGTGTGTGTGTGTGTGTGTGTGTGTGTGTGTGTGTGTGTGTGTGTGTGCGTGTGCGCATGTGTGGGCAGATACGTACATTCTTAGTGGGGGAGGATGTAGCAGAAAATGTGAATTCCACACCTTGCAATCTCGTCCCCACACACATGACACGACTAAGTATGAGCTAATGACTAGCCCAGTCTGCTCTCCACTGCTTGGAATGCTGTTTGTGCTGTTCTGTAGGAGGTGGTGAATGCAAACCCTCAGTTTGTCAAGGCGGTGTGGTACACAGGTCACGTGGACCACATCAGCTGGGTGGAGGAGTACGAGGCAATGATGAACAGTGTGGGGATACAACATCCTGGGTTAGTGGGGAAGGGAAGGGGGAGGGGGTGAGGGGAGGGGATGGGAAGTGGGAGGGGAAGGGGATGGGTGAGTGAGGATGTGTGTGAGTACGATTTGGATGTGGTTGGTTGGTGCAGTAGATAGGGAGTTGGGGGAGGGAGGAATGGTACTAGCTGAGTCCTCACTCCCCTCCTCTCCTCCCCTCCCCTTCCCTCCCCTCCCCTCCCCTTTCCCCTCCCCTTCCCTCTTCCCTTTCCCCTCCCCTTCCCTCCCCTCCCCTCCCTCCTCCCCTCCCCTTCCCTCCCCTCCCCTCCCTCCTCCCCTCCCCTCCCCTCCCCTCCCCTCCCTCCTCCCCTCCCCTCCCCTCCCCTCCCCTCCCTCCTCTGCCCCACCATTTCAGCTATGTGATCCATGAGTCAGGCTGCTGGAGTCCTCACCACAACAAGTGGTTCTTCCTCCCCCGAAGAGCTAGCAAAGAGACGTTAGTACAGACAGCACACACACACACACACACACACACACACACACACACACACACACACACACACACACACACCATTGCACAGGGTAACAAGCTCCAACAAAGCAGCAGTGCCCAAGGAAGTTCATTTGACACTTGTACTCTTCTGCATATTCAATGTAACTGATTCTATAGCACACCTCATCACCACCTTTGGCCCAGTCACCATACAGTAGATGTACATACATGTATAGGAACTGCAGTCACTGGCGTCAATCCATGCAGGTACAACGATGAGTTAGATGAGCACAGGGCGACCAATATCATGTTTGTGTGTGAAGAGGACTTCTCTCGTATTGAAGTGAAGACAGTTGGTGTGAGTGACGTCAGCCACACAACATCTCATCACTCTCTTGTAGCACAATTTGTGGACACCCTGAGCTGCATTGATGGTGCACCTTGTGCATAGTTATGCTGAAGACAGCACACACACACACACACACACACACACACACACACACACACACACACACACACACACACACACACACACACACACACACACACACACACACACACACACACACACACACACACACACACACACACACACACACACACACACACACACACACACACACACACACACACACACACACACACACACACACACACACACACACACACACACACACACACACACACATACAGATGCACATACAGTACACACACACTTCTTCAACCTTCAACCTTCCGGTCAACTTATGTGTAACTGTTTCTTGTTCTTCTTGGACTCACCCACTGCAGGAGATTGATCCCTATCATGGGTTTTCCTCTTTTAAGTTTGTCCCTGGTACCCAAGACAGGTTAATACTGGCAATCAAGTCAGAAGAGAATAAGGGAAAGATTGCATCTTGTATCTGCACTCCTTCACTGACACTATGCACTGTGTGTGCGTGTGTGTGTGTGTGTGTGTGTGTGTGTGTGTGTGTGTGTGTGTGTGTGTGTGTGTGTGTGTGTGTGTGTGTGTGTGTGTGTGTGTGTGTGTGCGTGCGTAGGTTTGAGGGGCGTGCGTGCATGCGTGCTATGATCGCTGAGCTTGCTATCTCCATGTGCTGTAGTGTGCAGTCAGTCATACTACATTGTACAATCTACATAAAGGTGTTTGGCTTGTTGTAGCATGTTCCCTTGTGCACGGTGTGTGTTCAAGTCATTGGTGGAGTGTCTCCTTAACCTCATGTGTGATTAGATGTGATGGCCTTCACATCTGATGGAGACATGGTCATGAATGAGCAGAAGATCCTTGATGGCTACAAGTGAGCAATGCAACTAGGCGATGCAACACTATAACTAGGTGATGCAACACTATAACTAGGTGATGCAACAGTACAGCTAGGTGTTGCAACACTACAACTAGGTGATGCAACAACTGGACTGGTCGATGCTACAACACAGCTTGGTGTTGCAAGACCTTTTGTGTTTGAAAGTGGTTTGATTGGTTGTTCTGGCTCTGTTGTGGTAGCTGTGTATGTCTGCTGTGGTGCAGCTATCTGTGGTGCTGTGGTGCAGCTATCGGGGTGCTGTGGTGCAGCTATCGGGGTGCTGTGTTCCTTCATGCCTTAATGCTCTCTTCTCCCTCCACTTCCACTGCCCACCCTCCCTTTCTCTTCTCTTGACTTCTGTAGGTTTGAAGGGATTGAGTTTATTTGAACACGTCAACCTATATTGTGTTTGTCCTGTCCTAGAATTGTCAAATCAAACTGAATATTTCACTCTGTTTAATGTTAGAATATAAACATTCAATTTCTATAAAGTTATTTATGGGAACCAGTGCATTTGATGTTGTGAAAGTGAATGAGGAGGGAACAGCCAAGTGCAAACAAGACTGAAGAACACCCATTTACTGCTGCTTCTTGTGCTCCACATTCACTGACTGGTCCCTACTCCCCAATGGTGAGTATGAGCAACAAGAAGTTCAAATTCTCTTTGTTTCCAGACACTAATGTGAAGAAGGATCTATCAGTGCCAAATCATGGAAGCTGAAGTTGTTGCACACTAAGAATAGCTGTCTGCCAATTCTAAATACCTCATGCTTGGCAATCCCAAATAATCATTCACTTTATTTCATGCACTGCTACTGCAAACCTAACTGTGCTGGCCTAGGGACTTGCCCCCTAAGGGCTCCAAAAATTTGGACGTCTCGCCTTTTGGCAAGCGCCCGTGTTAGTGTTGTAAAGGGTGTCAGCAGAACGCGCCTCCCTCGCGGTCACGGACGCGCCATGCAACCCTCGATAAGGACGTTAGCGCCCAACCGGCGCAACGGACGATATCCGCTATCCCTATACAAAACTTGTGGTTCGTTATCGTGCATTCCTTAACCGTTAAAATTGTACAAATGCGTACTTGGTAAGAATGACAAACTAAAGAGTGCAATGAATGGAGTCATATGCCGTGCAGTGTGTGTGTTCAACTCAATCAACAATTAATCGAAGGAGATTTTGGATCCTTTAAACTCTTGAATGTTGCCCTGCCTAGCAGCTTTGAAACCAGACCCACCGCCACGGCCTCCAAAGCCGCGTCCACCTGAAAAAACAACACAAAAATGCACAATTCACAAAGTAAAATGTGTTAAAATAAAAAAATGGCGACGTAGCATCACTGTGCTCACATGCATAACTCACGTGGTGTGCCTCTTCCTCGTCCCCCACCTCTCCCACCGCCAAACCCTCCTCCTCCCCCACCAAACCCTCCTCCTCCCCCACCCCTGTAGCCACCCCTCCCCCCTGAGCCAGGAGTCCTTTGCCCACGTTCCTCGGCATACTGCACTGACACATATCTCCCATCGATGTCCTTGCCGTCCCATTTGCCTCTCATCTTGGTAGCGGTGTCGACGTCAGGGAACTCGACAAAGGCAAAACTGCAACAGCACAGGATGCAAAACAACACATCAACTAGATGCTTCACCAAACAAATCAAAATACTGTAATCTTGAAATTCTCCGTCATGAAATTTTCCGTCAGGCAAGATTCTGAGAAACAACGTCATTTAGAAGTAATTTTGGCTGGCTAGCTGAAGCTGGCGAATAAATAGAAAAATATGACAACCAAATAGAAGTCGCAGGAGGCCATTTTATTTGGAGAAATGCAAATGGCTGCCTTTAGTTGTGCGTTGTTGTTGCTATTTGATGGCCTTTGGTTGCACTGTAGTCAGGTCCACAACAACTACAGAACCCTCAGACTCACCCCTTAAACGACTCAGTTCCAGATCGTTGTCCCTCCAACTGACATGGCCAGGCAGGAGTGTCCACACAGGCACCAGGAGGGCCATCAGGCGGACGAGGCAAACGGATAGCGTAATGATACAACTCTTTGTCCATCACAAACAGCTTAAGCTACTAACTAAGGTCAAAGAAGGTGACGTTACAATGGAATACTATTATGATGACGGCGAATTGGAAGAATGACGACGATTTAGAAGACATCCAATTTCATCAGAAAATTAGAAGAAAACCGCATGCTTTGTCGAGATGACAAAAAATTGAAGGACGAAAAATTAGAGGATATACGGTAGTCACATTACAATAACGTGTACATACACATACACAAACATACAGAAATAAACACACACACACACACCACACAAATACATGTGCACACACTCACCCTCTTGATCTCCCTGTTTCTCTGTCAGTGGCTATCCGCACAGACTCTGCTCCCTTAAACAGCTTGGTAAGAGTCCCTTCTTCCGTGCTGTAAGGGAGACTCATGATAATGAGGGTTTTGTTGGGCTCCCGCTCAGCATCGTTGCCTGGAGACCTCCAGGGAGTTCCCCCACGGCCTCCTCTATTCCCAAAGCCACGCCCCCTGCCCTGGAATCGTCCCCTGGGACCACCTCGGTCTCCTCCCCCACTCCCCCGGGGGTTTGCCTTGTCAACACGTATCTGTCTTCCCTCAACTTCTGTTCCATTCAGCTCCAAAGCAGTCTGGAAAGCACTCTGGGTGGAGAATTCAACGTAGCCAAACCTGTTGTGCACAGGAGGGGAGGAGTGATGGGGGAGGGAAAAGGGAAGGGGAGGAGGAAGGGGAGGGAAAAGGGAAGGGGAGGAGGAAGGGGAGGGAAAAGGGAAGGGGAGGAGGAAGGGGAGGGGAGAGAGGGAAGAGGAGGAATTCAGGTTTGTTAGGTCGAGTGCATACTGGAAAGTTGCATGTGTGTGTGTGTGTGTGTGTGTGTGTGTGTGTGTGTGTGTGTGTGTGTGTGTGTGTGTGTGTGTGTGTGTGTGTGTGTGTGTGTGTGTGTGTGTGTGTGTGTTATAACGTTGTGTCCTGGATCCTGCCCAACGTCCTCAATGGACAAGGTGTACAGAGGAGGAGGAGGAGGAGGTGTGTGTGTGTGTGTGTGTGTGTGTGTGTTTGCTACCCACACACTGGGCCTGCCCTCACTCCCACTTCACTTACCCTTTGCTTCCGATAACCCTCACGTCTGTTGGCTCTGCATCATTACTAGAGAAGAACTCGTACAAGTCATCTTCAGTAGCCTCTCCAATGCCACCAACAAACACAGTGTGGGCTGCACGTGGGGGGAGGGGAGGGGGAGGGGGAGGGGAGGTAGGAGCGGTAGTAACAAGCTAAGTTTACACATGTCATGTGACTGTCATGTGACTCACTCTCATTCTCATCTGCTTTAGGCTTCTTTGCTGCAGTGTCTTGGGACTGCATCTTCTTCCTCTTCAAGCCTGCTACCGCTTCCTGGTCTTCTTCTTCTTCACTTGAACTGCCGTCAGATTCTTCTTCTTCATTAGCGTCTTCTTCTGAACTCTCCTCATCCTCATCCTCTTTAGGCTGTGGTTTCCCCTTCTTGGCTGCTACCTTGTTTTGAATAACTTTAGCCTACACATGAAGCAGAAATGTGGTGGGCACTTACATAATAGTAGGTAGTGTGTGCACAGACATGCAACCACACACACACACACATGCACAAGTACACACACACACACACACACACACACACACAAACACACACACAGACATACACACACACAGACACACACACACAGACACACACACACACACACATGCACAAGTACACACACACACACACACACACACACACACACACAGACACACACACAGACATACACACACACAGACACACACACACACACACACACACACACAGACACACACACACCTTGTCACCACCATCACTAGACGAGTCCTCATCGGAGTCTTCAGTACCAGACTCCTTTCCCTGCTCCACAGCACCAGCAGTGTCAACTGCCTCTTCCTCTTCTGAACTGCTTCCTTCCTCTGACGACTCCTTCTTGGCGGGCTTCTTCACTACTTGAGCTTGTGATTTGGTCTTCTGTTTAGGAACTTTAGGAGGAGGAGGCTTCGGTTCGTCTTCGCTTTCCTCTTCTGAACTGCTTTCTTCTTCTGATGATTCCTTCTTCTTGGCGGGCTTCTTCATGACTTGAGCTGGCGGTTTGTTCTTCTGTTTGGCAGCCTTGGGAGGAGGTTGTGGTTCGTCCTCACTCTCACTATCAGAGTCAGAATCAGATTCCTCCTTTGGAGGGGGCACAGGCTTCTTAGTTACCACTTTCTGTTGCTTCTTCACTGGCACTGGCTTCTCCTCCTCTTCCTCATCTGATGATGATGATGATGGCTTGGGTGGTTCCATCTCCTTCGCACTGCAGACAGGGACGAAAATGAGTGCAAACACAATCATTCTACTTTCTCACACACACACACACACACACACACACACACACACACACACACACACACACACACACACACACACACACACACACACACACACACACACACACACACACACACACACACACACACACACACACACACACACACACATTGCCTTTGCAAATGGTGTTCTGATTATACACCACACACATATGCACCTCTTGGCTGGAGCCTTCACTGGGGGCTTCCCCACATCCATACCACTGTCAGAGTCATCAGAAGAGGAGGAAGGAGTAGGCTTGCTCTGTTTTCCCATCTGCTTAGTGCCATTGGCCTTGACAGCTGCTTGTACAGGTGTAATGGCAGTCTTCTGCATTGCAGACGCCTCGTCCTCAGAACTGTCAGACTCACTAGAAGACTCGACTTGTTTCGGAGGAGGAGGGGCTTTCTTCGCTGGTAAGATGCCCTGGAAAAGAGTGGCGTGGATTAACTACACTTGATTGGATAAATCACTTCACTAAATGATGCCTTCAATGACTAGTAGCATAAATACGGTGCGTTGGAACTGCACACACAAGTTGATACTACACAACAAATCATAAACACACAAATATGTCTACTAATTAATTCCATCACATAAAAAATGCACTAATGACTAATTCTTCGCTAATGAATGCCATAACGACCTCAGTGGATGAACCGCTCACTGACCAACACAGCGGAACAAATTTACACAGCACATTTCACATAATATCTTGCTTATAGGCCTGACCAAATGTGTCCCTTTAAAGTAAGCATGCAGTGGCCTATTCATTGATGGTCTTCCCTTTAGCTTGGTGGAAACACCCACTTCTCGCACAGCAGTACCAAGGAAGGGACACAGAATGTGCAATGCACTGCAATAGAACTGCATTGTATGTTTGCCCACACTGCACTGCACAATGCCATGAACCTGCTGCATCACTCGAGCAACCGTAAGCCACGCCCCCGCCCCGTCACACTGATTTACTGAGTTATATCTTCCACTACAGGATGGGGCCGCCTCTGGAAGGCATCACAGCAGTGCGTGCAGTTAGCGTCTACTTCTGCACAGTCACCTTTTTGCTTGCTTTCTTCGCCTTCTTCACCTGCGGCGATTCCACCTCCACTTCTGCTGCCGGAGGACGCTTCTTCGATCCTTTCACTTTCGCAGCTTCTGCAGCGACCTGGGGACGAGACAGCCGCATGCAGTATGTGAGTAGTACGCTGAAAGTGCGGGATAGGACAGCGGTTTCCATCTGGAACAATGTGCACAAAGGATACCTTAGCCTTCTTCTCTGACTTGGAACCCATTGTAGGTAGTCCGAACGTAGTGAACACGTGTTTGCACGTGCACACACCTGCTGCACGTGTAGTTGCGCATGCGCATTATTGCGGAAATTTTGCGCGAATTTCAAATTTCTGTTTGCCCCAGAAAGCAAAATAGTCTGGCTTGATAGACCGTCCCATCTAAACGCCGGGCGCCTCGGCGCTTATATGGGGACGGTCTAGCAGGCTAGACTAGATGTAAGATGATATATGGTCCATTTTAAAATTATCTGGCTCCAAATGGGAATTCATTGGATAACGTAATAATGTCAACATCTTTCCTTCCAAATTAACTTACAGCGACTCGTGTACCATCACAGGCGCATTCAAAGCTATAGTCACCTCATGCCACTGTTCAATTCACACTACCTATAGCTATTTAAGCTATTCAGATACCTAAATGACAGCTGATTTCCTGCTGGACAATATTAACCATTCCTTCTAATGGGTTGTAGAAGACCCCATGAATGTATGATTTGATTGGAGGCTTGCTATCCCATTAGTTGTGAATACCGCAACACACCGGGTGACATATATCTTGCACACACTTAGAGCAGTTTGGCACTGTCCTTTAATAGTACCGATAGGAGTGGGCAGTGTTCTCCCCAGACAAAAATGTAAGAAGGGTACACCGGACCATTAGTCATGTGAGGAGTGGCTAGTGGATGGTTGGGTGTGGGAGAGGGTGTCATCTTCCTGTACAAAGTGCAGTAGCCAAAAACAAGAAGAGCCTCGTGTAGTACATGCAAACGCTACTGCCCACACCACATGACTAGTGGCACTGTGCCTTTCAAGGAGGGTACAGTGCCATGTTTAGTCTCAAGGAGGGTTCTTAAGGGAGCAAGAAGGGTTCTGTACCCTTCAAAAACAGCCTGGCGAGAACAGTAGCTGGGAGTGGTGTCATCGTTCGCATGCTGTAGCTGGGACAGAAGGCAGTGTCCTCCACTGTTGACGTGTCCCACAGAAGAGACAAAGCTCCACTACAACCACATGCGTGTAGTAGTCACACACTCAAACGTTATTGCACTTAATGACCACAAAGCTTATGTAACAAGTGGTAATGAGACGTATCAAGATCACTTAGTTACAAATATCAAATAAATGTGAACCTGTGTGATTGTGATGTGAATGCTAGCACTCTCGCACACACATACAAAACCACAAAAATCTATTTTGGAAAAATTACATTACTGTCTCAGTCGTGCTCAACTTCTACCAGAAAAGGAGGGGGAGAAGGAGAGAAGACAAGATGTTAAAAGAGCATAAAACTATTCAAGGATAAATTACATTTAGAGAATAACACATCCACACATCCACCTCACACCATCTTGCTGGTGTTGGTGCATAAATCATTCTCAAATTCAAAGCCATGCTAGAAATAGCACTGTAGTGAACACATCAGCTGTTTCTGTGTCTACCACACGTGAACAACTCACGGTCTTAAGAGTGAACACACCTTCTCCATGAACCGAGGCAGCACGAATGAAGCAGAATGTATTGCACTAGTGTAGTATTTGAGGTTCATTGTGGTTGCTTCAGAGTCACTGACTGGACGACTTGGAACAGACAAGGTGTTGTCCTGGAGTCAAGAGCGGGGAGGGGAGGAGCACAAGGGAAGACAGCGCGAGTGTGATAGCTGACTACACTGGCTCAGGAAGCCAACTGAGTCTGCATTTCCAACAGATTATAACTCAATAACTTACTTCACTTCCATTTCACACTGCCACCTCACACTCCCCCTTCCCCTCCCCTCCCTCCCCCTCCCCTCCCCTCCCCTCCCCTCCCTCCCCTCCCCTCCCACTCACGGGGTCCATGCTACACAGCACATAGCCCAGTTGGCCCAAAGGGTAGGTGGGTGTGAAGGAAGTGGCATACTTGGCCATCGGGAACAATGTCCGACAGAACTCCAAGATGGTCTTGATGACCTCAGCATCCAACCACATGCTTTGGCCTGGGGGAAGGTAGAATGGCACTTGATACAGGCCCAGGGCTCTTATATTGTGCACCAAAGTGACCCTAGGGCTCTTATATTGTGCACCAAAGTGACCCCAGGGCTCTTACCTTGTGAACAAAGCACGCCTCCACTTTTTAGTGCCAACTTCATGGTCTCAAAATAAGGCTTCTCAAAGAGACAGGTTGCAGGTCCTGTAAGATGTAAGGAGTGACACCACAAAACCTGGACATGCACTCAATCCACTTATTTGAATCAACTCTGACATTTTAACATGTTTGGTCACCCAGTAATGTCCTTGACCAGACACCACAAAACATGGACATGCACTCAATCCACTTATTTGAATCAACTCTGACATTTTAACATGTTTGGTCACCCAGTAATGTCCTTGACCAATTGCTAGTGCTCACCCACTTCAAACACCCACATCTATTGCACTTCACCACTTCTCACACATCATGTCATTGCTTACTTTGTGCCTAAACACCTATCTCACACTGCAGTCTACCAGATTAGCACATAGCGGATGAAGGTCTATGAAGACAAAACATTCTGCAGCAGTTGGGGGTTGACTGATTGATCCTGGTACCGATTTGCTTAAAGATCAATTCACCTTTATCAAATAGGCCATCTTTCATGGGACTTTTCAACCACAGCTCAAATGAATACGCTTCGAGCAGCACATTCACATTCAAACTACAGCCATCCACAATGCACAGCTGTAGGCACTGTTTTCGAATCTCATCTAACTCCTGGACGTACCAGTGGGATCGGATGAATCTGTGATGATGACGTCAAATCTGTTTTTGTGTCTCTTCATGAACTCGTTCCCGTCCTCCAAGTGTACTTGCACTCGAGAGTCAGCAAACCCAACAGAGAGCGAGGGGAGGAACTCTTTGGACACTTGAATGACAGACTGGGGGGAGAATGGGTGAGGGGTTGGTTTAAATTGGGAATGGGATTTGGGCCAGAATAATACTTGGTCTACATTCAGCGTATCACACACACACACACACACATGCACACACACACACACACACACATGCACACGCACACACACACACACATGCACACGCACACACACACACATGCACATGCACACACACACCACACACACACCACACACACATGCACACACACACACACACCACACACACACACGCACACGCACACACACACCTCATCAATTTCACACAAATGTATCTCCTTAACACACGAGTGCTTGGCAACCTCCCTGAGCACGCCCCCATCCCCTCCCCCTATGACGAGGACACTCTCGGGATTGGGGTGTGCAAACAGGGGAATATGGGTTATCATCTCCTGGTAGGCAAACTCATCCCTCTCTGTGCACTGAATAATACCGTCCAGGACCAAGACACGGCCAAATGTCTCACTGAGTGATGAAAGAAATCACTTCATAAACAGTTTTATGCAATGAAATCTGTCTGAGACAGCCACCTGTGGGTCAGTTCTAACTGACCTTTATTGAGAGGTGCTGCTCTACAGAGGTAGATTGCAATGCTTTAGTGCTATTTGGGGCCAGGGAGGCTGGCTGTTTTAGAGAGGTGGCTGCCTAACTCAGTGACCATCTTAGACAAGCTTCACTGTATACAGATGATGAAGGCCTACATGACCAAAACCTCCTGCAATCAGGTGTTGATTGTCTCTGCTACTTCACACTGCTCACGATCTGATCTAATCATCTATATTGAACAACACAGCAAAGAGTCTACGTATGACATCACTTCTTGTGACAACCTGTCACCAGCACTAGACAAATGCTGACCAAAGCGGACCCGGAAGAGTGCTAACGCAAGGAATGTGACATCTGTAGGCTATGAGGATACTGTGGGCAGGTGTGAAGAGTATTAGCATAGCAAGTGCCTAGCACTCATGGAACAGCTGCAGTGTGAGCTGCACACGTCACTATCTGCAGCTACTCGGTAAACAGAGCGAAAGAGAAGCAAGTGGCTCATTAGTCTCAAGCCAGATCCCTTCCAGCCTCCATTTTGTATGACATCATAGACCATTACACAATATGAAATGGCTGGAAGTGGTTCTGGGCTACGTCAGACTAGTGGTCCAGCTAACTAGGCCCTATACACACCTGTGCAATACACCATGTTGGACACTTTAATAAATGCACCATCATGTTTCACTCACTGTACTATTAAAGAACAGTATTAGTTATACAGCAATGTGTGATTGGGAGTGCAGCATAGACAACATACTATTTATGTTATACCCTAGGCATAGGACCTACAGTAATGCACAATGTAGCTACATATTGTTGACTCGCAATGCAAAAATGTCATACACTGGGAGACCCCTAGGCCCAGTCCGCTCGGATCTGCACTCAGCCCGCCACCCATCCCTACCTCTGGAAGACGAGCACGTCTTGGTAGTCGGACTGCTTGTGGTAGAGCACCTCTCCCTCCGCGCTGCTCATCTGTAAGCTGAAGGCGTGTCCAGTCCACATGGAGGGACACAGCTCCGTGAACCAACCTTTACTGAACGCATTGATTCCTCCCTAAGAAGATGAATAGAGTCGCATGATTTGAAATGTTAGTAGACGCTTAGGACACTACCGGTAGCTTGCTGCTCAGCCAACTAGACATACCTTGCAAACTTCCTTGCTAACTTCAGCCATTTTATTCGAGACCAAGGCGAAAGTGGGAAAATGGCCGAATTTTTCCTATATACCGATATTTTTGTCAATCAAGTGAAAATTGGCGTTGTGATTCCTGCTTACTCGCTAACTGTACAATTTCATACAGAAATCAAAATTTAGGAAGAATCCAATCTTCTTCCATGCAATTCTGATTTGTTCAATGGCACAGACAGAATGTCACAAGTCATGTGCTGGTTAGTTAATGTCAGCAAATTTTGGAACTTGCAGCCCGCTAGCTTGCATGTTGCCAGTAATGTGGCCTCTAATATCCACGGTTCATGCATGATTTTTTTTACCAGCGAACGAGGATTGTGCAAAGAACTGAAAGAGTCTAGCACAGATAATTGCAAGACTAGCTATCCAGCTATCTAGCTACCTATAACTACATTGTCCTAACTCTGCCATGCAGAGTGAACACAACTGCCAAGGATAGGGATTCGCTAGTAAGTAGCATAGTGACCAGTGCACACTTAATCATGCACCTTTGGCCAACCATACACAACTGAAACAAGAGATGAACAGTCTAGCTAAGTATTGCTTGGGGAGCTAGCTAACTAGCTAACTAGCTACACGTGACAGTGCACACCACAAAACTAGTGGATTGCTTCAGGTAATTTCAGGTAATTAGTAGCTAATTATAATATAATGGACCACATAACAATGTAATGGTACCCACAGAACAAGGGCACATTACATTGTTATCCACATGACATGCAGGAAGACATCAAATTTCATTGCCATTGTAGCCCATGCAGGGTCTCCATGTATCGTATATACGGCATTCATTCAGTTGACTGTCAAGTAATCCCTATCACTATACGTTAGTCTCACGTAGCCAGACCGAGCAAAGATGGCGGTCTGGCTACGCGAGACTAACTATACGTGTGTTCCCTTCACTATGGTAAAATATAGTGTGGGGAATGTATAGCTGTAATAGTCTGTTGTTCAGCTGCTTGGATATATGGCTACATGTACAGTAGTGTCGATATAGAAGCAAATACAGCTATGTGTTGGAAGTGCATGGCTCTTCACTAGCTGTCCTGCTGCTGGAAGTGTAGCTCTCTAGCTGCACTTTTAGCCTTAGGCCGCTATTTTATTATAATGTAGCTACACCAATTACATATGTATTCCATTTTGACTACCACAGCCACTTCATATATGACTGTCACATGTACATGTTAACATTGCTGACACAACAGATTCAGAATCACTTGCAAAGCTGTGGTCATGTGTTTGCTGCCTCATATACACAATTAAACTTGAAACAACAACATTATCCCCCATGCACTAAGTCTTGTACTGTTTAGGTCATCTTTTGGGAGCGAGCACTGCACGGTATAGCTAGCTAGTATGCACCCATGCAGTGAGTCAAGGACATGTATTGTACATTATAATTACCCGCACGATATATATGCCTTGTGTGTTGACAGCTACTGAATTGGGCTTTGCAAATTGACCTTCAATTTTCGTTTAAGTGATGGCTACTTGAATGACTTCAAAAGCATTTCGAAACTCACTTCAGGTCATAACGAAAATAGAGATAATATATACTACACTCCCTCGCATGCAGGCCTATACGTGATACCCTCAGTTTCGCGCCCCGCCACTAGGATGCTCTCCTGCTGCTAAAAGTCGCGAGTTGGAGCGACGTTATGAAGCGTGGGCGGAATCCCATCCCTATATATTGCGCCCTTTTCCTACATTGCGAGCCATTGTCATTGCACTCGCAGAGATCAAATTTGTACTCTAAAGTCGGTCGAGTAGAGATAACTCCGAAGGTAACTGAAACCTAACTAAACCAACGATCACTGCCGCGCGGTCTTGACATGGAAATCAATGGAGTAGCCCGAGAGTCTAGGCTCATCGCGCTTTGCCAGATGACGCCAACTCCCAGGGATGTGAAAGACAACGTGAGTAAGATGATTCGCTGGATGGAAAGAGCTGCAAATGCAGGAGCGGACCTGGCGCTCTTTGGCGAGATGATCTTGTCAGATTACGACTTGGAAGACTTTTGTGCACTCTCCGAGCGACAGGACGGCCCTTCAGCCACCGCTATCGCCAATGCTGCGAGGAAGATTGGAATAGCCGTCATCTACGGTTATTCGGAGGTGGATGACGATCGCTACTACAACTCGCTCATGTTCATAGACAGCGAGGGGAAGCGCTTAGCAAACTATCGCAAGGTCCACCTCTGGCCCACCGAGCACCGGTACACTGCCGGAGACGCCCTTACAGTTGTGGATTGGGACGGAGTGTTGAAGGTGGGACTGGGAGTGTGTGTGGACGTGTGCATGGCAGAATACGTACAAGCAATGGTGACCAACGGTGGTGCCCAGCTGGTTGTGGTGGCCAATGCTCTGGTGGAGGGCAGGACTTATCAGAAGACATCACAGATCCTTGTGCCCGCTCGTGCATTTGAAAACCGTTGCTATGTGGCCTACGTGTGTTTGGCTGGTGAGAAGTACTTCGGTGCATCAAGAGTGTGTGATCCCTTTGGAGAGTGCATCGTTTCTGCAGGTAGCAGTGATGAAAACTTGCTGATGGCCACCATTCCTCTGAACACTCACAAAGGAGTACCATTCCACTACCTCCCCCTGCGTCGGCCTGAACTGTACAGCAATGGAGCTGTAGAGTATGATGTGGAAATTCCATGGAAACGGGAGCATGTTGACAGCGTCCAGCAATTCTTCAAACATCGTGCCTGTTACTACGACAACCAGATGGCCAATGTGTACCGAGCACCTGGCATTGCGGCAAGTGCTCTAGCCAGCTTGGTTGAGGAGAAGAACGCAAGTGTGCTGGATGTGGCAGCCGGAACAGGTCTCGTGGGGAAGGCCCTCCATGAGCATGGCTTTACCAATCTGGTTGCACTGGATCGGAGTGAAGCAATGCTAGAGTATTTGACCAAGAAAACTGTATACTCCCGCACAATTTTGGGCACTTTCGAAGAAGAAGCAAGGAAAATCCCCAGTGGATCTTTCCACGTATGCACATGTGTTGGTGCCTTCCTGACGGCTGGTTTTCTGGATCCAGCTGTCTCTGTGGAGGAGATGACACGCCTTGTGGAGATTGGAGGTTATGTACTCCTCCTCTGGAACGAGACTGAGCTGAATCACCAGCAGTGTCAGTCAACCAAGAAGAGTCTAGAGTCTGTGATTGACAAGGTGGTCCACAGCAAGCAGTGTGAATGCATTCGCCATACACGAGTCCCAAACTATTTAGATGACTGTCAAGGGATGCTGTGTATCCTGAAAAAGATTGGCTAGTGCATTACATTAACTGATCCACAGAACTGCTCTGAGTCTCAGCAGTTATTTCAGTACTTTGTATCTGTAGACATAATTATGTGCATGCTGTTCTACTCTGGCCAGTTGTGGCTGATAGATACTTAGTACAGTACTGGTATGACCTGACTTTTATATTGATTTCAATTGTATTGTAATCACTATCGGATCTCCTATTGGTCAAGCTGGTGTGCTAATTCAATGGCGCAATATCATCTTTGAATTACTGTATAGCATAACTTTGAATTACTGTATTATAATAGCATAACTTTGAATTACTGTATAGTATAAAGTTACAATTGATGTACAATGCAGTGTACCAGCTACATGCATGCATCTTCCATGGCCATACAGTGCCAATGGCAGTAGTTTCCATTTGATTATAGCAGCTGTATACATGTAGCTTGGAGCTGGATAATGCTTCACTGCATTGAAATAATATCAATGGGGGTGAATCGGGTTATTTCAATTCATTGCATATATATGCATGCATGCACATGTGTGCACAGGTATCTAACAACCCAACACATGATAGATGTAATTATATTATGCATGCTCTGATGTTATAGCTGTGAAGAATTTATTTGTATGTATGTAATTATAATTCACACTTGTGGTTACACGCAGGTTGTAATTTACAGCGCAGCCATTAAATGGAAACTGATTCATTCTTACTGCAAGCAGACGTGGTGCATAGCTGCAATTAGTAGCTGTGGCCACATCCCAACCATATAATATACCTATAGTGTGTGTACATAATAGTGTACATGCATGGTTCCAGCCCAATGAAGTTAGACAATAATAGGCAGAACTGCATGGAACAGTCAGAGAATGTATAAATGGTGCTGAGCCAAGCAGTGGAAGCTTGTCATTAGCCACTATAATAACAGATGCATGTGTAGTCCCTTCACCAGCGCTCAGTTGCGTGATGCACTTAAACCTTGTCATAAAATAGCTATAGCTTATTGTAATACACCCACTTTAAAGGCATGCCCACATGTGAGTAAGTATGTGTTTATATAGCTATAATACACACATACAGCAAAGTACACACATGACTAAGTTTTGTCCACAATTGTGCACATGCCCATGCACATGTCCACCAGAACATAATATAACGCATATGCACACATCATGCATACACAGTCAATGTGCATACACAAAGATTAGTGCACACACTGACCATTCACATAAGGTGAATGTGAAGGTTGTGAATTGTTGTACTGAACAGATATACAGCCATAATAGATATTGTTACTGACATATTCATATAGTGCAGGGTCACCATCTTGAGTGAGTGTATGCAGAATGGACACTTTCCATTTTATTCACAACACATAAAATTGCAAATGGAACATTGAAATGGAATACTAACATTGGTTACCTCCATGCAATGGGATGCCTTCACTTTTAACACAGTTCTGACTGACTGGTAATTGCTGCATTCACCTAATGTACATTTGTTGGCTGACCTCACTCTACAGTTATTGCAGACCACATTAAGCATATTATACTGGGCATAAATATAGCATGACAAAAGGTGAAGGAACACCTGCCTGGGCTTTATATATAGAAGATGGAAACTTGTGTATCTATATAAGCGATGTCAATAGCTACGTTATAACCAGGATGTGGATTTTGTGGGAGAAGATTACATTGTACTGCCCGAGTAAATTATACCTTCAATTAATGGGGTGGGGGATTTTGCTCCTAGGAGAGGTTTGAATTTCTGGCCCTCTAAAAAACACACTACTTCGATTTTAAATTTACTGGATACCATTGGCAGACATTGGGGGGAGGGAGCTTCTCTCTCCCCTTCTCTCCAGACTATGCCCATATCATATACGTGGGTATATTGAACTGCTAGCGAGAGCTATATTCGAGCAGGTTGAGCATGCAGCTTAATGAACTTACTGGTAATGGAAGAAGTGAAATAAAATTCTAAATAACCCTACTGGCCAGTTCCATTGGTTTGAGGTAGCTAGCTAATTATAATCGGGTCATGCACTGCTTTCTGGCACCACCAGAGCTTGCACATTTCCCCTATACAGCTATAGCTGGCTATAAGGTCTTGCACTGACCACACCCCTCCCCTCGCCTTTGAATGATGACATCATAGGTCAGGATCAATAATTAATGAAGAGGATTAGCTACAGTATACAGCAATTTTCCACGACGTTGCAAAGTAGCTAGCTAGCTAGTTAGCTACACTGAAATCAGTAGACCATGCATGTGACAGTCACATGGACACTCAGTAGCTAAGCAATGACTGCTCCTTAGTGGTTAGTTGCTGTCATGGTTTTCAACGTCGTGAGAATTCCTGTATAGCGCATAATAGTAGCCACTTGGTGGTAGTCTTTATTTCCATTCCCACTTCCTCGCCGAATTTCCCTCCCCAGCACGCAAGCGGGAAGTGGGAATGGAAATACCACAGAGATGAGGAAATCGGAGTGCGCTTCAAGTCAAGCCTGGTCCCATATTCACTACTGTGGTTAAACGCGCACGTGGATAGTCCGTAAACGATTTTCAACCTACTAACTACTTGAAAGTAGCAAGGGTGAGTAAAGAAAGTCGAACTGAAACATTATAGCCGATTGATCAAGAGATCCACTGCCGCTCGGTCTTAACATGGAAGTCAGCGGAACAGCCCGAGAGTCTAGGGTCATTGCGCTTTGCCAGATGACGCCAACTCCCAGGGATGTGAAGGACAACGTGAGTAAGATGATTCGATGGATGGAAAGAGCTGCAAATGCAGGAGCGGACCTGGCGCTCTTTGGCGAGATGATCTTGTCAGATTACGACTTGGAAGACTTTCGCGCACTCTCCGAGCGACAGGACGGCCCTTCAGCCACCGCTATCGCCAATGCTGCGAGGAAGATTGGAATAGCCGTCATCTACGGTTATTCGGAGGTGGATGACGATCGCTACTACAACTCGCTCATGTTCATAGATAGCGAGGGGAAGCGCTTAGCAAACTATCGCAAGGTCCACCTCTGGCCCACCGAGCACCGGTACACTGCCGGAGATGCCCTTACAGTTGTGGATTGGGACGGAGTGTTGAAGGTGGGGCTGGGAGTGTGTGTGGACGTGTGCATGGCAGAATACGTACAAGCAATGGTAAACAACGGTGGTGCTCAGCTGGTTGTGGTGGCCAATGCTCTGGTGGAGGGCAGGACTTATCAGAAGACATCACAGATCCTTGTGCCCGCTCGTGCCTTTGAAAACCGCTGCTATGTGGCCTACGTGTGTTTGGCTGGTGAGAAGTACTTCGGTGCATCAAGAGTGTGTGATCCCTTTGGAGAGTGCATCGTTTCTGCAGGTAGCAGTGATGAAAACTTGCTGATGGCTGCCATTCCTCTGAACACTCACAAAGGAGTACCATTCCACTACCTCCCCCTGCGTCGGCCTGAACTGTACAGCAATGGTGCTGCACACTAGTATACAGTACAATGTGGAGATCTCCTAGCAGTACCCCATGCACCACCCTGCACCCCCCCCCCCACCCCCCCAATGCACCCCCACCAATGCACCCCCAGCCACACTAGTTATAGCTATAGCTATTTCAAACTCCATCCTTAACTACAGAACTGATAGTCGTCTTTACTCAGGGTCTATAGTTGGTAAATCTAATACACTGATTCTTGGCTTCACCGATCATCTGTATGTTTCCCACACCAATCTTTGCACTGAGAGGATCAGTTGGCTTGAAACGTGCCATGTACATGTTGGCATCAGGGGAGTGGGAGGAGACCAGCATCACATGCACATATCTGTCATCTAGGAAATAGGGGTATGTGGCTAATGACTACAATTTTGTGCATATATATGTATATACGGTGGTGATGGTGGCAGTGAGTGGTGATTGCACTGGTGGTCTTCCTTGCAGTATACTGGTGCATGCACTGCATGGCTGCGCATTAAATTTGTAACTTGCACTGTGTGGTGGCATGTGTAGTATATACCACACATGTGTGGCTCTAGCATTTATACTGCGGTCACCCTTTGGTTGTCTATTATTGGGCAGAGTAGGTTTGCACAAGTACTCTTGGTTTACACTGAATGCTAGCTAATAGATGTATGCTGGCTTCATAACTTTACAACGTACAGACCATATCCTTGCTCAATGTGGCTGACTTGGCATATAGTGGTGAATACATTTAACATAAGCTGCATGATTGTGCTGCTTAATAAGTCGTATTGAAGGAGAGAAGGTAGCTTTCCATTGGAAGCAACCCTATACTGGCCAGACCTACCCGCGTTTAACAATTAATTACTAATCTTCTCATGCACTGCACGCCTCCCGCCGGAAGTAATACACTTGCATTTTGTCTCCCATTGAAGTGCAATGTTGACACGCCAGAGTGGATTCCATACAACACGCTAGTAGTATATAAAGTGCCAGAACTACCTGGTTTGTAATATATAGCACAGCTGTATCTCACAGAAGCGTCCAGCTGTGTGCAACCCGCTAACCAGGAAGTAGCTAGCTGCTTGACAGTAAGAGTGAGCGAAGAGCCGCATGGAGGATCCAGTTGATTCCCGATTCGTTATACAGCGTAAGAGGTGCCCTGCTGCCCTCGAGGTCGAGCCTGACGTGGAAATCAACGGAGTAGCCCAAGAGTCTAGGCTCATCGCGCTTTGCCAGATGACGCCAACTCCCAGGGATGTGAAGGACAACGTGAGCAAGATGATTCGATGGATGGAAAGAGCTGCAAATGCAGGAGCAGATCTGGCGCTCTTTGGCGAGATGGTCTTGTCAGATTACGACTTGGAGGACTTTCGCGCACTCTCCGAACGCCAGGACGGCCCTTCAGCCACCGCTATCGCCAATGCTGCGAGGAAGAATGGAATAGCTGTCATCTACGGTTATTCGGAGGTTGATGGTGATCGCTACTACAACTCGCTCATGTTCATAGACAGCGAGGGGAAGCGCTTAGCAAACTATCGCAAGGTCCACCTCTGGCCCACTGAGCACCGGTACACTGCCGGAGATGCCCTTACAGTTGTGGATTGGGACGGAGTGTTGAAGGTGGGGCTGGGAGTGTGTGTGGACGTGTGCATGGCAGAATACGTACAAGCAATGGTGACCAACGGTGGTGCCCAGCTGGTTGTGGTGGCCAATGCTCTGGTGGAGGGCAGGACTTATCAGAAGACATCACAGATCCTTGTGCCCGCTCGTGCCTTTGAAAACCGCTGCTATGTGGCCTATGTGTGTTTGGCTGGTGAGAAGTACTTCGGTGCATCAAGAGTGTGTGATCCCTTTGGAGAGTGCATCGTTTCTGCAGGTAGCAGTGATGATAACTTGCTGATGGCCGCCATTCCTTTGAACACTCACAAAGGAGTACCATTCCACTACCTCCCCCTGCGTCGGCCTGAACTGTACAGCAATGGAGCTGTAGAGTATGATGTGGAAATTCCATGGAAACGAGAGCATGTTGACAGCGTCCAGCAATTTTTCAAACACCGTGCCTGTTACTACGACAACCAGATGGCCAATGTGTATCGAGCACCTGGCATTGCAGCAAGTGCTCTAGCCAGCTTGGTTGAGGAGAAGAATGCGAGTGTGCTGGATGTGGCAGCCGGAACAGGTCTCGTGGGGAAGGCCCTCCATGAGCATGGCTTTACCAATCTGGTTGCACTGGATCGGAGTGAGGCAATGCTGGAATACTTGGCCAAGAAAACTGTGTACTCCCGTACAATTTTGGGCACATTTGAAGAAGAAGCAAGGAAAATTCCTAGTGGATCCTTCCACGTATGCACTTGTGTTGGTGCCTTCCTGACGGCTGGTTTTCTGGATCCAGCTGTCTCTGTAGAGGAGATGACACGCCTTGTGGAGATTGGAGGTTATGTACTCCTCCTCTGGAACGAGACTGAACTGAACCACCAACAGTGTCAGTCAACCAAGAAGAGTCTCGAGTCTGTGATTGACAAGGTCGTGCACAGCAAAAAATATGAATGCATTCGCCATACACAAGTCCCGAACTACTTGGATGACTGTCAAGGGATGCTGTTTGTCCTAAAAAAATTGGCTAACTGAAGCTTTAACTGCGCGCCTACAGATTATCATGGATATCAACAGTCTTCTTCAAATGTATGCATTTTGCATCATTTACATATTTTTTGCTGAGTTCTGTACTATTACCCAATTTCAATACCATGCAATTAACACAATAAATGGAAGTATTATGGTTCAGCTACCTATACATTGCAAGTATTCTTATTACGCACATAACTATGCTATTTATTGACATTTGCCCCTCTGTACATTCTCCTATAATAATGACACATACCCTATACAATGATATATATGATGATGTGAATAAACTGTCTATACCTCCTGCATGGCACTAATGGTCCCCACACTTATACATATATAGGAGCCAGGTTAAATGGCTGTATGACCTGCATTAATTGGCATGGGTCAGCAGAGCTATTCTATAATAGGGAATGAGTCTGGTAGTCACACCACTTCAGTAATGTCTCTATATATAGCTGGCATGGAGTGGACTGTCTAGTTTGAATGAATGAATGCAGGTGAGTTGCAAGGTTTAAATTTTCAGTAAACACATGATAGGTTGATTAATCTGGAGGCACAGCCAATGAAGAGTGTATGTACACACATACCATGTAACCATTTGATATAATCATTTTTGTATATAAACATTGCACATTGTATGCATACATTACATAAATATTTTACATCACTCGCTATAGATTGCTAAGTGTATGTGATGTGAGGCGTGTGGTGTGTAGAGACATTGCGTGGTATGTGTGTATACACACAATCAAGTTTGCTGAATGCATTGAGCTTTATTATGACTTAACAGTTAACCACGAATCATCGCAAACGAGATGGTCTGAGTGTCATGGTGATCATCGGGCACTGAAAGACATTGTCATGCAAGAACTACACATGGAAAGGAAGGGGAATCGAAGAATGGCAGTCAATTGAACCATGCACAGTTGGTGACCTTACCAGTCAGTGACCAGTATAGATCTATTGCCAGTTACCCCTTAGCAGCTGAGCCTTGACCATTGCCAACAGCCTTCAATCCAATTAATTTCCCTCCGTGGGCAAGGCCTCTTTGAAGCTCTCACACCACGTACTGATAGAAATAAATTTCATCAGTAGACATGTTACTTGATTGAGATGGTCTGATTACCATGATAATACAATGAATGACAAGGCCAAGAACTACACCACACAAACAATGGGGAACGGAAATGTCCTAATGAATGAGCAAGTTATACAGGAACAATGCATGCATTACGTATGTAGTGATCCAAGCAGGGAACAGTTTTCTGTGAGACCCAATCCTGACATTGGTATGTATAGCTTCTAATTCTACTCAGATCAATGATGGCAGTACAAGTTGGAGAGGGCCTATATGCATGGCATACATATACTGATGGTATTATATCATGTTGGTGTTGGATCAGATTAGCACGAGTTGATATGGAACTAGTCCACGCGTTGTCTTATGTACTGGCAGCTCACAGCTGGTAGGTCAAATTTGTCATAATTACAGTGTTTGTGGACCCGGCCAAGGGGAGGGGGGGGGGGTTAGTCTATGATGGTGTTGATATAATTGTACGTTCAGTTCATTCTGTAAAGCTTATCAGATTTCTATAAACTGTTCAGAGTACCATGCAGGCATACACATGCAGTGCCAATGGCCATTACAGCTGCAATAGGACTCCCTCCGTCCTTGCAATCTGAGCATTCTGAGGTGTGCTGGCATGTCACAGGACTATGGGACTGCACAGAGCTAGTGAGGAGGCATGTTTGAATCAACATACCCTTATCTGTACTTTCATCTACTGTACATGCCACCAGTCCCCATATACAGCAGTAGCTATGTAGCTACAGAACCTCATCATCTATACACCGTGCCACTAGCTGTAGTCATATCCTGGGTATGACCACAAGTGCAACACAAACATTCCACGTGTGTTTACAGAGTCTGCAGTATACAGAAGCCATACAAAAGCAAACAGCCTGTGACCCAGTGAGGCACAATGTACTCTCACCAGCATTTGATGACTTCCTGAGAATCTGCCAAATGTCAACAGCATTAACTATCTGTGTCAACATTGAAGTAAAATGCATGCAAATATTACATAGTTTTACGGTGTAATCACTTTCATTAGCTCTGATAACCTCTCTATAAAGGTCAATTAGAACTGGCCCACAGGTGGCTGTCTTAGACAGGTCCCACTGTACTGTACTGTACCAGTGAATGCATGGCCATGGTTTTGGACCCCCAGTACATGTGCTTGTAGTGCAGTCAATAGTCACTCAGAAGTGACTATCTGAGATGAGCTGTGCAATCGTGAGCTGAATGATGTCTGTGTTTGAGACAACTGCTCGGACAACACTATATGCTCATGACCTAAATGCTTGCATTGATCTATATATGCATTTATGTACATGCAATTGCAAGCAATTGATCGTCATTCACAACTGCAGCATGCATGGCCGTCCACGAACACATACTTTGAGCTTCAAATTGTTAATATATACAGCTTAATGAATTATAATAACAGACAATTACTTCTTACACATTTACTAGAATTAATTATTTGGTGGGGATGAAAAATACAATGATGAGTGTTGTACATACTTGACGTGACAATATAATATACTTGCATAGCATCTATATTAATATAGTTTGAAGCCTTCCATGTGTACTAGGCAACGAGTCATGTGACTGTCATGTGACTGTCACATGTAATCAATGAAGTATTCACAAGGGTTTCCCTCCAGTGCTGCCTGGAAACTCACTCGACTGGCACTTGCTGACATGCCTTTCATCTGCGACAGGCTATGCTGACCACCAGCCATCTGATGAGAGAGGCGGAACGGAGATGGAGTCCAAGAGGTGAAGGGGAAGGTAGGCGGGAGGAGGTAGGGGGGGAGATGGAAGGAAGGACGGAGTGTATACACTGTCACATTATGATCACCGAATCACTGTCATGTGACTATCATGTGACTACTATCATGTGACTGTCATGTGATTTGCCCATGCTCACCTTGTCCAAGCCTGGCATGAATCTATCCCCGCCAGGCCGCTGCTGAGAGACGCTGGTGAAGTTGGTGCTGGCCTCACTGATGATGCTTCCGTGGCGATGCACACGATGCTTCCCTCCCTTAGAAGCCCCGGTCTTCTGTCCCCCACTGGAGCTTGCTGAACTGCTTGCAGAGTCTGGTGTTACGCTGCGGTGCCCTTTAATGTCACTGTAAGGGGGGAGGCCTTCATCTGAGGTCCAAGGGAGAATTGGGGGGAGTGGTCCAATGGTGTCGCCATCACCGCCCGACTCACTGCTAGCAGTGGTGGTCGACATCTTGCTAAGCTCTACAAGTGAAATCAGGAGAAGAATCAGAAGAGAATCACACACACACACACACACACACACACACACACACACACACACACACACACACACACACACACACACACACACACACACACACACACACACACACACACACACTGTCATCACACTCTAAGAAGCAGTGCTGTTATACCAGTTTTACTGGCAGCCAAAAACATTACCAACACCTCCCCACCCAGTTCAATTTGGCCCATACCCGTGTTGATAAAGGCCTGT
Source organism: Ianthella basta (assembly GCA_964019415.1). Lineage (NCBI taxonomy): Eukaryota > Metazoa > Porifera > Demospongiae > Verongiida > Ianthellidae > Ianthella > Ianthella basta. The sequence goes on from OZ025883.1 coordinate 6,739,569, forward strand.
GGGCTCTTACCAGATACATGGGCTACTACCTTTAACTGATAAGGGCCTGTGGGCTCTTACCTTTCTGCAAGTCCTTGTACTGTGGTTTGGTTGTGGCATACACATCACCAAAGACGTAATAGCACTGCTCAGAGAAGGAGACCTTGTTGACAGTGTGTTTGATGTAGCCGTCCTTCAGCATGAGACTGGCGTATCGCTTTGCATGGCGGCGGTCAATGAACCCCTCCACGTGTGAATACAGCCACTCAACAGCATTGGAGCCTGTGAGAGGGGAGGGGAGAGGAGGGGAGAGGAGGGGAGGGGAGGGGAGGGGAGGGGAGGGGAGGGGAGGGGAGGGGAAAGGAGGGGAGGAGAGGGGAGAGGAGGGGAGAGGAGGGGAGGAGAGGGGAGAGGAAGGGAAAGGAGGGGAGGGGAGGGGAGGGGAGGGGAGGAGAGGGGAGAGGAAGGGAAAGGAGGGAGAGGAGAGGGGAGGGGAGGGAGAGGAGGGGAGGGGAGAGGAGGGGAGAGGAGGGGAGGAGAGGGGAGAGGAAGGGAAAGGAGGGGAGGAGAGGGGAGAGGAGGGGAGAGGAGGGGAGGAGAGGGGAGAGGAAGGGAAAGGAGGGGAGGAGAGGGGAGGGGAGGGGAGAGGAGGGGAGGGGAGAGGAGGGGAGGAGAGGGGAGGAGAGGGGAGAGGAAGGGAAAGGAGGGGAGGAGAGGGGAGAGGAGGGGAGGGGAGAGGAGGGGAGGAGAGGGGAGGAGAGGGGAGAGGAAGGGAAAGGAGGGGAGGAGAGGGGAGGGGAGAGGAAGGAAGGGGAGAGGAGGGAGGGGGACAGAGAAGGGGAGGGGAGGGGAGAGGAGAGGGGAGGAGAGGGGAGGGGAGAGGAGGGAAGGGGAGAGGAGGGAGAGGAGGGGAGGGGACAGAGAAGGGGAGGGGAGGGGAGAGGAGAGAGGAGGGGAGGGGAGGGGAGAGGAGAGAGGAGGGGAGGGGAGGAGAGGGGAGGGGAGGAGGGGAGGGGAGGAGGGGAGGGGAGAGGAGGGGAGGAGAGAGGAGGGGAGGAGAGGGGAGGGGAGGGGAGAGGAGGGGAGGGGAGAGGAGGGGAGGGGAGAGGAGGGGAGGGAAAGGGAGAGGAGAGGGGAGGGGAGGACAGGGTGAATGTAAGGAAACAGAATGTCATGTGTGGGACAACAGTGAGGGTGGAATGATTCTATGTTACTGCATTGGGCAGGTGCCACCTTACAAGTTAGCTACCCACATACATGACACTGTCTTGACTCACCAAGGAAGGAGTTGGGTATGACCATCTTGAGCCACTTGTGGTCCTTGCGCTCCAGTCCTGAGTTGGGGCCAGCCATGGTACGGGCGACGAGTTGAATGGGAGTAGCCAGGGTCAGTTTGGTCACAAGGTCACCTGGTGAAGGACGGCACACTGCAGTCACAACACACACAACACACATACCTCCAATTGTCAAACTGAACTACGTACAAACACATTATCTATAGATACGTAGAAGTGGGAATTACTGACAGCTGTTGGCTCTATGTCACACGTAACATTGTATCAACACAAATATTTGCATTATTGGCCATGATATACACTAAACATGTTAAAATGGTCACAATGTACTCTCCATCTGGTGTGAACACTCAACCACACGGGGGCACAACAGGAGGAGGGAGCGTACTGCGTCTTGTTAGGTGGGCACTTACGATCTGATTCTGGCATTGAATTGCTGGTTGCCTGGCTACCGGAGTCCGATGTCATTGAGCTCATTGTAGGACTCCGCCCATGGGGATATCCCCCAAACTGAAGTTGCTCTGCAGGGGAATAAGTCACGTCAATGTGACACACACACACACACACATGCACGCACGCAGGCATGCATGCACGCACACACACACACACACACACACACACACACACACACACACACACACACACACACACACACACACACACACACTCACGTCGTCCCTGTGTCTGCTGCACCCATAAGGCTGGGTCCATCGGCTGAATAGGCTCGTCTAGGAGGAAGTGGGAGCAGCACAATCATCCCACTGACAGTCACAACACACAGTCTCTCCACATGTCACTGCTTGGACCACACCCACACTTCTTTCAATATCATTTACAATACAACATACTTATATTTGTATATTTCACGGTCCACCCCACCCCCTCCCCTCCCCTCCCCTTCCCTCTGCACATCCATATATATCACTACTCGTAATATACTTCATTGCCTCCAATCTCCTAAGCACATCTTCCCCTCCCCTCCCTCCCCTCCCCTCCCCTCCCCTCCTCTCCCTCCTCTTCCCTCCATCCCCTCCTCTTCCCTCCCTCCCCTCTCTTCTCCCTCCTTCTCTTCTTACCGCGTGCATTGAAAGCCAGTTCCTCAGCAGGGTCGTAGTTGGGCCTTGCCACCACCAGTGTGATGGGTCCACTCTGCTGCACCACTTCACGCAACACCTTCACTGCCTCCTCATTGTTCAGACTGGCAAAGTCCACTTCATTCACTTTCAGGATGAGGTCCCCGGGCTGGACACGTCCATCGGCAGCCACTGCACCTCTGCAGGTAGAGGGGAGGGGAGGGGAGGAGGGAGGGGAGGGGAGGGGAGGCGAGGGGAGGAGTAGCAACTATGTAGATGGAATATGTGATGGAACCTGTCAATTCAGACCACTACCTGTCTATGTAGACCAGCTCAAAGTAAATATGCACACACATGTAAACCTGTTTATCCAGTCCACAACGTATATTGAATGTGCTATTTGAACACTCCCTGATCAAAGTACCCCACCCACTTTTGAGGTGCCCCTCCCCTTCCGCCCCTTCACTTACCCTCTCATGATGGAGCCAACGAATATCCCTCCAGCACCTTCTTCTCCAGCTTGACCCATTATGCTAATACCAAGGAAGTTTACAGTTTCTGAAGGGAAGGGGAGGGGGTGAGGGAGGGAGTGTGAGTGTGAGTGTGTGAAGGGATGAGTGAGTGCTAGTGTGTGTGAGTGTGGAGAAAGGGACTAACTACTGGTGAGAACGGTGTGTGTGTGTGTGTGTGTGTGTGTGTGTGTGTGTGTGTGTGTGTGTGTGTGTGTGTGTGTGTGTGTGTGTGTGTGTGTGTGTGTGTGTGTGTGTGTGTGTGTGTGTGTGTGTGTGTGCATGTGCATGCATCTGTGGGAGGTGTGGTCCCATCCCACTGCTCACCCATCTTCAAGATGACTGTGATGATTTGCATAGACTCAGAGATGGTGGACTCTGCAATAGTTGTGGTGGAGTAGCCTCTCGGGATGGGGTTGGGACGGGTCTTGGTGAAGATGCGCCTCTTTCCCTTCTGCATGGATGCAATACTTGTCATGGTAGAGTAGGAAGCCATACTGCAGCAAGGGGAGGAGGGCACAAGTTGCCATGGTTACCAACACAGAATTATAACAGGTACGTATGCTACCCAATCCATTCTGAAAAGGCCAACAATGAGAGTGACTAGCTCACCTTGTCATGTCTGACTCGTCAAATATACTCTCCAGCTCTGTTCCTGTCTCTGACGGATCCCCATACTGTGAGACACTGTCAATGTGTCGTGGCTTGTGGTGACGATGGTGACGCTTTTTGTGACGATTCTGACGAGACACTGAATGGAAAGAAAGGGACGCAAGTAACAATGACACACTCCTCCACCGGACTACATCACCACATCGTACCACAATCACGTGACTCACAGAACTCAACTTAGCTGCAAAACCGGAACACCAGTTAATGTTTCATGCATGTATGCACTACCAGATAACACTCTCTTGGTGGAAGTTTATGTATGCTCATTTACTACTCCCACAGAAATATACACACCACGTCCACCTACCCATTCCCTGCCACGCCCACCTACCCATCCCTTGCCACGCCCACCTATCCACGTATGCCACACCCACCTACCCATCCCCTGCCACGCCCACCTACCTATCCCCTGCCACACCCACCTACCCTTCCCCTGCCACGCCCACCTACCTATCTATCCCCTGCCACACCCACCTACCCATCCCCTGCCACGCCCACCTACCTATCCACCCATGCCACGCCCACCTACCCATCCCTGCCACGCCCACCCACTCAGCTGCACTTACTGCCAGACACACTGGAGTAGCCAGAGGCCAGTGTTGTGAGGTCGGCATCATCAAAGTCTGGTGTCTTGCGTCTGCGGTGGGAGGACAACCGCCAATACAACTAGCTGTCAAATGTGACACTGTACTGCACCGCCACACCTCCATCAGCAGTGCCCCGCCCCCTCCACCACACCCACACACTCACAGTCTGTCACTACCAGCTCTTTCTGAATGTCCGTCTGTCCCTGGACCATCTCCACTCACCAGCTGTGAGGGGAAGGGGTTAGAAAGGGATGGGTGAGGGTAAAAGTAAAGTGAGTGAGGGTATGAGTAGAGTGAGTGGGGGTCAGAGTAGAGTGAGTGGGGGTCAGAGAAGAGTGAGTGGGGCTCAGAGTAGAGTGAGTGGGGGTCAGAGTAGAGTGAGTGAGGGTCAGAGTAGAGTGAGTGAGGGTCAGAGTAGAGTGAGTGGGGGTATGAGTAGAGTGAGTGGGGGTCAGAGTAGAGTGAGTGAGGGTCAGAGTAGAGTGAGTGGAGTCTGAACACTGAATATTAGCTGCCCAAGTCAAATGAGGATTTAGTGGGAGGTGTCTATGCCTCACTCACCCAAGAGACAATGCGACCGTTGTACAGAGGTAGAATAGCTGTGTCATCTGTAACTTCTTCCTTGACAATGCTGGTAGGGTAGGGGGAAGGAGGAGGGGAGAGACAGCAGGGTGAGAGGGAGGCAGCAAAGGAGGAAAGAAGGGCAATACAATACTGAAAATGCAACCTTAATTGTATACAGATGGCTGCATGCGCACAGAGAGGATCAAAGGGGGAGAATCCTTTGATGTCTATGAGTCAATGGTCCACAATCACCAACAAAGGTAAGGTAATACAAACACACTGACCACCGGCTGACCTCAGCACTTCAGTGTGCACACATCCGGGGATAACAGTCTTCACAAGTGATACATACAACCATGCTGTGTGTGAATCATGTGCAGTGATGAGTATATGCGTTGCATAGCAACCTGCACCACCACTCTCTCTATTTCCACTTCTGTTCCAAGTTTCACTTGGCCCCATGGAAACAGGACCTGGTATGTATGTAACTTGCCCTATGCATAAGAGACTGCTGTACTGAAATATATTACTGCAGTGAAGTTACAGGCCTATTTCCATGGGGTGAGGAAAAATTTGGAATGGAAGCAGGGACAGGAACCGGCTACATGAGGCTAGTGTCTGACCGTGTACAGTGTGTGTGTGTGTGTGTGTGTGTGTGTGTGTGTGTGTGTGTGTGTGTGTGTGTGTGTGTGTGTGTGTGTGTGTGTGTGTGTGTGTGTGTATGCATTGACGTGTGATGTCTGTGTATGCATGTGTTGTGTGGGTTTATAAATAGCACACCAAATACACCACTGAGCCAGTGGGGGTTGGTATCCAATAGCAACTCATCATAGCCCACACATCACTGCCTAATGAACTGAGCAAAAGGTGCGTAGGCAGACAGTACATCCGTGTGGGGAACTGTTACACGCTGACATGCGTATGAATGCACACTCTTCACACCATTCACGTATTCAGGTTATGTGTGTGTTTGTTAGATCTGGTGCCTTTCACAAATGTAATTGAGAGGAATGTGGTGTGTAAATTTCATTCAACAATACAATTGTAGTAGATTGTGGCTTTAGTGAGCGAATGGAGCATTCCTCTAACACACAGTGGCACCTTCATTTGCTCTGCACAACACTGCTGATGGTCACCTCATGTGACCATTCTCACACATATTCACTGGTTCACTCACATGTGGACACTACGTACATTAGGCACTACAGTGAGTATTGCTTGTTGAACCTCTCAGAGTGCTGTCATGTCAAATTAGCCCCCTCCTAAGTACAGGCCACCATACTGTAAAAACAGTGGTGGTTTCTCAGGGACAGGCAGTGGTTTCAAACCACCACTTTAACACCTTCTGTCCCTGAGAAACCGCCAATGGCGGCTTGAATCCACCACTGTTTTTACAGTGCAGTGAAACTATGTAAATGACAGCCAAAATGGATGCCATTCTAGTAGAACATCAGCAAATGGACTTGAAAAGGGGTTAAGTCAGTGTTTGTATGCCCCACACCCACAAATAATAGATGTGAAAAGATGTGCAGCAGAATGAAGCAATCAACTGATTGCAAGACACATCACTCTCCTCACAGGCCTGCCATACAGCAACGTACATAACCAAACCATGTATGCTGTATTGCTGTGTGTGTCTGCGGCCTCCTCTGTGCGTGCTGACAGCCGGAGAGTGGTGGTGACCCATCCACACAGAGGCACCCACCACCAGAGAGCTCTACTGATGGTATGCAAGTGCTTGGCATTGCTCACACATCTGTGATGGCTACTCAGACTCCCAGTTTGGGGGCGTGAGGGAGGAGGAACAGCTGCGCACACTCCAACCACACCACACACAGATGGCTAATACAATTACATGACAATAGCAAACAGACAATGGCAAAATACCAGAAGAAACACTGTAGATTATCTACGCAGTAATGCTGATCCATTGAGGAATGGACTAGTCTGTCGCCTCAACAGGGCATCTGCCCTGACCCAGCTTGTCATGTTGGACCCTCTTCACAGAGGACACTCTCGCTCAGTGACACCTCTCTAATATGGACACCTTGGCAACAAGCCCAAGTGTCCTGATTAGAGAGGTGTCCTTATTTCAGAGGTAGTTTTGTACACATCTCTATGTAGTTAGGACAGTGCGCCTTGCCCTCATTAGAGAGGTACCCCAATTTCAGAGTGTCCTCTATGAGGTAGTTCAGCTGAGCATACGTATACACCAAAGGTACTTGTTCATCTTCCTCCATTCTAGTGCTAGCTAGATCAGCCTTCCCTCAGCCAGTGGGGAGGGGCTAGCAGGTAAGACTAACTTAGTCTTTGACTGCATACGAGAGAGTGCTATAAATCTTTGTGGTCACATGACAGTCATGTGACCAGATTCACCCCCCCAATCTGTCACTTCAAACAGATATAATTATATCAAACAATCGAATTCAATGAACATGTCCCCAATCATGAGTGCTGTTCCTACACTACCCATTCTCCAGTGCAATTCCTACACAATTCAATAATTAGAACCCTGTCCTAATCTCTGCCACACCTGACACAATTACCAGCTATCAGCAATTTCCCTCAACTCTTCAAAGGGCCCTAATGAGTCAGCCAATCAAGCATTAGGGACGCCCCTAACATCACTAGGTCAAAGCACCATGACTTCATTACAGTGGGACCCAGCCACCTAATGGCTCTGGCAGCGGACAGTCTCCCACTCCCACACGTACTGCACAGGAACTCATGCATGTCCGTGTAATAGAGCTGTGGTGGGCACACACAGAGGTGTTCTGACACCTGCCAGCCCTTTCATGTCTAACCACAAAGTGACTGTTACAGCTGATCTCACTCCAGCTGACATCTCCCTGGTGTGTGCACTGGCATAGCCCACACACCCCAGCGGTCGCTTAGAGGAGGAGGTCATTCCAAGGACACTACCTCATGCATTGGCTTATAACTCACATTACAGGTGACCTTGTGAGTCAATGCATTTTTACATATGATGAACGAGTCGGTTGTAACTGTCTAATGAAAGCTTGAGCTGCTGTAACTCTGCATTAGGGCGTAAGCTGTATTAGGTTCGGCTGCCAACTGGTGCCAATTTTCCCTTTCTTTCCAACATTTCTTCTGGGTTGTGACTTTCATTAGATTTAACACGAGTCAATGCATTATAGAGAAAGTAACAGAGTAATACCTTTCAACGGCTAGGGAGTATAGAGATGTATATGTATATAAATGTAGTGATTGTTTCGTTAAGAGGAAGGTTGATATAGCAATATTAGTGTAGTTCAACACACGCATGCACACACACACACACACACACATACACACACACACACACACACAATGTATCAAGCTACATGCCTTGCTAATTATGACACCGAAGAGAGGGGGCATTGCTCACCAAAGGACACTTTGATCTTGGCAGTAACAAATGACTAGTTTATATAACCACACACTGGACACTCACTACCACAGTCAGTAAACACAGCAGAATGGGATACCACATCTCTCTGAGTCTCTGAACAGAGACCACCTCTCTACTGAGACCAGTTCCGCAACCTCCCCATAGTGTCTTCCACCACACATGAAACACCTCTGCTACAAGACCACCTCTCTACAGAGACCAGTCCCTCAACCTCCTCCCACATGATGCACTCCTTGCAGAGCCCACACAACTGCACACACTCCATCCCAGAGTGAATGACAACCATTCACTCCTCATCCACCTCCGCGGCTGGCCACCACATACCGTCCCTGCCCCCTGTACCACACGGAGCAATGAATATGGGATACGCTTTAGAGATAATCTTTTGCCACCACTTTCCAGGCTATCTCCAGCGTGTTGATAACTTACAACAGCAGGTCTTCATCATGACTGTGCTCAGCATAGCTCGTACAACCACATGGTTTGCATTTTATGAATTTTAAAGAACTGAACGGCTGACCACATTTGAATAGATGTCACCATAGGAGTGAACATGAGAGCGCGCAAGCATGCACTCATGTTCACTCCTATGCACACACACACACACACACACACACACACACACACACACACACACACACACACACACACACACACACATACACACTCAATATACACCAGTGAGGGGTCCATGATATACCATACTCCACACTCAACAGGTGCCACAGGTGTAAACACACACACATACACACACACACACACACACCAGTCAAGTATTGTCCTATGATGACTTGGTTATCTCACAGGTGACTCCCTGACGCTGCACATTTGGGGCCAGCTGGCAACTAATCAGTGAGTTCACTGCCATTGTACGTGCTTTGTTGGATAACGTACAAGTGTACTTCACACAGACCCGACGGCTGCCGGTCAGCTGTATCATAGAGAATCTAGTGCTGAACGCGCACACGCACCGCGTCAGCCATTTTTCAACACGCATGATCGGCTGTACACATGTACCGCCGCCAAAACATCGCACGCACCTTATAGATACGATCTAGCTACACACACACACACAGACAGACAGAGCAGGAGCACTGTTGCACAAGACCCACAACATGCAGAGAGGTTCTCCTTTAAACTGATCAAATGCGCGGTACAGTGTACGACAAACCACAACTCACCCAACTTCTTCGTCCTTCGATTTGAAGAAGAACTTGGCGGCCGGTCTGTTCAGCTGGGCCTTGAAGTCAGCCAGAGTGACCTCCCCAGGAGGCTTGGGTATCTTCATCAAGTACGGCGTGTCCTCGTCGTCCACATGGTACACAACCTTCGTTTCTCGGGGGACACTCGTGTTCGCGCCGGCGGTAGGCAACATCAACTGGGCGCACTCTGCGTCGCCCATCCCTGCACTCTCTTCCTGGAAGGCGAGCTATACCACGTTCAAAGACGTCCTCACACAGCTCTGCTAAGCCCCTTCAGTGGTTGGCGACACTCACTCACCAACGCTACTTCACACTCGACACTTGCGCGACCCGCAACTCGCATATTAACCAACACCAATATGGCTTCCGCAATAATAAACCACAAATGCAATAATAAAAAGAAACGGGTTTGTAATAAAATGTAGCTGTAAGCCGAGAGACTGGGCTGCTGAACTTTCATCCAATCATGACCACGTACTTCTCAATGACGGTGATGTTCTCTCCTCCCTTTGCCCTTCCTCTCTGAGCTGAGCCCATTGTATTTCGGTCTCACATTGAAGTGGAGGTGCTTCTCTCCCTGTCCAGGTTCTTGCCTTTTGCTTGCTGCATTCTCCTCTGCTGACAACGACAGTGGACGTTGTCTTCGTTTGTGTGGGGAGACCATTGGATGTGAGTGGGATGGGTCGTGTCTGGGTTGTGGTTGGTCCATGGGGGTGGGTGGGAGGGCCTTGCGAGCTCCACCCCCTGCCTGTGGCAGCTTGCTGTGTGTCCCTGCTCCAGTCTTATGCCTCCACTCCTTGTCAAACGCTTCACTCTCATCTACACAGGAACACAACAGAGTCAACACAACCACATCACACACAACCAACACACTATATCACAACTCACAACCACTCTACACTCAAATCGTATTATAATAAACAGAACGCACAGACTTTGTTACCTAATTGCTTCTTCACATCACACACCACAGTACAGCTTCTATACTTCAAAGGACCATTTTAAATACGTATGTAAGAACACTGCAATCACTTTTTGACAGATTTTTATACTGGTGGATGCTCACACTAAATGCAATATTGCATATACATCACCACTGTGTATAGTCTTTGTACTGAGGGGGCTAGCAATACAATGACACTGTTCCATGTCTGTATTGAGATGTATACGTTTGTACAGGACCCCTTCACACACAATATGGCATCCTTCATGTTCATCTCTCAGTTTAAGCTCCCCTTCAAGGTGTATGTGGGGATAACTGCTGGAGTACAATGATCTAGGACCTTTCAATGGATGTGCGAAGCAGCGAGTTTGATCTACTGATGCATGTCTTTTAAAGAACTTGGCATTATACTGGAGAGATATTGTGCAACATACAAACAACCGCCACACTCTCTGGTTCCCAGAGGTGGAAATAAGGTTTTGAGGTTGTGCAGTCATATGTCCGAGCACCCCTGATTTTGTTCGGTCATTCACATTTTGTTCAGTCACACACGTCGTATACGTGTCCACGCACCCCTCATTTTGTTCAGTCATTTACATCTAGTCCCGTAGATCAGAATTGTGTCTCCTAGGAAGCATTGCCTTCTTAACAACTTTGCTATATAATGTTGATGCAAGGTTAATGGGCTGCAAACTGGAACAGTTCCAATCTCCTAGGATACACAGTAGTGTCACTACTCCGGGAAATAGTAACACTGCTCAAGAAAACAAGACAACTTCCTATAGGCACTGGTTCCAAAATTGTGGTCACAAACATGCCACTGCCCTACAAATGAAAGCTGTTTGTGTAAACAACGCAATATGAGCTGGCTGTGGTGGTGTGCAGTGCGGTTGCAGCCTGCACAATCAGCCACCGGGACAGGATGTGACGTCACACCCTTGCACGTAGCGGTATGTAAACATCACAATAAGATGGCCGCCACGTAGCGAAGACAGCGCTTATCGATTAAGTGCTAATTTACTAGTCTGTACTTCATACAATTGTCATTAGTACCCTTCATCCAATAACCAGTGAACATGGGAGTCCTTTGGAGAATATTGGTCCAGTTTTAAGGTGAAAAATCTGATCAGTCACTTTTACTGACCACTTGAAACAATGCGCGGTCATTCAACTAAAACGCTTGGAAATTGACCGATGACCGACCGTTATTTCGACCTCTGGGTTCCCATATCCAAATCTCCACCCCACTGGTTCTCAGACCCAAATTTCCCCTACCTTCATCTAAGTTGACAAAGTCTTGCTTTTCGACCCTCTCTCCTGAGAGCAAGTTGTGGCTTCGCTCAATAGTGTGAGAACGTTCACCGAGGTGATGTCCGATGGACATTTTCTTCACACCTGACTCGCTGTCGTACAAACTCTTCCTTGTATCCTTCACCTGCACACAGTGTGAGGGAGTCCAGTAGTACATGTACACACACACATGCATGCACGCACGCATGCACGCCCACCCACCCACCCATGAACGCACGCACGCACACACACACACACACACACACACACACACACACACACACACACACACACACACACACCTGTCCTGGTGCCCTCCTGCTGGAGGTGGTAGCCTGGTAGATCTTTGGCCTACTCCCATCTCCACTTGATGAATAACTCATAACAGAACTTGATGAAAACACTGAAACATTGGGGTCACTTCTCATTCGCTGCATGTCAGCCATCATGGAATCAAATGGGTCACGCCCACCACCAAAGGGCCATAATGACAGGGATCTACCCATTGTGTTAGGTTGCTGTGTTATCCCATCTTCCTGCTATGGCCGACAACAAACACACGCGCAACAATGATGAAGGGGGGGGGCAGGGAAGAGATGGATAAACACCTCTAGCCATTCACATCAATGGTTTGAATTAGCGACAGTAAGTAATTAAAGCACAGTAAGTAGTTAAAGCACAAAAAACTTTGCTTCTCTCCACAACTCACTCTCCCGGCCACTCGAGGTCTACGGCCTTCCAGAGCGCGTCTATTCGTAGCGTAGAGACTGTCAAAAGGGTCTGGAAAGCCCATGAACGGCTGGCCAAACCGAGAAGAGAGACGTCCACTGCTGGCACAGGAAAGGACAAACTCACATTGTGGGCCACGTTCGAATGTATAGTGAATCATTATTTCTGTACCTTATGTACCAGCAGGCTTACCTAAAGAGTGGGTCATTCTCAAAATCCGCCCCGAAAAGACCTCGGGAAAACATGCCTCTGTTTTCTGAGTGAGCGACTCGAACGCGAACGGCGTAGAGGGTCACACAAGTGGTATCATTCATGAATATCGTTATCGCTTGCCAATGAATAACATTATTGATTACATGCAGTTGAAGGAATTTTTCAAAGCTTGCATGCATTAATTAAACGCATATGGAGAGTTGCTGCGCAATTGCTATAGTGTCTGCATGTACATGAACACTGTGCTCCTTGCTTCAAGCCTCGCTGTGCAGCTCGCTAGTCCCATGCATGCAGCATATCAGCTAGATATGGGAGTCTGGCTGCTGAGACAGTTACACAATACATGATCTTTTACCACTCAGACATGTAGATGGTGAGATCAAGTAGTCAATGACACAATGTCAACCACATGCATGGGAGCTATCTTGACACTGGTCGTTTTAATAATGCTACATACATTGCTAGTACTGGGGCTAGGGTAGGGGCTAGGGCGGGATAATTTGGGTTACAGGTATTATAGTTTAGCTACCGTATAGCGGAAAAATTTCGCGAGGTTTAATGTTCGCGATTTGACCAAATTCGCGAAATTTTCCATCGCGAATTTTCTCCACCTATGATTATAATTATATGCAAACGTCATAATAAGATGGCCGCCACGAAGCGCAGAAGTGGATTTAGCCGTTTAAGTGCTATGTTACTGTTCTGTGCCCAAAACATTAGTTCAACTAAGTAGTTTGCCTGCCAAGGAGATCTTTCGGAGGTTGGAAATTGCGAAATTAAAACCGCGAAATGTTTGGTTTTGAACAAAATCGCGAAATTTTCTTCCGCGAAATTTTCCCGCTATACGGTACTCCGCAACAGTCCTGTCAACCATATATACACTTCTGCAAAGCTTGGCTTGCATAATGCATGGCTATAGCAAATAAAACAAGTGCTCACTGTACATGGTATATAATTATGCCTTATGTAATTGAAGCCCTAAGTAGCTACAGGAAATTAAACTTTAAAGTGCCACATAATTGTATAATTGTAGCTTGCAGCTTGACTGCATGGCCATATATGGAAGCCGAACATGCAATTACAGCAGCTAATTAATAATGCATTCCATTTCCACTTCACATTGAATATTAAAGTACAAAATTAATAAGACATACACTAGAGAAGTAAAGTGTATACCATGCATACATTTACACATTACAAAAGAGACACAAATTCAAGTGAGCACCACAACACGATATACTGGTACTGTGTATGTAGAGGGTGTACTGTGAGTTCTGTACCGGGTCTAAGTTCACTGGAGTAGGAAGATTTCTGTCTTGAGACGCTGTGAGAAGGCTCTGTGTCCAGCGTGCTCAACTGCTGAGAAGACAGTATGCCAAGTTCTCTTCTTCTCCCCAGTGCCTGGTTCCCATGACAACCACTGCTCAAAGATGGCCGCACAAGCAAGTGCACAGCTTCTGTGGTTCTCTTCTGTAGTGTTTATTACAGACACCTCCACACCGAGATAGATGGCTACTTGGCTCCAGTCTGCAGCGACTTCACAGACAATGAACTTCATAATGGATTGTAATGTGGGGGTGGAGTCAATAGTGAAGTGGGTGTGTCCATCTGAGAAGGGGGTGGGGCCACAGTAGGTGTTATAAACCACAGACTTGCGTGCTGTTTTGATTGCTCAACACACATGCACACACGCACACACATGCACACACACACACACACACACACACACACACACACACACACACACACACACACACACACACACACACACACACACACACACACAAACACAACACACACACACACACACACACACACACACACACACACACACACACACACACACACACACACACACACACACACACACACACACACACACACACACACACACACACACACACACACACACACACTAGCATATAGTAATACAGACCTTTTCGAATCGCTTGCCCACACCGTGCACGGGTATCCGGGAAATGCTCGCACTATATTATACGGATACATACACATACTTACAGTATAATTGCAAAATCTAGTGTTGACATAGATTGTGAGCTAGAGATTTTATACAGCAATACTGCTTATGTTTATGTATAATACCATGATTTCGTCCGGTATCCGGTGCCCGGTGTGGACAACCAACCCGAAAACGTCTGTATACAAACATACCTGCCCCACTCAGTACACTCTCAAAGCCTACTAATAAAGTACACCAAAATTCAGAACACCTCTCTAATGAGGGCAGTACCTAGGTACATACATATGTACGATTGAACACAAGGAGCCCTCCAGTGAGAAACACAGATTAAATTGAATATAACCACCACCACCACATGATTTAGGCATCCCTTACAAACATGGCACAGTGGCACCCCTGAGTGAAATTCACTGGGGAATATGGCATCCCCCTAGGGATTTAGGCAACCTCTGGTAGCATCAGGCATCTGGCTCCCCTAAATGAATTTCACTAGGGAATATGGCATCCCCCCAGAGGATTTATGCATCTCTTACAAACATAGGGAACTGGCACCACCGAGTGAAAGTCACCGGGGAATATGGCATATGGCAATAGAAATAAGAGTACAAAAATGAGGAAATAGTCTAAAATGCAGTTAAAAATGTTTTCACACATGTTGCTATGCAATAATATAACTTCTACCTTCAGATTGGTCAAAAATGAAAAATTAAATAATTTGCTGTAAACAAAATAACTAGAAATTTGTGATTTACAGTCCCAAAACAGTCTCAGTATAGAGTACTGCCACTGCCACTCACTCAAGCACCTCACCAGTCACTCTCACCCATGCACACTCACACACTCCACTCACTGAGGAAGTGACTTGTACACTTGAGCAAGAGCCCAACAGGAACACAGAGTGGGGCTAGGGGACTCCTTCAGCAGCTCCACTCCAAGCTGACACAACCACTCCACCCAGTCAATCTTGGAGATCCTCCCTGTGGAGACCAAGGGAGACCACAGATGAATACGTAACAGAGACTAAGGGAGACCATTGGGCTGCTGGAACTTCCATCCAATCACGTACTTATCAATGGCGTTGATGTCCTCCCTTTACCCTTCCTCGCTATGCAAGCTGGGCCCATTGTATTTCGGTCTCACATTGAAGTGGAGGTGCTTCTCTCCCTGTCCTGGTTCTTGCCTTCTGCTTGCTGCATTCTCCACTGCTGACAATGACAGTGGACGTTGTCTTTGTTTGTATGGGGGGACCATTGGATGTGAGTAGGTAGGGTTATGTCTGGGTCGTGGTTGGTCCATGGGTGTGGGTGGGAGGGCCTTGCGAGCTCCACCCCCTACCTGTGGCAGCCTCTGGGTTAGCTTGCTGTGTGTCCCTGCTCCACTCTTATGCCTCCACTCCCTGTCAAACACTTCACTCTCATCTACATAGGAACACAACAGAGTCAACACAACCACATCACACACCACAGTATAGCTTCTAATCTTCAAAGGACTATTTTAAATACATATGTACGTAAGAACACTGCAATCACTTTTTGACAGATTTTTATACTGGTGGATGCTCACACTAAATACAATATTGCATATACATCACCACTGTGTATAGTCTTTGTACTGAGGGGGCTAGCAATACAATGACACTGTTCCATGTCTGTATTGAGATGTATACGTTTGTGCAGGACCCCCTCACACACAATATGGCATCCTTCATGTTCACCTCTCAGTTTAGGCTCCCCTTCAAGGTGCAATGCGGGAATAACTGCTGGAGTACAATGCCCTAGGACCTTTCAATGGATGAGATGGAATGGAATGGAATGGAAAGATGTGCGAAGCAGCGAGTTTGATCTACTGATGCATGCCTTGCAAAGAACTTGGCATAATACTGGAGAGATTGTGCAACGTACAAACAACCACCACACTCTCTGGTCCCCATATTTAAATCTCCACCCCATTTAAGACGCACTAGACCCCCCATAGGAAGCACTGGACCCCCCATTGGACACACTGCACCCCATATAGGACGCACTGGACCTCATATAGAATGCACTGGACCCACCATAGAACGCACTGGACCCCATATAGAACGCACTGGACCCACCATAGAACATACTGGACCCCATATAGAATGCACTGGACCCACCATAGAACGCACTGGACCCCATATAGAATGTACTTGACCCACCATAGAAGACACTGGACGTCATATAGGATGCACTGGATCCCCATCAGACACACTGCACCCCATATAGAACGCACTGGACCCCATATAAGACGCACTGGACCCCATATAGGACGCACTGGACCTAGTGTGTGTGTGTGTGTGTGTGTGTGTGTGTGTGTGTGTGTGTGTGTGTGTGTGTGTGTGTGTGTGTGTGTGTGTGTGTGTGTGTGTGTGTGTGTGTGTGTGTGTGTGTGTGTGTGTGTGTGTGTGTGTGTGTGTGATGAATGTATGCATGTGTTGCATGCATGCTGTCATGGGGAAGGCTGGCCTGGCTACGCTGAAACCTGAACCCTTGCCATTCTATGGTCCTGGCTCTGTGATAACCAGTCACATGACCGTGGCATTGCTGCACCTTCTGTAGCAAACATGACACCATGCATGGTCTTACAAGTGATCTAACAACTTGCACTTTAATGCAGATGATAAGCAATTGTTACTGGCAGCTGCTCAGATACGAGAAAGATCAATTAAGAAATTTACCATGTACATACTGTAACAGTACCCATTCTTCAGAGCGAATACTGTTATGACTGCTAATCACAAAGACAGGCAGAAAATTGTAAAACTTAGTGAAAAGAAATAAAATTTACCATAGAACCATCTCAATAGAACACATACAGGACGCACTGGACCCCCCATAGGATGCACTGGACCCCCCATAGGATGCACTGGACCCCCCATAGGATGCATTGGACCCCCCATAGGATGCATTGGACCCCCCATAGGATGCACGGACCTTCCATACGACGCACTGGACCCCTCATAAAACGTACTGGACCCCATATAGGATGCACTGGACCCCATAAAAGATGCACCGGACCCCCCATAGGAAGGACTGAACCACCCATAGAACACACTGGATGCCCATAGGATGCACTGAACCACAAACAGGACGCACAGGACCCCCCATAGGACGCACTTGACCCCCCATAGGACACACTTGACCCCCCATAGGATGTACTGGACCCCATATAAGACGCACTGGGCCCCCCATAGGACTAACTGTACCCCATATAGAATGCACTGGGCCCCATATAGAATGCACTGGACCCCATATAGAATGCACTGGACCCCAAATAGGACGCACTGGACCCCATACAGGACGCTTTGGACCCCATATAGAATGCACTGGACCCTATATAGAATGCACTGGACCCCAAATAGGACGCACTGGACCCCATACAGGACACACTGGACCCCATATAGAATGCACTGGACCCCATATAGAATGCACTGGACCCCAAATAGGACGCACAGCACTCTTTATAAGACGCACTGGACCCCCCATAGGATGCACTGGACCCCCCATAGAATGCAATGGACCCCCCATAGGACGCACTGGACCCAATATAGCAAGCACTGAACCCAATATAGGACGTACTGGACCCAATATAGAACTAACTGGATCTCCAAAGGACGCACTGGACCCCCAATAGGATGTACTGGACCCCCCATAGGATGCACTGGACCCCATATAGAACTCACTAGATCCCCCATAGGATGCACTGGACCCCCATATAGGACACACTGGACCCCCCATAGGACGCACTGGACCCCATATAGCACGCACTGGACCCCCAATCGGACGGACTGGACCCCCAATAGGACGCACTGGACCCCCATAGGACGCACTGAACCCCCCCATAGGATGCACTGGACTTTATATAGGATGCACTGTACCCCCCATAGAATGCACAGGACCCCCATAGGACGCACTGGACCCCCATATAGGACACACTGGACCCCCCATAGGATGTACTGGACCCCCCCATAGGATGCACTGAACCCCATATAGCACGCACTGGACCCAATATAGGACGCACTGGATCCAATATAGAACTCACTGGATCCCCCATAGGATGCACTGGACCCCCATATAGGACACAATGGACCCCCAATCAGATGCACTGGACCCCCAATAGCACGCACTGGACCCCCATAGGACGTACTGGATCCCCACAGGACACACTGGACCCTCCCCTATAGGATGCACTGGACCCCATATAGCACGCACTGGACCCAATATAGAACTCACTAGATCCCCCATAGGATGCACTGGACCCCCATATAGGACACACTGGACCCCCCATAGGACGCACTGGACCCCATATAGCACACACTGGACCCCCATTTGGATGCACTGGACCCCCAATAGGACGCACTGGACCCCCCATAGAACACACTGAACCCCCCCCCCCCCCCCATAGGATGCACTGGACTTTATATAGGACACACTGGACCCCCCATAGGATGTACTGGACCCCCCCGTAGGATGCACTGGACCCCATATAGGATGCACTGTCCCCCCCATAGAACGCACTGGACCCCATATAGCACACACTGGACCCCCATTTGGATGCACTGGACCCCCAATAGGACGCACTGGACCCCCCATAGAACACACTGAACCCCCCCCCCCCCATAGGATGCACTGGACTTTATATAGGACACACTGGACCCCCCATAGGATGTACTGGACCCCCCCGTAGGATGCACTGGACCCCATATAGGATGCACTGTCCCCCCCATAGAACGCACTGGACCCCCATAGGACGCACTAGATCCCCCATACAGGATGCATTGGACCCCTTATAGGACGCACTGGATCCCCCATAGGATGCACTGGACCCCATATAGGACGCATTGGACCCCCCATAAGACGCACTGGACCCCATATAGGACGTACTAGACCCCCATACAGGACGCATTGGACCCCCGATAGGACGCACTGGATCCCCCATATAGGACGCACTGGACCCCCCATAGGACGCAGTGGATCCCCCATAGGATGCACTGGACCCCATATAGAACTCACTGGATCCCCATAGGACGCACTGGACCCCAAATGGGACGCACTGAACTCTTCATAGAACGCTCTGGACCCCCCATAGGATGCACTGGACCCCCAATTGAACGCACTGGACCCCCATAGAACGCACTGGACCCCCCATAGGATGCACTGGACCCCATATAGGATGCACTGAACCCCATATAGAATGCACTAGACCCCATATAGGACAAACTGGATCCCCCATACAGGACGCATTGGACCCCCATAGGACATACTGGATCCCCCATAGGATGCACTGGACCCCATATAGGACGCATTGGACCCCACATAAGACGCATTGGACCCCGTTTTCGTTCATTTATGGAGCAACTGCTCCAGATAGTGTTCTGTGTTTACAACGTCAGTCTCACGTGTTAACACAAATGAGATTTGCAATATCCAACTTGATCTGTGACAGTGGGAGTTTAATTTAGCTAACTCATTTGAATACACCCGGGCTCCATAGCCAGTTTCAATGTGAACTGCACAGCTCATCAACGATTGTCTTAAATCACCTCTTAGTGCTCACTGGTGACTTCTCCCTGAGCTGTGACTGACAACAGGAGGCTGGAGGAGAGGACATTAGCTTGATTACAACTCTGATCCTTCAGCTTTGAATACACCACTAGACGGCCATGTTTGTTACATCATAACCACACCTGAGATGATGTCACTCCACCTCACACATGTGCAGATAGTTGGACATTATATCTTTGGAAAATCGACTGTATTCAAAAGTAAGAGAACGTGCTGCACGGAGAGCTTGTAGAGGGCTGGGTACTGCTTTGAGTGGAAAGGCTGTGGCCAGGAATGACTTCAGGGACATCTTCCTCTAGAAGACCAGGAAAAAGCGATAGCAGACAGCAATGGAGGCAATTTCACGTTAAAGTTGGAGAAGTTTGGGATATAAATGAACCTTCATACAAACCCAGTCCCTTCCCTTGACCTGCCTAACAGTGAGGAGGATGGTGCACAGGACAATGTTTACATACCGTATGTCACAAAATTCACACCATCAATAATGTTTGTGAATTTCAATACTTCTATCACGAGCCATTTATGAACAGACATGGTGTGATGATAATAAGCAGTATGATGTCATAGGAGGATGGCGGATTAACGAATGTTGATGGAAGCACTATTTTGCTCCATTTCAGAAGCTACTGGTTCTGCTGTTGGTCACAGAAGACATTAAAACATTAATTAGTAGAGTCTCCATTACAAATTTAAATAGTGAACATTTCTGACTCCCATTTTGACAGTGATCTACAAAATTTTTGAGTCACAAAAATTTGCAATATACGGTAGATTAAGGGAATATGTAATTTTAAGGGAAGTGATAGTTCTTATGAAACAAATACAAGTAAACACAAGGAGCTCAAGGGAGAAACACAGACTAAATTGTTAGGTCTAATTCTAACCATCACCACATGAATCGATGTAGGCATCCTCTAAAAACACTAGTGTACAAAATTCCTTAAGAATTATAAGGGATTTAGGAATGGCCAGTAGAAAAAGCATAGAAACAAGCAACAGTTCCTCAACACCACGATGAGCCACATTTCCGTGAAGTTCACTCTGCATTCC
Source organism: Ianthella basta (assembly GCA_964019415.1). NCBI lineage: Eukaryota > Metazoa > Porifera > Demospongiae > Verongiida > Ianthellidae > Ianthella > Ianthella basta. The sequence continues at coordinate 6,760,653 of OZ025883.1, forward strand.
TAATTTCCTTGCAGCTAGGTACATGGGACTAATCAGCTAGCCATTTGGGTCCATGCATCCACAAGGAAATTAGGAATGCAGAATGAACTTCACAGAAATGTGGCTCATCGTGGTGTTGAGGAACTGTTGCTTGTTTCTATGCTTTTTCTACTGACCATTCTTAAATCCCTTTTAATTCTTAAGGAATTTTTAGGGGCTGCCTGCGGCAGCCCCTATATTGTTTTCAAATTGACGTTTTCATATGGCTTCATGTTACGGATATATATATATATATATATATATAATACGCCAACCTACGGTTGTGCGTCAATGCTTACATTTATATTGAATGTATTGGGCGAAGTATTGGGTATAGGGAATTTATATTGTCGGCCATTTTATTCGGCCGGAAGTAGACCGTGTGCGAGGCCAAGGGACTTTGAAAACCGGCTTCGAAACGACGTCTTAGCGAACTTTGGACGTTCTCTTCCGCCTCTGATCCTGGAACAGACTCCTATAGCACTTCTGGTCGACGGACAAAGAGACAGCTTTTAGACAGCGCCCAACAGGTCATCGACTTCGCCCGCGCCTTCTTCGATAATGGCCGCGCCCGCCTCGGAGGACTTCACTCCGCCGCCTGGAACACATGACAGGAGTAACGTAGAAACTGGTGAGCGCCGTGATATGTTGACGCTAACATTCTTTAACCATTTCTAGCGTTGAAAAGCTTAGCTCGCACGGTTGCCCTTCTAAATGCTCTTCAGAACCTGGCCCACGCGTACTGCGCTGTAGCAAACGTACGTAGCTTTTGCCACCACAGACCACTAGCTACTCTGGCGACTGTGGGTTCCTTGGTACATTATATTTCTGTGAATATTCACGGTAAATGCATGTGCTGTAAGCAGTCATGTGTCTGTCTTTGCTGGAGATTTCTCTGTGCATGTGTGGTGTGTGTGTGTGATGTGTGTGTGTGTGTGTGTGGTGTGTGATGTGTGTGTGGCGTGTGATGTGTGTGGCCGGTGTGTGTGTGTGTATGTGTGTGTGGCCAGTGTGTGTGTGTGTATGTGTGTGTGTGTGTGTGGTGTGTGATGTGTGTGTGGCCGGTGTGTGTGTGTGTGTGTGTGTGTGTCTGTGTGTTTGCACATGTGTATGTGCGTGCGCGCGCGCGCGTGTGTGTGTGTGTGTGTGTGTGTGTGTGTGTGTGTTTGCACATGTGTATGTGTGTGTGTGGTCATGTAGCTATGTTGGGTGACTAGTGGTGTATGTGTACTGTCACTGAGGTGTATGACACAATGTCATGTGTTACCAATCATGAGTGACAGAGCAGCGGCCGAAGGGAGCAAGTATTTCGAGTTGGGGCGGCAGCCCCACGAGTTTTTTTAACTCGAAATACTTGTTGTACACTAGTTTGTACACTTTTTGCATATTCAAAGGACTATATCTACATCAGATTAATACTTGAGCTGAGTAATACCCCTTCCTTAAAGTAGATGAAGATTGCGCAGAAGATCGAGCACAGTTATGCCATTTTAGATGTACCGGCTGCCGTGCGTAGTTTAGATAATCTATGCTTACGCTAACGCAACAAAATGGCGGCATCGGGGTATCTTAATACACGAGGAAGACAAGTGTCCTACCCGCTCCAGCGCTGTACTTATCGGATTGCCACCGGCGCTCAGATCCTAGTCCTCCGCGTATGCATGTAAGTTATCTTAGAGAATGGGGTCAATAGTTGCCCTGTGTCGTGTGCTAGGAGCGCGCAAAAATTCTGTGGGAAGGAGAATAACATTAAAAATAATATGAAAAGAACAAATGGGGTACGAGCAGCCTATGACGCTTTTCTCTTACGTGAACTCCAGGTTACTTTTGGGTGCGCTGCCGACTTCAATACATCCAAAGAAGCCTATCCATGGCCTTAAATTGTTCTTTGCCACCGCCGTTTGGCTAGTTTCGCTGAAGCCCGCTTATACATTAAGATAGGAGCCGCCATTTTGAACTGGGCACATTCCTAAATAGACGTCACGAACGTGACGTCTGATAGGCAATGGTACCAGTACCTCTCAGTGAATATCACACTCTCTGGTCCCCACACCCAAATCTCCACCCCACTAGTCCCCAGACTCAAATCTCCACCCCACTGGTCTGCACACCCAAATCTCCACCCCACTGGTCCCCACACCCAAATTTCCACCCCACTGGTCCCCATACCCAAATCTCCGCCCCACTGGTCCCCACACCCAAATCTCCACCCTACTGGTCCCCACACCCAATTCTCCCCTACCTTCATCCAACTTGACAAAGTCCTGCCTCTTGACCTTCTCTCCTCTGAGAAAATTGTGGCTTCACTCAATTGTGTAGGACCTCTCACCGAGGTGATGTCCGACGGCCATCTTCTTCACACCTGACTCACTGTGGTACAGCCTCTTCCATGTCTCCTTCACCTGTACACAGTGTGAGGGGAGTCTGGTGGTAGGACACAACACACTGTACATTACTAACATACCAACTGGGATGTGTACACATTGGTAACAGACATGCATGCAATCACATGACATATTAATGGGCATAAATAAGGTTAACACAACCGGAAGGACTGGGGCAGGCTGGGCAAAGGGGGAACCCCCTGGAATGTACACACGACACTCAGTAATCAATACAGGTGATGACAGCAATTTAGGCGGGGGTGGAGGCAATTTAGGCCGGGCACCAGCCTAGTAAGGGGGTGCAGTGTGTGGTGACCACAGAAAGGAGTGTTGAAGGACTGACACACACATATACACAGGTTGCCTGGACCAGACTACCACGTGTCTACCGTTACGGGTGTACCTCAGCCAGAACAACCAGCAAAGGGTGCAGCTGACCCTTGGCCTAAATGGTGAGAAAACTGGTGCATTCCACCCACAACTCACTCTCCCGCCCGCTCGAGGCCCTCCAGAGCGCGTCCATTAGAGACTGTCAAGTGGTCCGGGAAGACTGTGAACGACTGGGGCCGACTCAGTGAAGAAGGAAGACGACCGCTGCAGAACCAAACGCTAGCTCGTTCCTTATAGTTCCCCGCATGTGCCGTCACGGGATGTGGTCTTCACCTGAGCAGAATATACTTTGGGACGCAGAGTGAAGTCCAGCGTTCGCAAAACAGAGCCGATCCTAAAACTCCTCCAATCCAGTCCATATGGTCCTCGAGCACGTGGAATATTTCGCAGCTGTGCAGAATTTAGTGCATGCACGTGACGAATAATAATTATTAGCTTGCATGGCGGCTCGTTCATGAATATCATTATAGAGGACAGTTGGCAACAGAATTCTTACAAAACATACAATAATTATAAGATACAAGTGAACACAACAACACAATATACTAGTACTGTGTGTGTATAGTTACAATGTACTGTGAGTTCTGTACTGCTGGGGTCTAAGTTCACTGGAGACTGAACAGCTTCGTCTTGAGTTGCTGTGAGAAGGCCTTGTGCCCAGCATCCTCCACTGCAGACAGCACAGTGCGCCAAGTTCTCCCCTTCTCTCCTGTGCCTGCTTCCTCAGACAACCACCGCTCTAAGATGTTTGCACACGCATACTCACATCGGTTTGCTGTGGCCATTCTCACAACAGAGGCCTCCACACCCAGATGGATGGCTATCAGGCTCCAATCTCTGGCCACTTCAACATCACGGACAATGAACTGCTTCATGGCCTGTAAGGTGGGGGCGGAGTCCATGTTGAAGAGGGCGTGTCCATCTGTAGATGGGGTGGAACCAGAGTAGGTGTTATGAACCACTCTCTTGTCTGCTGCTGTAGCCAAATTTAGTGTAAAGAGCTTGTGTCAATCCCTCCAAACACACATGCACACACAAGCACACACTTTTACAATGTGAGGTGCACTCCAGTCTAGCTAGCTAGACCCTTTGACTAAAGGTGCTTAGTGGACACAGCAAACAGCCTCACACCAGTCAAGTCCTTGAGGTGGGGAGGGTCTAGCATGCTAGACTGGGTTAGCAGGCTCCAGAGACAAAAGGGACACACCTCCCACACTCAGTACACTGTGAGGTGCACTCGTGTGTAGTGACACTGCATGGAGTATACCTTGCTGTGTTGTAGTCAGTGTCTCCAACTCTGGGGAGGGTCCCTTTTCAGCAGTGGTAGCTCCGCTTTGGGAGCTGGAGGATGACGGTACTGAGGGCAGGTCTGAAGAGAGTGGAATTGCAACGTAAAAGGGGGTATGGAACAGTGTTTGGCTAACTAAGTCAGCACACACACCAAACACAATGACATCTACATACACCCTCCCCCCCCCACACACATGCTCAAACGTTACTCACCTGTCTCCAGTCTCCTCTTCATAGATTCACCCAACGCTTTCATTTTAGGGTTGCCCTTAACTGCAGTGATGATGTCACAGACGGTCTCAAAGGCATCCCCAGTGCACTTCTCATTCAATATCAAATGAAGAAACTGATTCTGCTGTGTTGGGTTAGTGTTTGCTGCGATTGTCCTCTGGTCACCTCTATCAATGATATCGTTGTGTAGAAGTTCCAGGATGACAGCATTAGCATCCATTTTCTCAATGAACTGGTCCCGAAAGACATCAAGAACTTGTACAGCTTCATGGAAAGGGAAGACACATGGTACACAAACCTGACAACATGTTAGGGCAGCTGAAGGGGGAATTCCCCATTTCCCAATTAGCATTAGCACGAAATCTGAATGTCACTGGCCAACTGAGCCACACACTAAACTTCCTCTGTGCACTAAGGGGTCACCACATGACACTTGGGGTTAGTGGATTGCATGAGACTCCATCAGAGACAGTAGGGACACACCTCCCACACTTGGTACACTGTGAGGTGCACTCGTGTGTAGTGACACTGCATGGAGCATACCTTGCTGTGTTGTAGGCAGTGCCTTCATCACTGGGGAGGGTCCCTTGTCAGCAGTGGTAGCTCCACTTTGGGAGCTGGAGGATGACGGTACTGAGGGCAGGTCTGAAGAGAGTGGAATGGCAGGTACAAAGGAGGAGGAAGCAAGTGTCCAACCTTTAGGCTAGTCAACACCACATCATACTAGTTGAATGGGTGGCCATTACATGTACATGAGGGTACAACAAGGAGGTACACTGAAGGAATTGCTTCCACCAAACAGGGAGAGCAAACACACTTACCACTCTGTGGCTCCTTCTTAAAGTCCATGTCTTGTACAACTGACAGAGAAGGAGACCAGCCTCCAAACAACTCTGTGAGACTTATCCGACGGGGATGACAGCCAGTCTCTTTTGGCAGAGATAGAACATGGTCGCCTCCAGCACTAATACTGTCGATGATACTTGCAACAGGATAAAGGCTGTCAGGGGAAGGGACTTTAGTGGCCTCCAACATACCAGGCGTGTACGGGTGGACGATGTAGGATGTGGCCTTCAACTTTGGTGACAGCTGGGTTGTTGTCTTGATGACATCTCGAACAATGGTTGACACATATTGGAGAAGTTTCTCAGGTTCCGCCTCTCTGCGTCCGACAACCTGGACCACACTGCTGTTACTTATCTGGACTGCAATGTCCACACCTGTGATGGACATCCAGGAAAGGCCGTTTGTCCAAACACTGCAGCAGTGCTTTCTCAAACAGGATAACTTGTGGGTAAACACGTGATTGGCCGCAAGACAGAGGACGATGGATTGGAGGAGATGTGCTGAGATGAGGTGCTTTTCCTCTGTCCTCAGTTGCCAGCACACCCACTGGAGGTGCTGTGAGTCGGCATTCTTTGGGAAGAGCTCAGGAGATTTGGCTGACACCAGAGCAGGGAAGTACAGCCATCCCTCTCCCTCAGTACCGGCAGTTAGCTTCACAAGGTCATCTTGTAGCATTCTTGAATCGACCTGGATGCAGAAATCGAGGTTGATAAGGACCTCTTGGATCATTGCTGGATCCAACTTGGGAAACAGCTCAGCCAGCTGACTGCAGTGGAGGAGACCAAACTGGTTGACCTTGCCATGGGACCCACTGAACAGGGTGCCATACACATTGTGGAGAATAGCTTGGAGGTCCACAATAAGCCAACTTTGGGAGGGGACCTGCTTGTTGGGGAGAAAGAGGGCGAGACCAACTGCTGTTAGGTCATGGCACACCTCCTCAGGTGGGGGCAAATTCCTAGGGAGCAGTTCAGCATTCTCCAGTACCCAGGACTGGAAAGTGTGGAGTGTGATGGCCGGAGTGGGAAATGCTTTCCTCCCTTGTGCCATGACCCAGTGTAGGTTGTACGAGAGAGTGTCAGAGTTCAACTGAAGTGGTGGAGTCTCTTGAAAGAAGGCACAAATCTGTCTGATACCCTCAGATTCAGGCTTGCGGCAGTCCAGGAGACAGGGACCCTGGATGTTGAAAAGTAACTCCCGCACTGACTGACTACATCGCAACAGCTTCTTGGCTGCTTCCTCTTTGGACTTTACTCTGTCCAGGAAACTGCCAACAAGGATCACTTGTGGAGTGGATGGGGCTGAGGTAAGAGCTAGAGGTTGCAGCCAACGAGTGATCTGTTGTGAGATGATGTCTTCCTTGTCGGTTGCCTTTACCAGAAGTAACAGAGTCGCAGACACTCCTGGCTTGCTCAGGATGGCCTCCAAGAAGGACTGATGAGGGCCGTGGTAATCAGCCTGACCGGCAAAGTCGTAGAACAATGTCTGTCCATACTTACGACTGGAGAACTGGACTGCTTCAATTCCAGCTGTACGTTGTCTGATGTCCTCCACTTGTGCAAACCTGTTGATGAATCTCTTGAAGATGCTTTTGCCCTCGGCTTGCAGAGCTGCTATCAGTGTACTCTTGCCGTGTTTAGCATTGCCAATTACTGCTACGATGCGCTTTGTAGAGAAAGACTGTGCCTGTCGAATAGTTTGTAAGAAATCACCTTGTGCAAGGCCTAAGGGAGATCTGGAATCCTTGTTCCTTGCTGTCATATCTGCTCCTGCCTCCACGAGTAGAACCCCGCATTTAATACGATTGTATTTAGCAGCATAATGCAGGGCTGTTGAGCCAGCAGCTAACCACCACTCACTGCTAGTGACAACATTCACACTAGCACCTGCTCTAATCAGTTCACACACTATTTCATCACTACCCCAGTAAGCTGCCCCCATCAAAGGGGTCTGTCCCCTGTGATCTTGTACATTGGTGTCTGCACCAGCTGCACACAGTGTTTTCACAACACTGCAATGACCATACCGGCTGGCCCAGTAAAGGGCAGTTTGTTGATACTTGTCCTTTACATTCACATGAGCTCCTTCTCTAATGAGCTCCTTCGCCACTTTGTCATGACCCCCCCCAGCTGCCTCCATTAAAGGTGTTGTGCCATAATACCCACCTCTGGTGTTCACATCATGTCCCTCTTTAATTAACTGCCTCACTTTGAACAAGTCACCCGCTCCACAAGCCCTCCAAAGAGCCATTGCCAATTCTCTCTAATACAAGTACAAGTGAAGGTGTGACCTACAGAAGACACAGTGGACCACTTATTGGATCAACAACTTCACACACAGGGAGACAAAATGCCTCCCAAAATGCCTGACTACTAAACAATATGGTTCATTACTACAACTGCCTACAATTTACTGCTAATGACTCCAAATGACTCAATATGTGCTACAAGCCATCTTAACTTGCTCCATCTATACCAATAGGCTAAAGAAGGAGGGGCCTGAGGCCAATAGTAGCCCCTGCTAGATCCACCTTGAGTACAGCCCCTTCACATGCAGGCTACTAGCTACCATTCAAAGCTCCAGCTAGGGCACAGGTTCACCCACCTACAGCACCACGTGTGTTGGATGCACTACTGCAATACAGTATAAGAGCACTCACCAGTTGGAGAGGTGTTGGGCTGAGGCGCTAGGGAGGGAGGAGGGCAGGGGTGTTGGCTGCTACCGTCGGCCGTCGCGTGAGGAAGGAGCGGAGAGTTGCAGCTGTTGGTAGTCGGTGGAGGAGGCGAAGTGGTGAGGAGGGAGATGTGTAGAGGTGTTGAGCAGGACGGTGAACGGGGAAACCAGACGTTGCTAATGGACGGGGTGTTGGAGAAGCGAATACGTCTAGGAGTCAGTCGGATTCGGAGGGCTACTTGTGAGAGACTGAGTCGTAGTGGTGTGGGTTGGATGTGTTGGTCGCGGAGGAGGCAAGGCGTTAAGGAGGAAGGAGTGTTGAGATGTTCGGCTGGACGGCGCTGCTGATGACGGTGGAACGAACAGTGCAAACTTCGAGCGAGGCTGCTGTTAACTGTTAACCTGGTGTTGAAGAGACGCAATGCTTCCTCTGTCGGAGGAGTGCGTACAGAAAGGTGTCAGTTGCGAGGATGCTGTTAACTGTTAACTGAGTGCTGAAGAGACGTAATGCTTCCTCTGTCGGAGGAGTGTGCACGGGAAGGTGTCAGTTGTCTGAGCTGGTACTAGAGAGAGACTGGGCCGTCTGGTCTGTGGCCGGGCACTACTGTTAAAAGGCTGCGGAGAGAGAGTTACCTGCATGAAAGATGGGAAAGATTTGTAGCTAAGGCCCCGTTTACATTAAAACGTTTTCATTCGTATACGGAGCGATTGCTGCGGATAGCGTTCCGTATTCGTACTGTTTACAATGATACGAATTCGCAGGAATACGAGGAGGCGGAAGGGGCGAAAAACGCTAAAACGTTGGAAGTAAGGCCTAAGACCACTGAAAAAGTCTTTCTCCTTTCGGTTACTTAGCGACATTCTGGTACGCATCGAAGACAACCGAAGCCGAAAATAACCGTTTTCACACATACGATACGATACCGTTTTCGAACAGCTCCACTTAGGCATCCGTTTTCGAAAACCTCCGTTTACCACAGTGGCATGCCAGAGTAAGAGCCATTGAAGCATTTCGTACTCGCTACCTAACCCAACGCTAGGAACAACCTTTATAACGCAGAATCCAGTAACTTTCGAGCTTTGCAAGTGGAACGATCGCCCACAAGAGGCCGAAGTCTCCTATACTTCCCTCGCCGTTGATTTGGAAGGCCAAATAGTTGTGGTTTCACACCTCATTTCACACCTGTCACCTTCCGTACCGTACGTATAAACATCCCTGCTGCCAACAGTCAGCAATTACAATTCAGACCACTAACACTTAGAGTTTGCCACAAATCGCCGAATTTTCATTCTTTCATAACTTGTGACAGCGTGAAAGTACATACTTGGAACTTTCAGTTAAGACTTCTGATGATGAAGATAACTCAACCACTAAAAATGAAGGCCAACTGATTTGGTCACTTTAGCCGTACCTACTACCTTAATGTAAACCGGGCCTAAATGAGCAGTTGAAGCAGCTAGAAATTACGGGACTTAGCTAACTACTTGACCGCCATTAGCTAGCTAGTGAACTGTAGCTAGATTTGCACACTTGAACGCTTCCTAAACAGCAAACAAGCCACTCCACACAAACCACTTTCAAAAGGACTTACCTCCACTAAGCCACCTGGCAGGCCCAGGGCTGCCCGGCCGGTAGAGAACGACTCAAACAAACTTAACTATGACTGTATCTCTAGCATTGACTCTGAACAACTGAATAACTCAAACAAACTCTACTAAAGGTCTTGGATTTTGAGGCGTGTAGCACTGACTACCATAGCAACGAAATGACTCGACAACATATACCCATGTTTATGAGGCGTTGATGAGCATTCACGTAGCTAAAAAGGAAAGTTCAAGTAAAACGTTTCGACCACGAGGGTCTTCATCAGTTACAAAACTGAAGTGTACAGGTACAGGGATTGGCTTTATACAGCAGTATGTGTTCAAAAAGGCGGGAAAGTCAGGTGACAGGTGACAGGTCATGAGTGAATAATAGAAATAATAATAATAATAATAATTAACATAGGTGAAACAAAGAGGACCTTGAAAATCAGACTTGGGGAGCACAAGTCTGCAGTGAAGAGAGGGGACCCCAAGAATGGTATCGCGGTCCACGCTCATGAGACCAAACATGCTATCAATTGGGATGAAGCCAAGGTCAGAAGATGCGTCAATGGGTTTTGGCAAAGGAAGACAACAGAGGCCATCCATATCCAACGCAACAAGAAGACCATGAACTTGGACCGTGGTCTATGCCTGCCATCAATGTGGAACCCCATATTGAACCCACCATGACCATTACAAAAACAGACAGGTCAACATATTCTCATTATATCAACTCTATGACTTATCATCAATACTACTATATTACTATCATTTTATTCTTATGATTAATTATTATTATTATTATTATTTCTATTATTCACTCATGACCTGTCACCTGTCACCTGACTTTCCCGCCTTTTTGAACACATACTGCTGTATAAAGCCAATCCCTGTACCTGTACACTTCAGTTTTGTAACTGATGAAGACCCTCGTGGTCGAAACGTTTTACTTGAACTTTCCTTTTTAGCTACGTGAATGCTCATCAACGCCTCATAAACCTGCTAGACAACGTAGCATGAGCCTCTACCACATTATCAACATATACCCATATCCGGTGCGCGCCCGGATGACGTCATAATGAGTGCATACACAGCACACACATGCACAGAAGTGACTGCAGTGTTCTTTGGTGGTACACACAACAGTGTCACAGGTTGTAACTACTGGAGTTCATCCTGAGTGCTCTCCAGTGTGTGCTCAAACACCTCCACCTTCTGCAGCAGAGACAAGTGGTCGTAGCTAGTCAGCCAACATCTGAGGGTGGGCAGGACAAGATGGGGTTTTAAGTTGAAATGGTTGCTAGTCTCTCACTATCTTCTTCCTCTCCCAGTAGTCTCTGATGAGAGTGTATAGTGTGTCTAAGTGGGCACCCGTCCAGTTAGCATTGAGTGATGTGACAGTGGAATCACTATTGCACATGCAACCTTTAGTTGCTGGAGGTTCTTTTGAAGGACTGGTGAGCCCGAACAGCTGCATCACTCTTTGGAGGAGGGGGAGTGGTGCAGTACATGTGTACATGCCCCAGCTATCCTGCCATGTCATTCTTACAACCATCTCGCTACCCAGCTATGCCTGATTCCCTCATGCACAGATTGTAGCTATACATCTAGTTAGTATTACAACAAAGTGCTCAGTCCACCTCACTGCCACAGCTTGCTCTCCCCCGACAAATGATATGTTGTGTACTGCATGCCCACAACACACAGTCCCTCCCCCAACCATGTAGCTACGTACACCCGCATGTGAGTTATGGCTATGTAAACAATGCGGCTGCTGCGCGCGGCCGATTTTGACCTTCGGATTTTGGCTTGGTTCTCATGCTTGCTCAGTTGGATTAGAGCGAGACTATTACCAAACGAAAGACAAAGAACCCCTCTATCAAACTGTGGACGATTCATGTTAACAATCCCTTCCGTCATCGAGATATACGGGCGAACACGAAGTGATCGTAAAAGCAGAAGCCCGTGTGGTAATCGGGGGAAAGTCGCAGCCAGCAGAAAACGGCTTCATCCGATGCCCATTAGCACTATCTAACTTTTCCATGTGGCATAAGTTGTTAAACCATTCCGCTCTGGAGTTATCGTAAGAAAACTTCGACTAATAGTTGGTACCAAAAATATCAGCTCGCATAACACCAGCTAGGAACAATAGGTAGCATTATGCCACATGGAAAGGCCAGATAATTTGCCGATAATTGGCCGAAAACCCTCCGTACTCGTGATAACACGTGATAACACGTGATCCCCGTGACATTTCCAGAAAATGTCCGACGATGCTGTGATTCGTCGTGCTATTCCGCTGTTATACTAAAACGATTTTGATCAGAAGTGCAAGGTAAGGCTGTCGCCGTCTTTGAGCATGTATCTAGCTGCAAGATACCCTATTTTGAAGCGATTTCGGCCTCAGGCGCCTATCAGATCACGCGCATGTCACGTGCCAACGCTCGCATTACCATGGCAACACAGTAATTCACACCTTCTTGTGTCATAATACCTTATGTAAACAAAACTGGCATATATAACACACATGTGCCAACTTAACAATTAAGGCTTGCTCTGTATCAGTTCACTGCCTTCAACTGCCTTCACAATGAACTCATGAGACATGTGGCTGCAGGCGTGCACCTTCATGTGCACTATAAGCAGTTCAGAAGAACTAAACCACGTGTTATGTAATATGACAACTCAGTGACAGCCATGTACGAACACCCACATTCTCCAGCACAGGGACTTTCCCTGATGGTGCACCATAATTAAATAGCAAATCCATAAGCAGTGTGACAGTCACATGACCAATCACTAAGCACAGTTCAGTGACTCTATAGATGCTTAAAGCTACGTATTGGTCCACGGCTGAACTGTCACAACTTTAGCTACAGCTCATGTATTCCAACTTCCTTGCAACATCAACATAAAGAAGTTCCTGCATTGGTCTTGAGAGGGGCAGAGGGGAAGGGGTTGGATGGGCAGAGGGAGCGGCGGGAAAAGCAGAGAAGAAGGGAGGCGTGGGAGGGGCAGAGGGGGAGGGAGGTGTAACACACACTACACTAACTACATGGCACCAGTCAACGACCAGCTACCCACTGTACACTCAGTGTAACATCTCCCTCCTCCCCCCTCCCACACGCATCAACACACAAGGGGACCACACACTCACCATCCAATGTAGCACTGGCAGAGGTTTTCATGTGAAGTGGCTTGATCAATCAGCAGCTGCACTTGACAACACACATCGATGCCCTTCTCATGGGGGAAGTCGTTACCTGAGGAACAGGAAACAGGTCATGTGATGAGGACAGTTCACAATGGCAACATCCAAATCCCCCTTCTCCTTGCCACCCCTCCCCTCTCCCCCTCCCTGCCTCATCCCACCTGTGAGCTTGTCCCGAACTCGCTGAATGATCTGCAGTGCTTTCTTGTTCAGCTCCTCGGGTTTGGTGCCGTCCACTGTCCCCTCGTGTGCTGCCCCATCGCTGGGCTCCACCTCAATGCTACCAGCTGGGTACAGCTTGCCCTTCTTGGACTTGTTGGTGTCTGGACAGACAAACAGCAAACACTCACTCTACATGTACACAAGAGTACACAGTACAAGACACAACACCATCAGAGTCTGCATGGGAGTCATGTAGTGACAGGGTTGCCATAGCAACAGACAATGAACAACAGAGCTCTTCAAGATCAGAATCTCACATTTAACAAAAGTCTCTTCATCAAATTATATGAACATGTACACACACACACACACACACACACACACACACACACACACACACACACACACACACACACACACACACACACACACACACACACACACACACACACCACACACACCTCCCTCTCACCTGATGAGGGACTCCATGATCTTGGTGTTGGGTCCCTTGTGGAACTCCAGTTCCTTGTAGTGGAGGGCCTTGGCATATGCTCGGCAGTTCTACGGACACTCCCCCAGGAGGGCATGGTTCAGTGTCAGGTGACCCTGGGGGAGGGGCTACAATCAGTGGACATGCTCTATAGTAACGCTACTAATATAGGCCCACTGCTTATAGTTAAAGCACACCAAAGCCAACACAATAAGAGCCCACCCAATAAGAGCACACTCAGTAAGAGACCAGCTTACAGAGGCCACCTTGGAGTGTTCCATAAACTCTACAAGGTTGAGGAGTGTCAGTGTGATCTCAGGGATGTTGGGGACAGAGAGAGCCAGCTTCAGATTGACCACCAAGTCCTCCTTCTGAGCCGTCCCCAGCTCCATCCAGCAGGAGACAAAGGACACATTCAACAGCTCACTGCAGGGGAGGAGTGGAGACAGACAACACATACAATAGAGTGGGTGTGTATTGGAAACCAAACATGTACAATTCACATAATGTATTACTAGGTGAATGTATGGCATTGTGGGGGGAGCCTGAGTCCAGTCACATACATGTCACTGAGCGTGCCTGACAAACAGGCAATGGAGGGGTGGCAGTTTGAAGAGGGGTTGAGGAGAACGGAAAGAGCTTGGAAGTGTGGAATGTGCACACATTGCTACACATACACACACAATGACACACACAGCCACTGCAAGACAATGCAGGACAGACTTGGACAAGATGTGTGACAATTGACCACTACATTAGAGAAGGGAGGGGAGAGGAGTGGGAGGGGATGGGGAGGAAATGGAGGGAGGGTGAAGACAGGAAGATAAAACCAGTTGTTTGAATGTTCAACACACAAGGAAGCATTCAGTACACTGCCCCTTCACCTGGTCACACTGTACCTGTCCATTGTCTGTGATGACAGTGGACAAGTACTGTGTGAGGAAGAAGTGGACCAGGTCAAGATGAGATGGAAAGAGTACTTTGCCTCATTACTAGAGAGTGACCAGAACACCAGTGCTCAGGGACCAGATCACAGGGAGGGGCCGAGAGGGGACCAGGATGCAGACCATGCAGGTTGCAGAGTGTAGTGAGGAGATCAGTGTGGACGAGGTAGGGGAGTGCATTAGGAGGTTGAAGAGTAGCAAAGCCCCTGGAGTGTGTGGGACAACAGGTGAAGTGCTTGAAGTGCCTCCCACTCGCGCGAATGACGTCACAACCAGCACACACATATGTACAGCAGTGCATGACTGCATTATCCTTTGGTGGTACACACAACAGTCCTCGCCATGTTGCAGGGGTCACACACATTGAGAGAAGTCACCAATCCACACCCCTTCCATCCCTTGCCCTTTCCACTCCACACTCGCTTACCTGCAACATGAGCCTGTGTTCAACATTCAACATGATCTTCTTCCTCTCCCGGTAGTCTGTGATGAGAGTGTGTAGTAGGGAAATAGCTGGCATTGGACGCACACAGTGCACACGTGTGCATATGCTTGCACACACACACACACACCACACCTTGCTCCTGCATGGTCAAAGGAAGTATCAGTATTGCAAGATACATTACAGCTACAGAAGTAGACAATCAAGTGGCTGCAGTGATGACACTGCACTACAGAGCATCTACACACACTGCACTACAGAGCACCTACACACACTGCACTACAGAGCACCTACACACACTGCACATAAGACAGCATGACAGTGCATGCTGCACGTCCAACACACATACACACACACATGTACAGATGTACACAATGCATACCATATGTGGTAATCATGAAGGGATAGTTATGATGTGGATAGCATGCAAGAGACATTGTTGACTATCAAATCACGTCATCAGAATCATGTAAAACACACAGTGTCACACACACACAGACACACCAAACAGTATACAGAATTATGTAGCCACCTTCCATCACCATGCAGGTCCCACCCTCTCACTCACCCCATGCACACACTCACCTCCAATCATTCTCCTCTCCAACCAGTTGCCACCCACCTTGAAACATATATAGATTCTGTTTTCTTCCTCTGCTGACCAGAAGCCCTTCATGGCAGCAGGTGGGGAAGCCTTGAGATGAGGGAATAAGAATCCCTGCAAGTTGTCCCCTGTACCCATGCAGTAAACAGGAACATGTAAGGGTTCGCCTGTGTGTGTTGTCAGGTTTGAACTAGTTGAGTGATGGTCTTGCTATGCTTTGCAATTGCAAGTGAAGAAGGCCATCTCAGCTAGGGCCAAACCATCTTGCAGTCTGAACAGTGCACGTATAGCTACGTGCACTGTTGGACAACAGGGGGTGGGTCCTCATCAGGACACTGCATGATGTAAGGCTAACCATAGATGGGCTAACTAGAGTTAGCACCAGCCCCCCTCTCACCCCTCCCCCTCTTCCCCTCGCACCCCTCACCCCTTCCCTCTCACCCCTCCCCCTCTTCCCCTCTCACCCCTCCCCCTCTTCCCCTCTCACCCCTCACCCCTTCCCTCCTACCCCTCCCCCCCTTCCCCTACCATGCCTCCTTGTCTGTACAAGAACAGCCATCTGATTGGCACTCAGTGTAGTTGTTTGCAGGGCATGCATTATGTTGTTTGGTCTCTCCCCAAAGTGAGTGTGTGGGCTGGTGCTAATGGACCTACCTACTACCACTGCAGCACACAACTCAGTCCATTTAGTGCCAGAGCCTAATATGGTAATGGTTTTCTATTGCCATATGCCATATTCCCTGGTGACTTTCACTCGGTAGTGTCAGTTCCCTATGTTTGTAAGAGATGCATAAATCCTCCGGGGGATGCCATGTTCCCGGATGGAGAGTGTGTGGTCCCCTTGTGTGTTGATGTGTGTGGGAGGGGGGAGGAGGGAGATGTACATTGAGTGTACAGTACCCTCTCACCCCTCCCACCCCTCCCACCTATCCCCTCTACCCCTCCCACTTCTTCCCTCTGCCCCTCCCACCCCTCCCTCTCTGCCCCTCCCACCCCTCCCCCTCTGCCCCTTCCACCCCTCCCCCTCTGACCCCTCCCCCTCTGCCCCTCCCACCTCTCCATTTGCCCCTCCCACTCCTTTCCCTCTGCCCCTCCCATTCCTCCCCATCTGCCCCTCCCATCCCTCCCCCTCTGCCCCTCCCTCTCCTTTCTCCAGCTGCTGTTAGTGTAGTGTGTGTTACAGTACTCCTCTTCATGCATGCTGTACAAGTCACTCACTGACTTAGTTGGAGTGAAATTAATGCAACCTCTCATCTGTCTCCCCTGTACACACACACACACACACACACACACACACACACACACACACACACACACACACACACACACACACACACACACACACACACACACACACACACACACACACACACACACACCGCAGGTGTTCAACCTTCTTGTCTGCCGATGTGGACATTAGAACTAAATGCATACTCTAGCTAATTATGTAATGAGTCATAATTAATTTCGGTATTAGTTCAAGTGGAGGCTATATATTCATTAGAACACATGTCAGTGTAGTCTCCTGTTCAAGTGTTGCATGTCCTCAAGTGTGTGTGTAGGTGTGTGCATGGTGAGCTCCTGTGTGGTCTGTCATGTGACAGGACACTGCTGTAACCACATGCATGGCAAGGACTGGGTGGTCTCCTGTTCTAGTGCTGCCCTGCGCATGTTATAATGACTTAGTCACTGAATGGCCTTGGCCACCTCAAGTGGCTTTAGAACACAGTTTGCAGTGCTACTAAGACTGTTGTTAGAGGAGGTGTAGACCTGCATGTCTGCTGTCAGTGGTAGTTCTGTGTGTGTCTAAACCTGAGGATGACAGGCATGTGAAGATGGCTGTTCTTGTACTGCAATGTATGTCAACAACATGCAAGTCATGACCATATCTCTTCATGTACATACCTTACATAAACCATTCCTTCACTGCCAGACAATGGCTCACATGTATACCTGGGACACCATAGGATGGACACAGCCATAATATATACATTGTTACTTAAACATACCACCACACAGAGCAAGTTACAATCTATACGACCATCACATGTGTCAGTGGAGTACACGCTCTAGTTGCTGGTAGAAAGAGACTACCAGCGCTAGCCATTGGAGTGCACGATGCAGCAAGCAAATGTAGCTTGCCTAAGGGCATGTAGACATGAAGTGGTGAGCCGTTTCTAAAGAGTTTTGCACACTGGAGGTGGAAGAAGAGCGCGAGGAAGCCGAAGGCAATCCGAACGGCGTCGTATATGCGGTCGCAGTGAAGACTGACGTTGAGATCATTGTCGGTAACTTACTGCGGCAGATTTCGACAGCCTCTTCTCTGTTTCTGCGTTGGAGCGGTACAATTGTGTGCGAGGTCACAGGCTGCAGGCGAGCATCAGCAGATTGGCCAAAAGAAGGCTTAAAAGCCTTTGAACGTTGCAGCACTCGTGCGAAAAGCTAAGGATTGGAGCGAAAATAACCCAATTATGGTCGAACAACAGCGCGTGTACTCCTCAGAGACTCTTCAGCAATCTAGCACTGTTCGTCCGGGTTAGCCATTTTGCTATGAATATCATTATGGCACAGGCTTTTGCCAAACCGCCAAAGTAAATTCTGCCAAATACAGAAATTTCAGCAATCCACCAAAATTTCCGGCCATACGGTAATACATGCACACATGTGTAGTCACCATATGGGACAGTAACTTGCACTACACACCACACCATTGGGTGCATGGGATAGTTTGAGGGACACAAACCTCTCCACACTACATTGAACAACACTAATAGTATACTTAGCTTGAGGAGGTCCTCCCACTGTACGCAACACACCATCAGGGTGAGCTGTGTCCAGGGTATGGACTTGGATCTTACAATTCATGTGTTCACAGTAAACTCTACTCTTTGAGTGTGTGAATGACTACTTTAAAAGGGAGTCTGAAATGATGTCCACACAAATAAACAGGATTCAATTTAGAAGACATAAACAACAAATTAACTGGTTAGCTGATAAGCATTAATCTAACATGCCCAAACACACAGTGCATGAGTCTGCCTGTCATCAACAGTTTCAGTGTTTGGTGCTCTGTGTAGCTAGTCTGATGTAGGCAGTGAAGATAATACAGGACGAGTACAGATAGACTGCCATGGTATCAATATAAACTCTACCTATGTACACTGTAGATACATGTGCGTGTGTGTGTGTACACTTTGTGACTGTGCAGTGTGTGTGTATGTGTGTGTGTTGTACGTGTGTCCACTCCTTGACTAGAACAGAAGGACATCCTAAACAGATTGCTCGGTGCAGTCACTTCCTGGCCCAATGAGACCCGTACGGGGTATTCACACAGGCATGCCGGCAGTGTTACAAACCACAGGAAGTCAGTGCTACCTCTTCAAGAACACCAAACTGTGCTCCGTCCACGCTCACCAAGATGGCACTTAACATCACACCCAAATGCAACCAGCTAATCATACACAGCAAGAGTTGTGGCAGGTTTAAGTGTGAGGCCATGTACTGAGCTCTGGTCAATAGAACTGGCTGCACAGGACAGCACAGCAGTCTTAACAGTGCACTCACACACAGAATCCTCACCTGTTGGGCCAGCAGGTACCTCTGCCCTGCACTGCTGTCACTGACCGGTAGAACACCACTCAACACTGTCCTCTGGGATCATCTGCACGTACTCACTCATCATAGACCACTCCACCCGGCCCCCGGCCAAGGCTGCTGTCACACCAGATGTCGTCATCCACAATCCACCAGTTCTCATCGGACAGCTTGAACAGCTTCTCCCTGCAATAACCAAGTCACATGACAGTCATGTGACATGGTTGTGAGTCAAAAATGCAATTGTATCATTGATTCACATCACTGTCATGTGCTCATTACCACAGTGACAAACACTGCATGCAATTTTATCAAAGTGTTGCAATAAAACATTCACAATTTACTACAATTAGACATTGTAGACATCTTGCACAATTGCAGCAAAATGTCTGCCCAACTCAATAATACCGCACAGTATGTCATATTACAAGGCCGTAGGAACCACCCCGGCAGCCCCGGAGGCTGCCGGACCAATGTCTGTAAACCTGTGCATTTTTCTATTTTTCCAAACTGCACAAATAGGGTTTCTGGGAACAACTAACCACTGCAATGTTGAGATCTATCATTTTCTTTGTTCCTGGGATGTTAGCCGACTCACTGGTTTGGTTACAGGTAGACTACTACTTAAAATCAGAAATCATTTTCTGCGCTACTTGGCGGCCATCTTATCGTGACCTTTGCATACAATTATAATAGTCGCTGCGTCATTCCGTACGCACCCGCTTACGCATTGCTGAGTCGCGAGTCCTTGTCCAGCAGTTTCAACCTACCAAAACTTTCAGCTTTCCAAAGCGACCATTCGGATCGAAAGGTGAGGAGAGGAGTTTCCGTGCTGAGTGGTGTGATGCACTCAGCTGGCTGCACTACCATGTTGGCAAAGATGCTGCATTCTGCTACCTTTGCATGTACTGTGAAGCTGAGAAGAAGTTCTTAGCGAGTACTAAAAGTGAGCCAGCATTCATCTCCAAGGGTTTCACGTACTGGAAAGAGGGGCCTAAAGCGTTTAAGACACACCAAGGAAGTGACTGCCACCGTGAGGCTGTAGATACTTTGGTTGTTCTTCTTCAATGCACGAAGGATGTTGGTGAATTGCAGAGTGCAGAACATCAAGCAGAGAAAGCACAGAATCGCAAAATGCTTCTGTTGGTGCTACAGAACATAAGATTTCTTGCAAGACAAGGCTAACCCCTGCGAGGAGATGGTGATGAGTCTAGCAGTAATTTTGTGCAGCTGCTTCGTTTGAGAGGTGTCGATCATGAAGGAATTGACTCATGGTTGCAGAAGAAAACAAACAAGTACACCTCACCTGACATCCAAAATGAATGCCTGCAGTTCGTGGCTTTACATATTCTACGCAAAGTCAGTCACAACATTGCTGGCAGCCACTGTTTCAGTGTCTTGGCAGATGAATGCACCGACTGTTCAAACAAGGAGCAGTTTTCCATCAACATCTGTTGGGTTGATCAGCATCTTAATGAGCACGAGGAGTTCATTGGACTCTATCAGGTGGACACAATTGATGCTAAGAGCTTGGTGTCTGCCATCAGAGATGTGTTGTTGCGCATGAATGCGAAGGTTGCTGATTGTCGGGGGCAGTGTTATGACGGGGCATCAAATATGAGTGGTGCAAGGAAAGGGGTAGCTGCGATCATCTTGCAGGAAGAAAGCCAAGCTCTCTACACACACTGCTATGGACATGCCCTGAGTCTTGCCGTTGCTGACACAATGAAGCAATCTAACATTTGCAGGGATGCGTTAGACACAGCATTCGAGATAACTAGATTGATCAAGTTTTCTCCAAAGAGAAATGCGGCATTTGACAGGATTAAGTCAAGTAGCGAGGATGATAGCCATCCCA
The DNA here is from genome assembly GCA_964019415.1 of Ianthella basta. Taxonomy (NCBI): domain Eukaryota; kingdom Metazoa; phylum Porifera; class Demospongiae; order Verongiida; family Ianthellidae; genus Ianthella; species Ianthella basta. The sequence goes on from OZ025883.1 coordinate 6,781,377, forward strand.
GTCCGATTGGAATTCGCACCTTCTGCCATACACGATGGACAGTGCGAGGAGATGCCATTGAGAGTATTCTTGTCAACTACGCCACCCTAAGCTCCCTTTGGGAGCAATGTCTGCCCTCACCTACTCGTCTCGACCCTGATGCAAAAGCCAGGATCATTGGAGTGAGGTGGCAGACGACAACGTTCAATCTTTTGTTCGGCCTCAAGTTGTGTGAGCGCATTTTGAAGATGACAGACAACCTCAGCAAGACTCTATAGAAAACATCGGAGGCACAGCACATTGCCTCACTGACTGTCACTACTTTGTCTAAGTTGAGAATGGATGAAGCATTCCAGGCATTTTATGACCTGGTTGAGAGTCTCCGCACTGCAGTCGGTGTTGAGCAACCTTCCCTACCTCGAAAAAGAAAGGTTCTCAGGCGGATTGATGATAGTGGTGGTGGTGAGTTTTACAGTGAGACAGTCGAGGAGCACTATCGCCTGCAGTACTTCGAAGCAGTTGACCTGGCAGTGGCCTCTATCAAGGACAGGTTTGATCAGCCGGGTTATGCTGTTTACCGCAACCTTGAGGAGCTGCTGGCAGTGAACTTAGCAAACAGCTAGGGGAAGTGTCAGCAGTGTATCACGAGCTTGATGACAGCCAGCTGGCACTGCAGCCGTCCAATTTGGCAACCTACTTCCGAGAGAACAGCATCACACCTTCACTGGAGGAGTGCCTCAAGTACCTGCAGAGCCTCTCTCCAGCTGCAAAGACATTCTATAACGAAGTGTGTACCGTGGCTAAGTTAATCCTTGTAATGCCAGATAGCAACGCTGTCAGTGAACGGGCTTTTTCTGTTACGCGATGAATCAAGAGCTACGTACTTGAGGAGCATAATGGGTCAAAACCGCCTCAATCATGTGATGGTCCTCAACATCTACAAAGAACAGGTTGATGAATTGGATCTGACAGCCATTGCCAATGAATTTGTGAGCGGCAGCGAGCATCGCCTGAGGTTCTTCGGCAAATTTGCTTGATAGTGTAGGTAGGTAGCAATGTAACAGTGAGTCTCCTATTTTAATGTTCATATTAACCAAAACGTTTTATATCTTTGTGTTTGTAGCTCATGGATACTGTTTGCTGTACACTTCTTTGTTGAATACTACTGAAATCAGCTATTATCGTTAAGAACAAAGTGCACAGAGCCATGCTGTTATAAATTCTGTGAGCATTAGCTACCTGAAGGGCCAGTGAAGGCTTCAAGCATGTGATGGCTATGTTAGGCAGCAGGCCATCCAACTGTTGCAATTGTACCCCCAGATTGCATCCAAATGCTATCACAGAAGGCACTAAATTCAAAATTTTCCTGGGGGGGCATGCCCCCAGACCCCCCTAGAAAGTGTGGGGACGCGCGCATGCACTATACCACCTGCCTGACCAAAGCTAAATTGCTTCCTACAGCCCTGTATTAAAGAGCTCACCGCTGATATCAGAAGAAAACAAACTCAGCAAACGTGGTATCAATCAAAAGATCGCTGGCAGATTTATCCTACCTTAGTACTTTCATGTTCACTGATGTACTGGCTTTGAGTAATGAGCACTTTGCTTCTGAGGTGATGTGCAGTGTGCCCACTTTCAGCCAGCTGGTTGCTAGAAGGATCGCAAAAGTGCTGTAATCAGTGGCGTAGGGTCGAATATGGATGCTTAACAACACTTATTGGCTATTATGTAAATGGTGTCCTGCTTACACAAAGTTGGGAAAGGCTTTGGACTTTGGGTTATGTCATGTGATTCAGTACATACCGCAATTCCTATTACTATGTGTCAGAAATCGTACAGTACCAATGTTCACAAGCTTGTAATTCAGCTTCTACTGAACGGATTGGATGAAAAAAGTATCATACTGATTGCAAAAGGTACGTAGGTGAATCCGAAAATGATACCAACATATTGTCATAATTGAAAGTATATTTGAACCTGCAGTCCCTACTACTACAACGGAACAAATTGTCACAAATTTCACAGGCCAAAATTTTCACGTACCTCTCCATGGAAACACAAATTTTTCTTCGTCAAAGTGGCCTTATTCAGAAAATTGTATTTTTAATATTTCAACACTTAAAATACAAACATTTGTGATTTACAGTCCCAAAACCGTCTCAGTATAGAGTACTGCCACTGCCACTCACTCAAGCACTCACCAGTCACTCTCACCCATGCACACTCACACACTCCACTCACTGAGACAGTGACTTGTACACTTGAGCAAGAGCCCAACAGGAACACAGGGTGGGGCTAGGGGACTCCTTCAGCAGCTCCACTCCAAGCTGACACAACCACTCCACTCAGTCATTCTTGGAGATCCTCCCTGTCGAGACCAAGGGAGACCATATAGTAAGCAGGACAATTTAGGATGCACTGGACCCCATATAGAACGCACTGGACCCCCATATAGGACGTAATTGACCCCCATAGGACGCAATGTACCCCAATTGTACGCACTGGAACCCCATATAGGATGCACTGGACCCCATATAGGACGCACAGGACCCACCATAGAACGCACTGGACCGCATTTAGGACGCACTGGACCCACCATAGAACGCATTGGACCCCATATAGAACGCACTGGACCCCATACAGGATGCACTGGACCCCCATATAGGACGCACTGGACCCCATATAGGACGCATTGTACCCCCAATTGTACGCACTGGAACCCCATATAGGATGCACTGGACTCCATATAGAATGCACTGGACCCCATATAGGAAGCACTGGACCCCCCATAGGATGCACTGGACCCCCCATAGGAACTGCAACCCCCATATAGAATGCACTGGACCCCATATAGGACGCACTAGACCCCATATAGGATGCACTGGACCCCATATAGAATGCACTGGACCCCCTATAGGATGCACTGAACCCCATACAGAATGCATTGGACCCCACATACGACGCACAGGACCCCATATAGAATGCACTGGAACCCATATAGAATGCACTGGACCCCATATAGGACGCACTGGACCCCATATAGAATGCACTGGACCCCATATAGAACGCACTGGACCCCATACAAGATGCACTGGACCCCCACATAGGACGCACTGGACCCCATATAGGACGCATTGTACTCCCAATTGTACGCACTGGAACCCCATATAGGATGCACTGAACCCCATATAGAATGCACTGCACCCCATATAGGATGCACTGGACCCCCCATAGGATGCACTGGACCCCCCATAGGAACTGCAACCCCCATATAGAATGCACTGGACCCCATATAGGACGCACTGGACCCCATATAGGATGCACTGGACCCCATATAGAATGCACTGGACCCCCCATAGGATGCACTGAACCCCATACAGAATGCATTGGACCCCACATACGACGCACAGGACCCCATACAGGACGCACTGGACCCCAAATAGTATGCACTGGACCCCATATTGGATGCACTGGACCCCATATAGGATGCACCGGACCCCATATAGAATGCACTGGACCCCATATAGGACGCACTGGACCCCATATAGGATGCACTGGACCCCATATAGAATGCACTGGACCCCCCATAGGATGCACTGAACCCCATACAGAATGCATTGGACCCCACATACGACGCACAGGACCCCATACAGGACGCACTGGACCCCAAATAGTATGCACTGGACCCCATATTGGATGCACTGGACCCCATATAGGATGCACCGGACCCCATATAGAATGCACTGGACCCCATATAGAATGCACTGGACCCCATATAAAATGCACCGGACCCCATATAGAATGCACTGGACCCCATATACAATGCACTGGACCCCATAAAGAATGCACTGGACCCCATAAAGAATTCACTTGACCCCCATATAGAATGCACTGGACCACATACAGGACGCACTGGACCCCAAATAGTATGCACTGGACCCCATATAGGATGCACTGGACCCCATATAGGATGCACCGGACCCCAAATAGGATGCACTGGACCCCATATAAGATGCACTGGACATCCCATGGGACGAACTGGACCCCATATAGGATGCACTGGACCCCCCTAAGGATGCACTGGACACCCATAAGATGCACTGGATCCCATATAGGACGCACCGGACCCCCATAACACGCATTGGACCCCATATAGGACGCACTGGACCCCCCATAGGACGCATTGAATCCCATATAAGACACACTGGACCCATATAGGACGCACTGGATCCCATATAGGACGCACTGGACCCCCATAAGGATGCACTGGACCCCCCATAGGACGCACTGGACCCTATATAGAACGCAATAGACTCCATATAGGACTCACTGCATCCCCATATAGGACGCACTGGACCCCATATAGGATGCACTGGACCCCCATAGGACGCACTGGACCCCATATACGACGCACTGGACCCCGTATAGGATGCACTGGATGCCATATAGGATGCACTGGACCCCAAATAGGATGCATTGGACCCCATATAGGTCGCACTAGACCCCATAGATCGCACCGGACGGGTAAGGGGACAGGTGGGGGGACAGGTGAGAGGACAGGTAAGGGGGACAGGTGAGGGGGACAGGTGAGGGGACAGGTGAGGGGGACAGGTAAGGGGGACAGGTGAGGGAGACAGGTAAGGAGGACAGGTAAGGGGGACAGGTGAGGGGGACAGGTGAGGGGGACAGTTGAGGGGCACAGGTAAGGGGGACAGGTGAGGGGGACAGGTGGGGGACAGGTAAGGGGGATGGGTGAGGGGGACAGGTGAGGGGGACGGGTAAGGGAGACAGGTAAGGGGGACAGGTGAGGGGGACAGGTGAGGGGGACAGGTAAGGGGGGCAGGTAAGGGGGACAGGTGAGGGGGACAGGTAAGGGGGACAGGTGGGGGGGGACAGGAGAGGGGGACGGGTAAGGGGGACAGGTGGGGGACAGGTAAGGGGGACAGGTAAGGGGGACAGGTGAGGGGGACAGGTGAGGGGGACAGGTAAGGGGGACAGGTGAGGGGGACAGGTGGGGGACAGGTAAGGGGGATGGGTGAGGGGGACAAGTGAGGGGGACGGGTAAGGGGGACAGGTGAGGGGGACAGGTGAGGGGGACAGGTGAGGGGGACAGGTAAGGGGGACAGGTAAGGAGGACAGGTGAGGGGGACGGGTAAGGGGGACAGGCAAGGGGGACAGGTGGGGGGGGGGGGGAGGCAGGTAAGGGGGACAGGTGGGGGGGACAGGTGAGGGGGACGGGTAAGGGAGACAGGCAAGGGGGACAGGTGAGGGGGACGGGTAAGGGGGACAGGTGGGGGGGTGGGGGGGGACAGGTAAGGACAGGTAAGGGGGACAGGTAAGGGAAACAGGTGGAGGGGACAGGTGGGGGGACAGGTAAGGGGGACGGGTGGGGGGGACAGGTGAGGGGGACAGGTAAGGGGAAGAGGTAAGGGGGACAGGTAAGGGGGACAGGTGGGGGGGACATGTAAGGAGGACAGGTAAGGGGGACAGGCAAGGGGGACAGGTGATGGGGACGGGTAAGGGGGACAGGTAAGGGGGACAGGTGAGGGGGACGGGTAAAGGGGACAGGTAAGGGGGACAGGTGAGGGGGACAGGTGATGGGGACGGGTAAGGGGGACAGGTAAGGGGGACAGGTGAGGGGGACAGGTGAGGGGGACAGGTGAGGGGGACATGTGAGGAGGACAGGTAAGGGGGACAGGTAAGGGGGACAGGTGAGGGGGAGAGGTGAGGGGGGCAGGTAAGGGGGACAGGTGAGGGGGACAGGTGGGGGGGACAGGTGAGGGGGAGAGGTGAGGGGGACAGGTAAGTGGGACAGATAAGGGGAACAGGTGAGGGGGATGGGTAAGGGGGACGGGTAAGGGGGACAGGTAAGGGGGACAGGTGGGGGGGACAGGTGAGGGGGACGGGTAAGGGGGGCAGGTAAGGGAGACAGGTAAGGGGGACAGGTGAGGGGGGCAAGTGAGGGGGACAGGTAAGGACAGGTGAGGGGGACAGGTGAGGGGGGCAGGTAAGGGGGATAGGTAAGGGGGACAGGTGAGGGGGACGGGTAAGGGGGACAGGTGAGGGAAACAGGTGAGGGGGACAGGTGAGGGGGACAGGTGAGGGGGACAGGTAAGGGGGACAGGTGAGGGGGGCAGGTGAGGGGGACAGGTAAGGGGGACGGGTAAGGGGGACAGGTGAGGGGGACAGGTGAGGGAGATGGGAAGGGGGACAGGTGGGGGGGGGCAAGTGAGGGGGACAGGTAAGGGGGACAGGTGAGGGGGGCAGGTGAGGGGGACAGGTATGGGGGACGGGTGAGGGGGACAGGTGAGGGGGACAGGTGAGGGGGGCAGGTGAGGGGGGCAGGTGAGGGGGACAGGTGAGGGGGACAGGAAAGGGAGACAGGTGAGGGGGACAGGTAAGGGGGACGGGTAAGGGGGACAGGTGAGGGGGACAGGTGATGGGGACGGGTAAGGGGGACAGGTAAGGGGGACAGGTGAGGGGGACGGGTAAGGGGGACAGGTAAGGGGGACAGGTGGGGGGGGACAGGTGAGGGGGACGGGTAAGGGGGACAGGTGGGGGGGGGGACAGGTAAGGACAGGTAAGGGGGACAGGTAAGGGAGACAGGTGGAGGGGACAGGTGGGGGGACAGGTAAGGGGGACGGGTGGGGGGGACAGGTGAGGGGGACGGGTAAGGGGAAGAGGTAAGGGGGACAGGTGAGGGGGGCAAGTGAGGGGGACAGGTAAGGACAGGTGAGGGGGACAGGTGAGGAGGACAGGTGAGGGGGACAGGTGAGGGGGACGGGTAAGGGGGACAGGTGAGGGGGACGGGTAAGGGGGGCAAGTGAGGGGGACAGGTGAGGGGGACAGGTAAGGGGGACAGGTGGGGGAGGACAGGTGAGGGGGACAGGTGAGGGGGACAGGTGGGGGGGGGACATGTAAGGAGGACAGGTAAGGAGGACAGGTGAGGGGGACGGGTAAGGGGGACAGGCAAGGGGGACAGGTGGGGGGGGGGGGAGGCAGGTAAGGGGGACAGGTGGGGGGGGACAGGTGAGGGGGACGGGTAAGGGGGACAGGTGGGGGAGGGGGACAGGTAAGGACAGGTAAGGGGGACAGGTAAGGGAGACAGGTGGAGGGGACAGGTGGGGGGACAGGTAAGGGGGACGGGTGGGGGGGACAGGTGAGGGGGACGGGTAAGGGGAAGAGGTAAGGGGGACAGGTGAGGGGGGCAGGCAAGGGGGACAGGTGATGGGGACGGGTAAGGGGGACAGGTAAGGGGGACAGGTGAGGGGGACGAGTAAGGGGGACAGGTAAGGGGGACAGGTGAGGGGGACAGGTGATGGGGACGGGTAAGGGGGACAGGTGAGGGGGACAGGTGAGGGGGACAGGTGAGGGGGACATGTGAGGACAGGTAAGGGGGACAGGTGAGGGGGAGAGGTGAGGGGGACGGGTAAGGGGGGCAGGTAAGGGGGACAGGTGAGGGGGACAGGTAAGGGGAACAGGTGAGGGGGAGAGGTGAGGGGGACAGGTAAGTGGGACAGGTAAGGGGAACAGGTGAGGGGGATGGGTAAGGGGAACAGGTAAGGGGGACGGGTGGGGGGGACAGGTGAGGGGGACAGGTGAGGGGGAGAGGTGAGGGGGACAGGTAAGTGGGACAGGTAAGGGGAACAGGTGAGGGGGACGGGTAAGGGGGACAGGTAAGGGGGACAGGTGAGGGGGACGGGTAAGGGGGACAGGTATGGGGGACAGGTGGGGGGGACAGGTGAGGGGGGCAAGTGAGGGGGACAGGTAAGGGGGACAGGTGGGGGGGACAGGTGAGGGGGACGGGTAAGGGGGACAGGTATGGGGGACAGGTGGGGGGGACAGGTGAGGGGGGCAAGTGAGGGGGACAGGTAAGGACAGGTGAGGGGGACAGGTGAGGGGGACAGGTGAGGGGGACGGGTAAGGGGGACAGGTGAGGGGGACGGGTAAGGGGGGCAAGTGAGGGGGACAGGTGAGGGGGACAGGTAAGGGGGACAGGTGAGGGGGGCAGGTGAGGGGGACAGGTAAGGGGGACGGGTAAGGGGGACAGGTGAGGGGGACAGGTGAGGGGGACAGGTAAGGGGGACGGGTGAGGGGGACAGGTGAGGGGGACAGGTGAGGGGGGCAGGTGAGGGGGACAGGTGAGGGGGACAGGAAAGGGAGACAGGTGAGGGGGACAGGTAAGGGGGACGGGTAAGGGGGACAGGTGGGGGGGGGGGGGGCAAGTGAGGGGGACAGGTAAGGGGGACAGGTGAGGGGGACAGGTGAGGGAGGCAGATGAGGGGGACAGGTGAGGGGGGACAGGTGAGGGGGACAGGTAAGGAGGACAGGTAAGGGGGACAGGTGAGGGGGGCAGGTGAGGGGGACAGGTGAGGGGGACGGGTAAGGGGGACAGGTAAGGGGGACAGGTAAGGGAGACAGGTGAGGGGGACGGGTAACGGGGACAGGTGGGGGGGACAGGTAAGGGGGACAGGTGAGGGGGGCAGATGAGGGGGACAGGTGAGGGGGGACAGGTGAGGGGGACAGGTAAGGGGGACAGGTAAGGGAGACAGGTGAGGGGGACGGGTAAGGGGGACAGGTGGGGGGGACAGGTAAGGGGGACAGGTGAGGGGGGCAGATGAGGGGGACAGGTAATGGGGACAGGTAAGGGGGACAGGTAAGGGGGACAGGTAAGGGGGACAGGTAAGGGGGACAGGTAAGGGGGACAGGTGAGGGGGACAGGTGAGGGGGACAGGTGAGGGGGACGTGTAAGGGGGACTGGTAAGGGGGACAGGTGAGGGGGGCAGGTGAGGGGAACAGGTAAGGGGGACAGGTGAGGGGGACGGATAAGGGAGACAGGTAATGGGGACAGGTGGGGGGGGGCGGGTGAGGGGGACGGGTAAGGGGGACAGGTGAGGGGGACAGGTGAGGGGGACAGGTGAGGGGAACAGGTAAGGGGGACAGGTAAGGGGGACAGGTAAGGGAGACAGGTGAGGGGGACGAGTAAGGGGGACAGGTGGGGGGGGGGGGGGCAAGTGAGGGGGACAGTTGAGGGGGACAGGTAAGGGGGACAGGTGAGGGGGGCAGATGAGGGGGACAGGTGAGGGGGGACAGGTAAGGGAGACAGGTGAGGGGGACGAGTAAGGGGGACAGGTGGGGGGGGGGGCAAGTGAGGGGGACAGTTGAGGGGGACAGGTAAGGGGGACAGGTAAGGGGGACAGGTGAGGGGGACAGGTGAGGGGGACGTGTAAGGGGGACTGGTAAGGGGGACAGGTGAGGGGGGCAGGTGAGGGGAACAGGTAAGGGGGCAGATAAGGGGGACAGGTTGGGGGGACAAGTGAGGGGGACAGGTGAGGGGGGCAGGTGAGAGGGACGGGTAAGGGGGACAGGTAAGGGGGACAGGTGAGGGGGACAGGTGAGGGGGACAGGTGGGGGGGTAGGTGAGGGGGACGGGTAAGGGGGACAGGCGAGGGGGGCAGGTGAGGAAGACGGGTAAGGGGGACAGGTGAGGGGGACAGGTGAGGGGGACGGGTAAGGGGAACAGGTGAGGGGGACGGGTAAGGGGGACAGGTAACGGGGACAAGTGGGGGACACACACACACACACACACATATATACAGGTTGCCTGGGCCAGACTACCACGTGTCTACAGTTACGGGTGTACCTCAGCCAGAACAACCAGCAAAGGGTGCAGCTGACCCTTGGCCTAAATGGTGAAAAATCTGGTGCATTCCGCCCACAACTCACTCTCCCGCCCGCTCGAGGTGTACGGCCCTCCAGAGCGCGTCCATTAGAGACTGTCGAGTGGTTCGGGAAGACTATGAACAACTGACCCACTCGAGAAGAGAGACGTCCACTGCAGAACAAGAAGCAGACAAATTCACACTAAGACACGACACAGACTGCTTCCCCAACTGCTCCATCGAGTCATACCTGGAAGGAGTACACACTTGAGCCCTCCTGGGCAGGATCAGTCGAGCGCATTAATCGATTCGACTCGGAAAGACACGTGGATCCACTTTAACAGCTGCATGGCACCAGATGATGGCACGTGCGCGGTTATGAATATATCAAGTTTAACCCTGAGGTTAAACAGAGTTAATGTACAAATGGAACATCAAAGGTTATAACATGGCGGCCGGGGGGGGTTCCGCCATAATGGCGCAAAAAATAGGCCACCAATAACGCCGCTAGCTAATTCGTTATCCTGGCGGGTCCGTAGTAACGGTGCATTCTCTTAACGACAGTGGCGAAGAAGTGAAGTTCACCCTGTTAAACCGGCCGTTCAGCGTGCTTTCCCCGTTCCCTTTTCCATGTCGAACGAAGTTTCTGAGCCCGTGGAGCAAGCCTCCTCAACGGCGGAACTGTCGGCGGCCGTGGTAGCCCTGAAAGCCCAGCTGGAGGAGCAGCAGAAGGCGCAAGCGTCTATCCTCCTCCAGTTGAGCGCGCTACAGCAGAAGTCCCTTGGCACTGGCAAAGCTACAACGGACTCCACTTCCGGTAAGTGGCTTATTCCGGTAGGTTTGGTGAATGCATGCATGTAATTACGGAATTTCATTAGGCTCTTTTATAATAACATGTATTGACTGGCTGGTTCCTGCCCTCGCAGCGTTTGGTTTGTATTTTTGCGGATAATTTTGGCGTTGGCAGAGCCTGTGTTGTAGCTACACGTTTGGTTTAGGGGTTCTGCTTGGTTGCTCATCATAGTTTGTTTCTTCTCTGCTTTAGCAGAGCCTCAGTCCAGCTAAGGTAGTCTACTTACTATTCCTTGGCTAGTATCGTGGTCATCGCAGCTGGGTACCAATCAATTGGTTCATCTGGTTAATGGTCACTCAAGAGTCCTAGGTAGTGGTGGATAGTATGGTCAGCCAGTGATTTGGGTTGAGCTCAGCCAGCCTGCTCCATGCTACCGGGGGGATAGCTATAGGTTGGACATCTAGGGATTGGAGTGTCTTCCTTAGTTGGCTGGTAGGGTGGTCATATCACTCAGCTGGGCTTATGGAATCTAGCTGTATCAAGCGGGCCCGAGGTATAGCAATTAGAGGCGTCAAGGGGCACACGATGTGTGACCTGTGTTGTCTTATTGGCATAGTCTTGTGGCGTTGCAGGGCAGGTTGAGCCTGCACTGCATTGGGGTAGTCAGTTGGGGGCTGCGTGGGGCACTAGGGAGGTGCTTGACCCATGTCATACATTTCCGAGTGTTTGGTAACTCGACAGGGCTAGCTTTATCTAGCCTGCATTGAGTTGGGGTAGCTAGTTGGGGGCTGCTTGGTGCACTGGGGAGTGTGACCTATGTCCTCCTGTTGACAATGGGGCTGGCTACATTGCAGGGCTAATTGAGTCTAGCCTGCATGCATCGATCCGGGGTAGCCATATGTTGGCTGCATGGTGGGCTGTGTTTGGCTTACGTTACTTTGTTGACAGTTGGTCTGGTATTTTTGCAGGGCTAGTTGAGTCTATCCGGCTTGCAGCGCTGTGGGGTAGCCATTTGGGGACTACCCGGTGTGCTTTCTGTTGGCCTACGTCGTTGTGTGGTCAGCTGGTCTGGTAAACTTGCAGGGCTAGTTGAGTCTAGCATGCATTGAGTTGGGTAGCCATTTGGGCTACAAGGTGTGCCTTCATGATAATGGCAGTTCTGGTGTCTTTGCAAGGCTAGTTGAGCCTAGCATTTATTAGGTGGTGGGCAGCCTTCTGGGGGCTTCAGGGCACTCCGGGGTGGGTCATCCTGTTTACAGTTGGTCGGGTTTGGCAGCAGGGCTAGTCGAACCTGATGTGCTGTCATTGGGTAGTAGCCACAATGGGAGTGTCCAAAGGGCTACCTGGTTTGTCTGAGCGATGTTAAGTTCCTTGTGATGCCGCATGAGCTCGGTGAAGATAAAAGTGGGTGGGGGCTCGGTCTACGACTAGGGAGGAGTAGCCTATATTTGGGGGTATGGTGGCACCCAAGGAGAGGGCGATTGTCCATCACGGAGTTCTTATTAGGGTCCTGTAATGTCGGGGCATACATACAAGGTCTATTGGTGTTCGTTATCTAATCCCCAATCCTTACCTGGACTTTAATCTAGCCATGCAGTTTGGAGGTCCTATGCTGTACCTTCCGGTTTCATAGAAAGGGCTCGGCCAACTGGTTAATTTGGGAGGATCTCATTGGGCATTTAAATTCATTTAGAGGGTAGAGTCACTTTGTTGGCTTAAGGCAGCTTCTCCTAGCTGAACAGTCCAGGGTGGCTGGAGTGGGGGGAGCTAGCCGGCTGGTGGGTGCAAGGCCATTGCCTGGCCTATTTTTCAAGCTGATGTTACTGTGGCTACCAGGTTCGGTCCTGGTGCCACTAAGGTACTGTAGCCTTAATAGGCAGGTATCCAGGTATCTCTTGCTGTTACTGGTCGCGTCCGGGTCAGTATCTTCGTGGTTGTACTCAGTATCATCTCGTGGTTGTACTCAGTCCCTGGCAGTAGGGTCAAGAGGGACACATCCAGTCAGTTTGGCTGGGGGTTTTGTATGAGTGTCGAGTGTTGCGTACTTTCATCACAGACAACCGTGTTGTTTTGGGCAAGGGTCATGGGTGTCCCCTTAACCATGCTCCTGGTCCTGGGTATATGGTATTCATTGGTTACTCTATTGCTGGTAATAGAGTAGGTTATTTCTCATGGTGAGGAGGCATAGTGTGATGCCTTCTATCATTATTCTGCCCATGTGCAGTGGTCAACAATGGAGCCACGCTGTCTGGTATGGAACCTCTCGCCACCTTGCTGGCGGGGTCATCATCAGGCTCCAAGCAGGCTTCCGCCCAGGAGGTTGCTGGGGAGTCCAAACCACCTCAAGGGCTGGTGCTGGGGGGAGGTCTCCCTGCAATTCCGGCTGACTTAATGGCTAGAGTCAAGAAAAACTCCTACGTAGAACTCGCCGAGTTCCTACCTGAAAAGATCCAGGAGTCATTCCTGTACCCTGAGGGAAGGAAGAAAAAAGTTGCTCCAATCGAAAAATTTGTGGACTGGGTGTTAGCCTTTTGCACCTATGCACAGGCATTGCTGGTTCAGAAGCCAGAGCTGGGGGCAGACCTGCTAACTTTTGTAGGTACAGTTGCACGGCTGGCTCGGGATCACCCAGGAACAGCCTGGGCGGCCTATGAACAGGGATTCCGAGCCAACGTGATTGCTGACCCAGAGATCCGTTGGTGCAAATTGGATCAGGAAGTGTGGGCTGTGAGCATGGTAAAGGCGGTCCAGGGCTCGGGCCCACCCCAGCTGCCTCAAAAGAGGAGTTCCAAATTGTCTTGCCACAAGTGGAATGAGGGCTCCTTCTGCCCATTTAAGGCTTGCAAATTTAGTCATGCTTGCACACATTGTGCAAGTCCCCAGCATCGGGCTGTGGCGTGTCCATCCAAGCAGACCCCCAAGAAGAATTAGTATATCAAAGAGGGGCCTGGAAAGCGTAGCCATCATTAAGGCTGTCCTATTTATCCTTGTCATGTCATTCAATGTTACATTGTCTTATTTATTGGTCAACAGTTGTCAGTTACATGTATCCATACATATTTTATAATTATTAGCCTTCACCAATATATATACCATAATGTTATGAATGGGGTACCTAGATATGAGCTGGTACTGGGGTACATGCTATTGCTATACGTTAGGGAGGTCCTTGCTACGGTATTCTAGCCATAGCATAAGGGGACTCTCATAGGCCAGGTCTTGGTCTAGTTCCATTTTCCCCCCATGTTGGTTCATCTCTGTAGGTGGGAAGTGCACCCCCACGTCTCAGAGAGTGGTGCCCTTACTGGCTTCTCGATTTCTGCGTCTGCATGATAGTGGAACCCGTCACAGCCATATGCCAGCACTCCCCCCGAGTGCAATGAGCATTCATTCTCCATTTCGGGTGGAATCTTGGTCTTCCTTCCTTGCCAATCACCCAAACAAACTCTGGGTCGACAGCTTGATCTCTGGCTTGAAGGAAGGGGTCAGAATTGGTTTCACCGCTAAAGGGAACTGTCGACCGGCCAAGTCTAACCTATTGTCGGCTGATAGTCACCCAGAAGTGGTGAAGGGGTATTTGGAGGCCGAAGCTGCAGCGGGCAGGGTAGCCGGCCCTTTCTCACTAGATGAGTTGCCCAGCGAGGTGATGTTCAATCGCATCGGTGTCATCCCTAAGGCCAACAAGCCAGGGAAGTGGAGGCTGATAGTGGACCTGTCATTCCCACAGGGGGCGAGTGTGAATGACGGTATCTCCATACCTGACTCAAGTATGGTTTACTCCTCAATTGATGATGCTGCTCGCATGATTGCGTCGGTGGGTAGGGGTGCTTGGCTGGCAAAAATTGACATCAGTAATGCTTACAGGAATATTCCAGTGCACCCAGACGACCGAGGGTTTCTGGGCATGAGGTGGGGTGACCAGGCTTATATAGATAACCAATTGCCGTTTGGTCTTCGATCGGCCCCAATTCTTTTCAACGCCTATGCGGATGCATTGGAATGGATCCTGAGGGATCAGGGCGTGTCAAAAATCCTCCACTACTTGGATGATTTCTTGGTCATCGGGCCCCCAGACAGTGGTGAGTGCCAGGAATACCTGGAAAAGATGCTAGCTGTGTGCGCAGCTCTGGGGGTCCCCTTAGCAACGGAGAAGGTTGAAGGCCCTTCGTCTTCCTTATCGTTCTTGGGTATCCATTTGGATACGGTGGCATTGGAAGCGAGCCTGCCATTGGAAAAAATGGTTAGGCTACGAGAGGAGTTGGATGAGTGGCACCTCAAGAAGTCATGCACGCGCAAAGAGTTGGAGCACCTGATTGGGGTGTTGCAGTTCGCGTGCAAGGTGGTAGCTCACGGCCGGCCATTTGTGCGTAGAATGATCAATCTGTTGTCAGTGACATCAGTGGCATTCCACCACATTAGGCTCAATCGAGAGTTTCGCTCCGATCTAGCGTGGTGGAAAACGTACGTGGAGAAGTGGAATGGGGTATCATTCCTACAGCTCTCCAAGCAGTTGGTCCCCTCGGTAAATGTGTTTACCGACGCGTCAGGGGGTTTCGGTTGTGGTGCCATCTGGGGCACTGTTTGGCTGCAAGGCCAGTGGCCATGCCAGTGGCAGTCTGTCAACATCATGATCAAAGAACTTGTACCGGTCGTTCTTGCTTGTGCAATGTGGGGAGCACAATGGGCTGGGCACCATGTGCTGTTCCACATTGACAACATGGCTGTTGTCGACACCTTGAGGAAAGGCTCTTGCAAAGAGCCATCGGGTTTGGCAATGCACCTTATGAGGGCTCTCTCTTTCATTTCGGCGCACTATCAGTTCTCTGTGGCAGCCTCTCACATTGCCGGGGTTTACAACACCGTAGCAGACGACATTTCACGGGATCGGCTGTCTAATCTGCCCTTACAGGTCCCGGGGATCCATCCCCAGCCCACCCCAATTCCGTCTCCACTTTGGGCACTGCTGGTGCTGGAGAGACCCGATTGGACCTCCTCCAGGTGGAGGACGCTCTTCGGAGATTTTATTCGAATGGTTTAGCGGTGTCAACACGAAAGAGCTACTCGACTGGCCAAAAGCGTTTCCTAGAATTTTGTACCAAGTTCAAGTTAGACCCTATTCCACCTTCAGAACGCACCATATTATTATTCATATCGCAGCTGGGCATGGATGGCCTGTCGCTATCTACAGTGAAGAGCTACATGTCAGCTGTCCGTAACCTGCTCATAAACGCTGGAGTTTCCTCAGTGGAGCTGTACACCCCTCGAGTGGAGCTGGTGATCAGGGGTATTAAGAGGGTAAAGGCCAACCAGGGCAGTTTTCAAAACCTTCGCCTTCCCATCACACCAGATATCCTGTTGAAGCTGAAATCAGTGTGGAGCAATGGAGCTCTCTCCTTTGACAATCGGATGCTATGGGCTGCTGTCTCTGTAGCTTTCTTTGGCTTCTTGAGGTGTGCAGAATTCACCGTTCCTTCACTGGCATCGTATGACCCAGCCATCCACCTGTCCTTGGCAGATGTGTCTGCTACTCCATCAAGTACGATTTCCCGTGTGGCTATCAGGATCAAGCAATCCAAGACTGACCAATTTGGCATAGGGGTCACAATCTATCTGGAGCGTACAGGGGCAGCGTTATGTCCTATCTCCCCATTGCTGGACTACTTGGGTCAGCGGGGCACCTCAAGTGGCCCATTGTTTCTTTTTGCCAACGGGACAACTCTGTCCAGGGCTAGGCTGGTGGAGCAGGTGCGCGAGGCTCTGCGAACAGCCGGCACCGAGGACAAGGGCTACAGTGGTCACAGCTTCCGCATTGGGGCTGCAACGACTGCCTTGCACGCCGGCATTTCAGATGCCAAGATTAAGATGCTTGGCAGGTGGGACAGCAATGCATACCAACTGTATTTGCGTACCCCCAGGGAAGAACTTGCACCAGTTTTGGCTACACTGGCCACTACCCGGTGTTAATCCATATTGTAACTTTGGTCTAATAATGCATTGTAGCAGTGGCTTGCCTTGTTAGCCTATTCCTATTTGGCTTAACATGTACAGTTGTTTGGTTGGCAATGCCTTTTGTTTTTCTCTTTTTGCCTTTTGTTTGTGCTGTTGACATTGTACTGTGCTAATGTCTCATCTAAGCGGCATGTGTTCAAGTAGGGGTGTATTGGTTGTTCGCTTTGCTGTGGGGGAGTTATGTCAGCCTTATTTGCTCACAGGCGCCATAACTGGTGGCAGTATGTGGTCTAAGTCCACATCCCCAAAGCAATAGTTTCAGGCAGTATGGATGATGTTCGAAGGGAGTTTGCCATGTCCACTTCGGAATCGGATTATGGTTGCGTAGCAACTGGGCAAACAGAAACGTCGATTGGTTACTGGGTCAAATAGTGGGGATGGAGTTCAAAAGTGTACGTTACCATAGAAACAATTCGGATTGGGGGATGTGAGTAGTTATGTCACAACCCCCACAAATTTAACTGGCTGCTGCATACCCTGGCCTTCCGCCAACTCGTTGTATTGAGATACTCGAGTTCAAGGTTTATGACTATCTCCCTCAGACAGCAGCCGGGGGCAGGCCAGGGGGGGGGGGGGGGGCAGGGGAGGGACTGATTGCACGTTCGGAGAGTCTTTGATTAATGCAGGACATTAAATCAAGTTTAACCCTGAGGTTAAACAGAGTTAATGTACAAATGGAACATCAAAGGTTATAACATGGCGGCCGGGGGGGTTCCGCCATAATGGCGCAAAAAAATAAGCCACCAATAACGCCGCTAGCTAATTCGTTATCCTGGCGGGTCCGTAGTAACGGTGCATTCTCTTAACGACAGTGGCGAAGAAGTGAAGTTCCCACCCACCCTACCCTGATGTATAGTCTAGACTGGGGTTGGGCAGTCAGTGGGGAATCATCCACGGTAAAATATGTTGCGTCACAACTAAGTAAGCTACACCCCCATTGGGGGGGTGTCCTAAATTCCTTGCAAAGCGGCCGAGCTAGCAAGGTATCGGGGGTAGATGGTAAGTTTGTACGGACGACTAGGGGTTAAGGTAGGCTATGTAATCCCTGTAGATATGCTTGTACTGTGGTGTGACTCACCCTTTGTTATCTTAGCCCCGTTACAGATCCCACCTTACAGGCAGATCAGGTATGGTCCAGGGGTGGTAATGTTTATTGCTGTGTAGTAAGGTTTGTAATCGCCGTAGTGGCTTGTCAAGCCCTGTCGTAGGCGGCCTCCATCGGTTTCTTGGGCGCTCCCGGCTGCGGGCTGAGGGGTAGTGCTTCTCCATCGGTAACGATGTGATCAGGCCTATTCATGGGTATGCAGTATGTGGTCTAAGTCCACATCCCCAAAGCAATAGTTTCAGGCAGTATGGATGATGTTCGAAGGGAGTTTGCCATGTCCACTTCGGAATCGGATTATGGTTGCGTAGCAACTGGGCAAACAGAAACGTCGATTGGTTACTGGGTCAAATAGTGGGGATGGAGTTCAAAAGTGTACGTTACCATAGAAACAATTCGGATTGGGGGATGTGAGTAGTTACGTCACAACCCCCACAAATTTAACTGGCTGCTGCATACCCTGGCCTTCCGCCAACTCGTTGTATTGAGATACTCGAGTTCAAGGTTTATGACTATCTCCCTCAGACAGCAGCCGGGGGCAGGCCAGGGGGGGGGGGGGGGCAGGGGAGGGACTGATTGCACGTTCGGAGAGTCTTTGATTAATGCAGGACATTAACATTATGTGAACATTACAAAGATAAGCTACTCTACATAACACTGTAAAGCAATGTTCTGTGAGTTCTGCACTGGACACGTCTTGACAGCTGTAAGGTGGGGGCGGAGAGAGGGTGGAAGTGGGTACTCAGCACAGGTCTGAAGAGAGTGGAGCTGCAGGTACAAAGGAGGAGGAAGTGCTCAACATTCAATCAACAGCAAACAAGACATGCTCAGTTGACCAGCTGACTGTGGGGACTGTACCTTTGAGGAGTTCCTCCTCCAGTGATGTGATGTGCTGTACAGCTATTCCAGCGTAGTCCATTGCTTCAAATAGCACCTTCCAGATGGCTGGAGTGACCCCTTCACCGTCCCTCCACCTCTTCAAGCCAGACTGCACAGCCTCTTCCTCGTCATGGGGTGAGTTGGAGTAACACATCCTAATGGCTTCAGAGGAAAGCCCCACCCCCTCCAGCACTGCCCGCCCCCTGCCTGCTGCATTCCGGCTCACAAACCTTCTGAACAGCATGGCACACTGCCTGTGACCTGAGTGGGAGAGGGGAGGGAGGAACTGGGTGTGTCAAAACAGGCAAATAGCAATGGGGTGCAATGCTCTACACACACACACACACACACACACACACACACACACACACACACACACACACACACACACACACACACACACACACACACACACACACACACACACACACACACACACACACACACACACACACACACACACACACGTCCTGTCTCTGCCAGCCCCAAGAGATGCCCTCACAGTGAAGTAGCCCCATGTTCTCAGAGACCCATGCTGAGGATGGAGAGACTTACCCACAGAGTGCACTGGCTGTGTATAGACAGATCTACGTCCCCGATCACTTGAGGAGGCTGCTCCTGTAGGGTAGGGCAAGGACACAAAGGGGACATCCACAGCAGGCAATGAAGAAACGCACAAACACACACACACAAGTACATCAAATGGTTCCCACTGCAGCTGCTATCACATGCACTGAAGGTACAGAGGTATAGAGACATGTACAGCGATAGCTTATTGTGTACTTTTGAAGACATACAGTGACAGAGATGAATTCAACGCCTATAGGGAAACACA
Source organism: Ianthella basta (assembly GCA_964019415.1). Taxonomy (NCBI): domain Eukaryota; kingdom Metazoa; phylum Porifera; class Demospongiae; order Verongiida; family Ianthellidae; genus Ianthella; species Ianthella basta. The sequence continues at coordinate 6,800,636 of OZ025883.1, forward strand.
CACTCACCACTCTGTGGCTCTGTCTGATACTCCATGTCTTGTACAAGTGACAGACAAGGAGACCAGCCTCCAAACAACTCAGTGAGACTCATGGGAAGACGGCCAACTTGCTTCAGGGATGGAACATGGTCACCTCCTTCACTTATGGAACGGATGATGCTCAAAACAGGATACAATGAGTCAGGAGGAGGGGCTTTGGTATCCTCCCACATAGCGGGTGTGTATGGGTGGACGATGTAGGATGTGGCCTTCAGCTTCGGTGACAGCTGGGTAGTTGTCTTGATGACATCTCGGACAATGGTTGACACGTATTGGCTCAGTCGATCAGGTCCTGCCTTGCTGCGTCCGACAACCTGGACCACACTGCTGTCGCTAATCTGGACCGCTACCTCCACACCAGTGATGGACATCCAGGAAAGGCCGTTCATCCAAACACTGCAGCAGTGTTGTCTTGCACTGGATAACTTGTGGGCGAACACATGATTTGCTGCAAGACGGAGGATGATGGATTGGAGGAGATGTGCTGAGATGAGGTGCTTTTCCTCTGTCATAAGTTGCCAGCACACCCACTGGAGATGCTGTGAGTCAGCATCCTTCGGGAAGAGCTCAGGAGGTTGGGCAGACACCAGAGCATGGAAGTACAGCCATCCCTCTCCCTCAGTACCAGCAGTTAGCTTCACAAGGTCTTCTTGTAGCATCCTTGAATCAACCTGGATGCAGAAATTGAGGTTGATAAGGACCTCTTGGATCATTGTTGGATCCAATTCAGGAAACAGCTCAGCCAGCTGACCACAGTGGAGGAGACCAAACTGGTTGACCTTGCCCTGGGACCCACTGAACAGGGTGCCATACACGTTGTGGAGAATAGCTTGGAGGTCCAAGATGAGCCAACTTTGGGAAAGATCCTGTCGGTTGGGGACAAAGAGGGCGTGACCAACTGCTGTTAAGTCACGACACACCTCCACAGCTGGAGGTAAGATACTTGAGAGCAGCCCAGCATTTTTCAATAGCCATGACTGAAAGGTGTGGAGTGTGATGGCTGGAACAGAAAATGCTTTCCTCAATTGTACTAAGACCCCATAAAGGTTGTATGAGAGTGTGTCCGAGTTCAACTGGAGAGGTTGAACCTCTTGAAACAAGGTGCAAATCTGATTGATACCCTCAGATTCAGGCTTGCGGCAGTCCAGTAGACAGGGACCCTGGATGTTGAAAGGTAACTTCTCCTGCACTGAATGAGCACATTGCAACAATTTCTTGCTTGCTTCCTCTCTGGAATGTACTTGGTCCAAGAAACTGCCAACAAGGATCACTCGTGGAGTGGATGGGGCTGAAGTAAGAGCTAGAGGTTGCAGCCAGTGAGCGATTTGTTGTGTGATGATGTCTTCCTCGTCGGTTGCCTTTACCAGAAGTAACAGAGTCACAGACACTCCTGGCTTGCTCAGCATGGCCTCCAGAAAGGATTGATGAGGGCCGTGGTAATCAGTCTGACCGGCAAAGTCATAGAACAATGTCTGTCCATACTTACGACTGGAGAACTGGACTGCTTCAATTCCAGCTGTGCGTTGTCTGATGTCCTGCACTTGTGTGAACCTGTTGGCAAACCTCATGAAAATGTTTTTGCCCTCGGCTTGCAGAGCTGCTATCAGTGTACTCTTGCCGTGTTCAGCATTGCCAATTACTGCTACAATGCGCTTGGTAGAGAAAGACTGTGCCTGTCGAATAGTTTGTCGGAAGTTACCCGATGCAAGGTCCAGGGGAGATTTGGATTCCTCGTTTCTGACTGTCATATCCGCTCCTGCCTCCACGAGGAGAACCCCGCATTCAATATGATTGTATTTAGCAGCATAATGCAGGGCTGTTGAGCCAGCAGCTGTCCCACACCACTCACTGCTAGTGACAACATTCACACTAGCACCTGCTCTAATCAGTTCACACACTATTTCATCCCTACCCTCCTCAGCTGCCCTCATCAAAGGGGTCAGTCCCCACCATAGATCTTGTACATTGGTGTCTGTACCAGCTGCACACAGTGTTTTCACAACACTGCAATGACCCCTCCAGCTGGCATAGTAAAGGGCAGTCCATTGAGCATTGTCCTTTACATTTACACGAGCTCCTTCTCTAATGAGCTTCTCCACCACTTGGTTGTGACCCCCAATAGCTGCCTCTATTAAAGGTGTTGTGCCATACCCACCTGTGGTGTTCACATCACATCCCTCTTTAATTAACTGCCTCATTTTGAACAAGTCACCCTCTCTACAAGCACTCAAAAGAGCCATCTCCAATTTTCTCTAATACAAGTACAAGTAAAGGTGTGACCTACAGAAGACACAATAGACCACTTCTTGGATCAACAGCTTTACACAGAGAGAGACAAAATGCCTCCCAAAATGCCTGACTACTAAACAATATGGTTCATTACAACAACTGCCTACAATTTACTGCTAATGACTGAAAATGACTCAACATGTGCTACAAGCCATCGTAACTTGCTCCATCTATACCAATAGGCTAAGGAAGGAGGGGCCTGAGGCCAATAGTAGCCCCTGCTAGATCCACCTTGACTACAGCCCCTTCACATGCAGGCTACTAGCTACCATTCAAAGCTCCAGCTAGGGCACAGGTTCACCCACCTACAGCACCACGTGTGTTGGATGCACTACTGCAATACAGTATAAGAGCACTCACCAGTTGGAGAGGTGTTGGGCTGAGGCGCTAGGTAGGGAGGAGGGCAGGGGTGCTAGCTGCTACTGTCGCGTGAGGAAGGAGCGGAGAGTTGCAGCTGTTGGTAGTCGGCGGAGGAGGCGCGGCGGTAAGGAGGGAGGAGTGTGAAGGTGTTGAGCAGGACGGTGAACGGGGAGAAACCAGACGGTGCTAATGGACGGGGTGTTGGAGGAGCGAATACGTCGAGGAGTCAGTTGGATGCGGAGGGCTACTGGCGCGAGACTGGGCCGCAGGGTTGTGAGTTGGACGTGTTGGTCGCGGAGGAGGCGAGGCGTTAAGGAGGGAGGAGTGTTGAAGTGTTCAGCTGGACGGCGCTGCTGATGGTGGTGGTACGAACGGTGCAAACTTCGAGCGAGGCTGCTGTTAACTGTTAACTGCGTGTTGAAAGAACGCAGCGCTTCCTCTGTCTGAGGAGTGTGAGCGGGAAAGCGTCAGTTGGCTGATCTGGTACAAGAGAAGACTGGGCAGTCAGTGGTTGGGCGCTATTAAAAGGCGGTAGAGAGAGAGTGACCTGCATGAAAGATGGGGAAAGGTTTGTAGCTAAATGAGCAGTTGAAGCAGCTAGAAATTACGGGACTTAGCTAACTACTTGACAGCCATTAGCTAGCTAGTGAACCGTAGCTAGATTTGCACACTTGAACGCTTCCTAAACAGCAAACAAGCCACTCACACAAACCACTTGCAAAAGGACTTACCTCCACTAAGCCACCTGGCAGGCCCAGGGCTGCCCGGCCGGTAGAGAACGACTCTAACAAACTCAACTATGACTCTATCTCTAGCACTGACTCTGAACAACTGAATAACTCAAAGAATCTCCACTAAACTCTTGGCATTTTGGGCGTGTACCACTGACTACTATAGCAACGAAAAGACGCGCCACACCCACCCATATGGCCATATACGGCAACGCACGCGAATGACGTCACCGTCACCAGTGCACACACACACACACACACATGAATGTACAGCAGTGACTGCAGTGTCCTTTAGTTACACACAGTGTGTAACTACTGGAGTTCATCCTGAGTGCTCTCTAGTGTGCGATCAAACACCTCCACCTTCTGCACCAGAGACAAGTGCATGGTCATGGCTAGCTAATTAGCTAACATCTAATAAGTGGGCAGGACTGGATGGGGAGTAGCCTGGCCCACTAGACCATCTTGTAAGCGCCTGCTAGCTATAGGCGCTTACAGTACTGTACTAGCAGGCCAGACTAGATGGGGTGAGGGTGTACACGTGTAGGGTGAAATGGCTACTTTATGGTGACTCTACACTTAGTGACTGGTCCATGTCACTGTGACTGTCACCTGTATGGTTTAGAGAGTCCAACATACTTTGGTGTAATTTCATACGTAGAAGTCCCTCTTTAGTCTAGAGCTCAGTAGCAGACATTCCTGCATTATGGGCACTCCCTCCTCTTGGGGTTCACCTTCCAACATGCATATGGTCTGGTCCACTAGACCCAACTCCTCATTATGGAGTGGTGGTGGAAGAGATGTGAAGTTGGGTCTAGCGAGCCAGACTACTTTCAACATGGTCTCCTTCCTCATCTGCCTCCACAGCTAACAGACACAACACATGCAACATTGAGGTACAGTCTGAAGGCCTAAATATTGTAGAATATACCAGTATTTCCAAAGAGTTTGCATTATAAACTGTTCAATACAGTCTGAGGGCCTACACTATAAATTCAATTTTAAAAGAGTTTGCACTAGTATACTGTTCAGGATTTCACCAAAAGGGACACCTGTGTGAGTGTGCGTGTGTGTGAGTGTGTGCGTATGTGTGTGCACACGCACAAGGAGACAGGTGAGAAAGAGATATTTCACTCCAACTAAGTCACTAGGTCAGAGAGTGACTTGTACAGCATGCATGAAAGGGGCAGAGGGGAAGGGATGGGACGGGCATAGGGGGAGGGGTGGGAGGGGCAGAGAGGGAGGGGTGGGAGGGGCAGAGGGCTAGGGGTGGGAGAGGCAAATGGGGAACGGTAGGAGGGGCAGTGGGGAGAGGTGGGAGGGGCAGAGGTGGAGGGGTGGGAGGGGCAAAGGGGAAAGGGTGGTAGGGGCAGGATGGGACAGAGAGGTGGTAGGGGCAAACAAAGAAAGAGTAGGAGTGGCAAAGGCGAGGGGTGGGAGAGGCAGAGGGGTGAGAGGGGTGGGAAGAAGGTGTAACACACACTACACATCTACATGGCACCAGTCAATGACCAACTACCCACTGTACACTCAGTGTACATCTCCCTCCTCCCCCTTCCCACACACATCAACACACAAGGGGACCACACACTCACCATCCGATGTAGCACTGGCAGAGGTTCTCATGTGAAGTGGCTTGATCAATCAGCAGCTGCACTTGACAACACACATCAATGCCCTTCTCATGGGGGAAGTCGTTACCTGAGGAACAGGAAACAGGTCATGTGATGAGGACAGGTCACCATGGCAACATCTAAATCACCCTCTCCTTGCCGCCCCTCCCCTCTCCCACTCCCTGCCTCATCCTACCTGTGAGCTTGTCCCGAACTCGCTGAATGATCTGCAGTGCTTTCTTGTTCAGCTCCTCGGGTTTGGTGCCGTCTGCTGTCCCCTCGTGTGCTGCCCCGTCGCTGGGCTCCACCTCAATGCTACCAGCTGGGTACAGCTTGCCCTTCTTGGACTTGTTGGTGTCTGGACAGACAAACAGCAAACACTCACTCTACATGTACACAAGAGTACACAGTACAAGACACAACACCATCAGAGTCTGCATAGGAGTCATGGAGTGATAGGGTTGCCATAGCAATAGATACTGTGAACAACAGAGCTCTTCAAAATCAGAATCTCACATTTAACAAAAAGTCTCTTCATTAAATAATATGAACACCCACGGACACACACACACACACACACACACCACACACAGCCCTCTCACTGTCCACCAGCCACCATGTGTGTGTACGTGTGTGTGTGTGCGTGCGTGTGTGTGTGTGTGTGTGTGTGTGTGTGTGTGTGTGTGTGTGTGTGTGTGTCTGTTGTGGGTGTATGCTGAATGGAATCTTCTCAGAGAATTTCTCACGAGTCATGGCAACATGAATACAGTGAAGGACATGGTGTGTGTGTGTGTGCACGTGTGGGGGGGAGGGTAGGTGAGTGGCTGAATGCTGGCAGCTGAGCACACCTCAAAGCAGTCCCCAAAGTCAACGTGCACCACGTGGCCAGTGGTCCGGTCCAACATGAGGTTTGAGGGGTGCCGGTCCCCCAGCCCCAACACATAGCCCACCATAGACATGACGGCCAGTGAGCGTGTGTAGCTACAGCGACGGTCAATTAAACCACACCTACACAGCGAGGGAGAAGGAGCATCCATAACTGTCATGGCATGCAGGCTACCTTACTACCTTACATCGTGGAGTCGCATGGAGCAGGTCATCACGTGTGTGTGTGTCCATCTTCCCCATCTATATACCTCAGAGTTGGGGCTCTTGAGCCAAAGGACTTTGGCCAGGTCATCTCCAAGAGTGCTCTCCAGTGTGTGCTCAAACACCTCCACCTTCTGCAGCAGAGACAAGTGGTCGTAGTCGGCTGACATCTGAGGGTGGGAAGGCCAGGGCAGGGTTAGGGTGTGTGTCATAGACTGGCAGCAGTTACTAAACCACACCCTTTCCGTCCCTTGCCCCTCCCACTCCACACCCCCTCAACTGCAACATGAGCTGTGCTTAACATTCAACATGATCTTCTTCCTCTCCCGGTAGTCTCTGATGAGAGTGTGCAGTGTGTCTGAGTGGGGCACCCACCCAATCAGCCCCGAGTTCTGAGACAATGGGATCACTGAGTAGCGACGAATACTACAAAGGAAGGATACATTGCACAATACCACTGAACTATTGCACAATAACACACTATTATTGCACAACCCTCACTGGAGGTGTCTTTTGCAGGTCTCCTGGTTGGCAGCCAGCAGTGTGTTGATGAGCTCAAACAGCTGCATCACTCTCTCGAGGGGAGGAGAGGAAATGGTGGAGAGGAGGGGAGGGAGGGAAGAGTGAGGAAAGCACATCACAACACAAAACCTCATCCTCCCATGTCAGTGTCTCTGGTGTTGTGCTACTCACCACATATGCGCAGCTTCCTGGGCCGCTGCTTTGATGTGATGACCTGCAGAGTGGGCACCACCTGTTGGATGCTGACTGTCTGGGAGGTGGGGTTGTAGGTGCCAGGGACAGCCAGCTCCAGGTCACGGCACTCAAGGAGCTTAGCTTGGGAGAGACACACTGCAACTCCAGAGTGGTCAGCTGGGGAGGGGTTGCATGGAGAAAATTCTGGCTTTGAAATTAGATCCCATGTACACTGGACCCACTTGCACACAGTGCAGGGTGTAGGGAGGGGGGGTTCCAAGGGTTTCAGGAAAACCCCTTTCAAGTAGCTAGCTAGCCAGCTACATTGACAATTAGAAATATATAGAGAAATTCTTCAGAGCAGCACACTAAAGGATGAGTTATGGCCTTTTCTGCTCCTGGCACACTGTAAAAGATAGCAACTATTGCCGTTTTTATTATCATTTTCCTATGATTTCAGCTGCCAAAAGTTTCACTTCGCCCTAGGTGGCCATTTTGGTGATGAAATATGAAGCTAAAGTAAATACTAGGCCTAATAAATAGGAAATCGCTTCAAATACTCCTGTCTACGCCCATGACACTTACATGTGCATGCAATGCCACTGGTATGGGTGCTACCTACAGATGCTCTGACTTAGGCTTTGAGCACCAATAGTGGATGGAGGACATGTGTCAGTACTGCTTGCATGTGCATGACTTGCATGCTATAGATGTACTCTGCAAACTAGTTATCAACTTGAAACACAGTCCAAATGTAGATCTCCTTAGGATGAATATTGCATGCTCAATCACACAATACCACTGCACTTGCAATTGGAGATTGCAATTGGCTACATACATCAGAATAGGGATGAATGCATGGTTTATAGTTTGGAATTGAGACAAGCCCATGCATCCATCACCTTTGGATAGCTATAAATGGATGTGTGACTACCTCTAGCTCTCACAGCAGACAGCTCAACCACCTCATCCTGCCCAGCTAGAGTGAGACTGTATCGTCATTGGGCCTCAGTTGTAATTCAGCAGTGCTGTAAGCAGTGTGCTGCACGGGAGGCCACATACACAGCCTTCCCTATTCCATGCAATCTCTTCCTGCAGAGCTAGCTAGCTAGCTGTCTTCAGAATATACTGCCACTCACGCAGCAGTCCTAGGCCTGGCCTTGGCAGCCATCTTACAACTACACATGAATGCTTCACGGTCATTGGCAACATTAAACTGCAATAATAGCCAAAGTGCAATGTCATGTCATGGTGAACTCACGTCAGTCAGACAAGTATAGAGAATACAAAGCTCGCAAGCTGTTACAAACCTCATACGTATAGGCTGTTTGTCCGGGGGCTACACACCACCTTGCCTCAAATTCTCTAAAATAATTTGTTCTGCTTTTTCCATGTACGGCTTCTTCTCGTGCACCGTTAGGTGTCTCCAGTTGAGGTGCTTCTCCTCTGCTGGGAGACCATTCCAGACAGCACTTAGCAGTTTCGTCACATGACGGTTGTCAATCTTGATTTTTGGGTGCTCGTCCTCCAGCTCAGGCCAGAAGGTCTTCTTCATCACTTGTAAAAAGCTGCTCCGCATCACTTCTGAAAATGAGAGAAAAATGTTTGGTTGCTTCTTACGCAGTGCCCCGGGTGATTTTTTGAAGAATGGTTTTGGGGTGGTAGGAATGTGGCCGTAGGACATTGCTTGGACGTGCAGCTGTTTGATGCAGTAAATGGCCTTCTCCAGTGTCTCCTTCTCTGTCCAGCGCTTTCCCTCAGCCGCCTGACTGCACCCACAGTGAACGACAACATGCTTCAATTGTTGGAGTTTTTGGTTCTTCAGCATCACTCTTTCATGCTCGTGTTGGTTCTTCTTAGGGTCCTTGCCTTGGAGCCTTGACGTGTGGCGTCTTGAGAACTTGCAATTGGCCACCTCTTTGATGAAGGCCAGTTCCAGCTGGGGAGTGTTGGGTGTGGAGCCTGAAGAGGACGCAGGACTTTGATAGAGGGGCTGGGAATTCACCCTGGGACCGGCAGCGCATAGGAGTTCTCCGCAGAACAGCTCATGGTCCGTTGTAGGAAGGTTCTCCATCTGTGCGTGCCCCGTGGGAACAGCGGCCGACAGCTGCAGCGGCGGCAGGCCGGGTACGTAGTCGTAGCAACTGATGAACGGCTGGGGCTCGCCGGCAACTGCAATTGGGTCCGCTTCAAGGAATTCGTAGCTGTAGCTGGCTCCGTAGCCGCCCGGATCGGGGCTCTCAGCAACACCCAGCGTCGGGTCGACGCTGTCGATCGGGGGACTCCAGTCGCTCCACATCGACATCACTTCAGTAGCAAGAATGGGCCGAGTTGTTTATGCCGACAGATTTGGTGCGCAGCGCCAGTCAGTCCGAGCGCTGTTTCTTGTTTGGTTGGCGCCATTTATGACTGCGGCTTTCGCTATGGGATGATCGCAGATAGCCTGGCGCGCACCGTACAGGCCCTCCTGGGTGCACGAGACAAGAGCACACACTGAGAGCTTGGATAGTTTGCATTAATTAAACGTATTCTCTCGAATACGGAGCAATTAATTAGCTATCTGCTCGTTCATGCAAATGGAACGACAACGATCAGGAAAATGGGGGCGTTTTCCAAATACGGAGACATAGATAAGAGGCTCATGCAAAAAGATTATTCAACACAGTTCCACTGTAGCTAGTAGAGCATCCACCCATCTGCAGCACCACCTGTGAGCTTGAGGTCTTCGAGCTGGGTCGTGGAGGAAGGGAAGACAGAATGATGGCAATATGTTACATAATCACCACTCTGTGCACCCCACGTCTCCCCCACACACTCACTGCTTGTGTAGGCAGCTCAGCCTCCCCCTCTCCGGCCTCTCCCTGCTCCACACTGCCACTGTCTAGTTTGTTCTGCTCATCCATAAGGGGATTTAACTTTGTGACTCCTCCAATTGGGGCTAGCCGGCTCGTCTTTTCTGGGGACACGCCCTTTTTTGACAAGCCTCGCTTGTGGCCTGGCGGGACTGGTGGCTGGGGTTGCCACGGACGTGTGTAAAGTTTGGGTGGTTGTTCCACTTTATCACAACTAAGGCTGGTTCTGTTTGGATCCACCTTGCCCTTCCCTCCACCACTTGCCTGCAAAGTGAGCTGTTCAGGGATAGCCTCGTAGATGGGGGAGGAGGATGGGGGGCGGGGTTTGTGCTTGTCTTGGTGGGGGGAGGGGTCTGGGGAGGCTTGCCATTCAAATGACTGTGATGTGGGCACCTTGTCAGAGAGTGCACTGTCCCTCTTGCTGCTGACTGAAGTAGCGCTAGCTGGGGATATCTCTGCTGCGTGGGATGAGGAGGGGAAGAGAAGGACAGCACGTGAGTAATCCTTTAGAATACACAGTTGAGCCATTTGCACGAGCAACTCAGATATGCATAAATTGAAGTGTGAACACACAGACACGCACGCACGCACGCACGCACACACACACACACACACACACACACACACACACACACACACACACACACACACACACACACACACACACACTTTGCAGCAGCTGTGGATTGACTGCACCATCAATCGATCTATCCCCACCCTCCACACACCTTTTCTTGTTTTCACCTTCTCCATCTCCTGTGACTCTGCCTCTTCCGCTCTCTTACTGGCTCCCTCTATCTGGTCAGGTACATTGCCCATACCTACACATCAGCAGTGGGGGAGGAGTCAGAGGGTGACAATGGCCAAGTGCTTCTATCTATAGTAACATGACATCACCAAGTCACACAAATCACACTCTACTGAACCTCACCATATTTCATTTGAAAGGCATACGCCATGTCCAGGTCCTGTGGGGTGAACCTCGTGTAAGGGCTCTTTGAGGGAAGGGCCATTTGTATCTCCCTGGCCACAAAGGCCACAACAGAGAGGAACTCAACCTCATGGACGTGGTCCCTCAGTTCCAGTCCCATATTCACTAACTAGAAATGGAAATAGGAATGCAGTCCACAATGACGCTCTTCCAAGCACATGCTCCAATACTACCACACTGCATTACTGGTCAGCGAACATTGTGATGTGACAGGAGAGACAAGGTGTGATGTGGGGTCGTGTTTGATGTGGTTTAGAAGTGCTTTGTTGTGTGATGGGTGGTGGCATTGTGTGAACTTTGATGTGGTGTGGCATAGTGTGGTGCAGTGTGGGAGTGGGGTACAGTGTGTTGGGTGGTGTGGTTACTGCGTTGGACTTCTGCGAGTGGTGTGGGCGTGTGGTGATAACTGACGCAGAGTGGACATTGTGTGGTCTGATGTGTCATGTGTAGCACTGAGGTACAAAGTGGTCCACCTGAAGAGTACTGCAGTGTGATGTAACTCGGTGTGTAGTGTAGTATAGTATTTGAAATGAAGCAAATTGCGACAATACTGGGTGGAGTGTGGTGTGGTGTGGTGTTCACCATGGCCTTCAGGCTTGGGCTAGTCAGGAACACCTTGATTTCATTCTCCCTCAGCCGGTAGGAGAAGACGGCCTTCACCAGTGGAAGGAGCACTGCCTTGTCCACCCAGCCTGTAATATAGAGGGAGGTGATACAAGGGGGCGGAGTCAAATATAGCAAATGGGAGGGGGCTGAGCACTTCTAAGAATAGAACAATATGAGGTCATCTGTTGAGTCATCTGTTACCATGCCAACAAGGCTACAAGATCAGCCGGTCAGAAGTCTCCTCCCTCCCTCACTTACCAATTCCATCAATGTCAAACTTCTTCAGTTCTCCTTGTGCATAGCGTACCTCGGCTGGAGTCAGACCTGCAGCAAGTGGTAAAGAGACACAGACCACTTAGCACACTATTTGTGAACAACATTATAGCAGGGATGTGTGTACATGCACATGTGTGTGTGGGTGTGTGGGTGTGCATGCACATGTGTGGGTGTGTGAGGGTGTATGGGGGGGTGTGGGAGTGTAGGTGTGTGGGTGTTTCAGTGTTGCATGTGTGATGTGAGGTATCTACTCTTCACCTCTGAAGTTGGCTACCGGCAACCTCTTTGTAGCTGTCAGTGTCTTCTTCCCTCTCCTGTCGAGGGGCACCACGACAGTGGCATCCTGTACAGTAGGCACCTTCAAGAGTAGGAGAAGCATGTACAGTGACAAAGAACTCATCACTCAAAGCAAGCAAGCTAGCACGACTCCATAAAAGGCAATGCCCACACACACACACACACACACACACACACACACACACACACACACACACACACACACACACACACACACACACACACACACACGCACACACACACACTCAGCACATCGCCCATGCCCCTTTCTCACCATAAAGTGCTCAATGAAGCTGTGCTGTGTGTAGTTCAACTTGAGGCAGAGGTCGCAGAGGTCTGTGTTCCACACTCGAGTGAACTTGTGCACCTTGTGCCGATGGGTGCACAGCTGACACCTAAGCAAGCAGACGACACCCTCACTACAGACAATAACATGACTGTTGCATGTAGCATGAATGTACACAATAACATGTTTGTTTAATACTACAAATCATGATATAGAAACAGTAATACCACCACTTCATTCCATTGACTGCAATGGTCAGTCAAAGGTGCAGTATATGTAGTGACTGCATCAAGCCATCCTCTCTCTTCCCTCTCTCTCCCCCTTTCCCTTCTCCTCTCCCCTCTCTCACACACCGTCCTATTCCACTCTCTCCTTTCTCCCACTCCTCTCTCCTCCAAGCTTCCCACTGCAAATTCCTTACGATTCACATGCCTCCCTCTCCCCTTCCCCTCCCCTCTCTTCCCTTCTCTCCCCCACCCCTCCCCTCTTCCTCCCTCTCCAAACTTCTCCCTACATCTCTTCCTCTCTCCTCACCTCTTCTTTGCCCCCCGAGGGCTAGCTATAAGCTCCGCCTCCTCCTGCAGCATCTTGAGTGTCTCCGTTGTAGCCAGCCCATGTTTCATAGTTGCCACCAGTTCTGCTTGTTTCGGTGGCTCCATGAAACTGTCCTCCAGACCGATACGTTTCAGCTTGTGCAGCTCACTGAAGGTGAGCAGGTTTGCCGCCCTCTTTTGCTGCTGAATGCGTCCGGCATCCTCTAGTTCTGGAGGGGAGGGGAGGAGGTGGAACTAGCCATCACTGAGGTAGGGAAGGAGGGCAGCTAATGTATGGCACAGTGAACTACAGACTTGTTCAAGTGTTGTACACCATACACACACACGCGCGCGCGCGCGCACACACGCATGCACGCATGCACGCACACACGCACGCGCACACCACACACACACACATACCGCACGCACGCACACACACACACACACACACACACCACTTGATACATCCATCTGGCTCCTGGCATGAGGTGCAAGGTAGTTCATGTGGAAAGCCGGCTTCACGGCCCACTGAGGGACAGCCGTGGCCGACTGGACCCTTCCCACAGAACCATAGCGCAAACTGGAGGCAGCACTGGAGACGTCTGTGCTGTTACTGGCACTGTTGGCCATACTGTGACCACCTGTAGGGAGAGGGGAGGGGAGGGGGAGGGGTGGGGAGAGGTGAGGAGGGGGGAGGGAGAGGGGAGGGATGGTGAGGGATGGAGAGAGGGGTGGGGAGGGGGGAGGGGTGGGGGGAGGGAGAGGGGAGAAGTGGGGAGGGGGGAGGGTGGGGAGGGGTGGGAAGGGGTGGGGAGGGGAGAGTGAGGACTTGTGAAGAAACAGTGTAAGTGAGATCTCTGAGTCCCATGTACAAAAGACTACCTACCTATAGTTCTAACTACGTATACGTAGAACAAACACCAGATATGGCATCATTCAGTGTACACACGCACACACACACACACATGTATGGTCAACTCATGAATCCTCCGCACGCCCACACTCAAACAGCACGTGCAGTGGTTCCCATCACCTCCCACACCAGCTACGTAGAGTGATGGCATGGCGCTCACCTAAAGTCCTGTAGTACTGACTGGTCCTCTGGGGAGCCCCTCCCCCTCCCCCTCCCCCCTCCACCACTGCCTTCCCATCCGAGTTCACCCTGAATTGGATGCAAGGCCCAAAATCATCTCCGTCGCAGTAGATCCGAACCTTGTGCTGTCCCTCGTGCTGAGGCTGGAAGCTCAGGACAAGGCACTCGCGCGTGCGATACACCAACCCGTCCACCTCATAAGTCGACTCGCCGTGTATAGAGTAAGGGTCCACATAGGTCCCTTTCACTTTGGCCTCTAGCGAACAGTTGCTGATCTTCTTCAAAACGTTCGGGTTGCGAAGACGGATGGGTATTGATATTTCATCAAAGGGGGAGAAGCTGTCCCTAGTTGCGCTTGGAAACATCATCTTGTCTGCTCTTATATTCAGCAACGCCCGTCCAGCGCAGTTTGTGGGCGTGTTGGGTGGAGTAGATAATGAGATTCATTGCTTGCAGATTGAAACATGGCTGCTTTGCAGAGGGCATTCACGCGTTGTCTCCAATCTCGCACACTGTTGCAGACCGGACCACTCGGGCAGAGGTTCGCTGGGTTCAGCTCGTCCTCATACAATCCGGTATTCGAGCTCAAGATGTGTAAGGTCCCTCAGGGCAAGAGGGAGGACTTCCTATCCAGTTCAGAGCAGCACCTTCCCAGGAAGACCTCTCTGGCCAAGATGCACGGATTCTGGGTCAGTGAGAGCTGGAAGGACGATGTAGGGGAGGGTCTTGTAGCCTCCCTCTGGGAATACGGTTAGTGAGGAGAGGCAGGGTGTGAAGCTGTTTCTTGCCAGTTTACTGAATAATTTTCTGCATTTTTTCTGCTTGTGAAAAATATTTTCAATAATTTGCTTACTTAAAGTGATGGTGTGTGTGTGTGTGTGTGTGTGTGTGTGCGTGTGTGTGTGGCTGTCACCATATCCTCCCATTAATTCTTGCAGAGAACTTAGCTCACCGTGAGGATGTGAGGCAAAAACTGAATGACAGCAATGAATGGAGGGAGTATGCTAAGATTGTCGGGGAATCAATCACTGAACCAGTAGGCAGGAGTGTTGGGCAGTAGATGGGCTGTGTGGGGGGGAGGGGGAGGGGAAGGGGGAGGAGAGGGGAGGAGGAGGGGGAGGGGAAGGGGGAGGAGAGGGGAGGAGGAGGGGGAGGGGAAGGGGAGGAGAGGGGAGGAGGAGGGGGAGGGGAAGGGGGAGGAGAGGGGAGAGGAGGGGAGGGGAGGGGGAGGAGTGCATGTGTGCATTGGGAACTTCCGCATGTTTCACTTCCTTTAGGAGTCAGTCCTCATGTACTCCTTTCCATGGGTGCCTCTAACACTTGGAGCAAGGAAGACAGGAGGTGCGTGAGAGCAGCTGATTGAGTGTATACATTTCAGACAACTTACCACCACCACCATCACCACCTTGAGCAAGTTGCACTTGGCCCCAGCAATCCCTGTCATCCAGTGTGCATGGCACTGCACTATGATACCACCTTCTTGGATTACACTATATGTCTGTTAGCCTAAAGTGTGTCTGTCTGTCCACCTTTCCATCCATCTGTCTGCCCATCTGTCTGTCCATCTGTCTGTCTGTCTGTCTGTCCATCTGTCTGTCCATCTGTCTGTCCATCTGTCCATCTGTCACCTTCAGGTGTGTATGAGTTGCGGTACTACCGTATGAAGGCAGGTGCCCTCCCCCAGTGGGCACACCGCTTCCAGCAGGGAGCGGAAGAGAGGTTCGAAATTTCAGCTCCCCTGGGGATTTGGTTCTCTGAAATTGGGCCCCTGAACACCAGTAAGTGTATCAGTCAACAATCTTTGGCAGTCTAGTATGAGACTAACCAGCACATACTCAGCATCTTTGTAGCGTGAATGTGTGGGGTCACATTCAACATTGTTTTAGCGTGTTTCTCCTGAGAAACAAAGCACGAGTTCATCTGTATTCTGACTGGGGAACAAACGGGTTCTCCCTCTGTTCAAGTGTGCTCTGGTATATAGAGGGGATTAGCAGTGTGTGTGTGTTTGCCTCTTTGTGTTGCTAGTCTACCACATTTGGCCCTATGAGAGCTTGGACAAGAGAATGAAGTTGAGGGGGCAGGCGGCGGCCAATGAAGTGTGGAGGGAGACAGGTGAGGGGATGGGTGGGGGTAAGCAGGGGAGGGCCAGGGGGCATGGGGTGTGGTGCAGATGAAACAAGTTTAGATGGTACTATGTATTGGAACTTGTGATGTTAACTGATACATAACAGTGATAGATAATTCCTTTCACTGCTCCGGTTTAATGCACAGTGCGAGATACTATGGCGTTCGTGGAGCAGATGCAGTCCAAAGTGTTAGTCGGAACCAACTTCTCTCCAATACAGTAGCAACACATTAATGTTATTACACTTGCCTAGAAACTGTGTGAAAGAATACAGATGATTTATACAATGTGAAGAATTTATATACGTACTCACATGAGGTGTGACATGTACTTCTTGCAGTGGGTTGCATACAAAGTGCAATAGTAAAATATAGCCTAGTTGTACAGTGTATACAACTATGTACGTAACTATACACATACATTCAGTATTAATGTGAATGAGGATGTCAATGTATGATTTAATGATTGTTTGTGTGCATGTGGGTGTGGTCAGCCAAGGGCCACACCCACGCAATTAGGCTGTGACCACGCCTCCTACATGGGCGATGCCAGCTCAAACTGACACAAGAGGGGAAAGTGGTCTGACGGAAAGTGAGGGTTTGGACAGCCGATGATCCTCCACTGCTGAAACCATTCCTTGCTGACTGGACCGAGGAGACCTTGGAGACGCAAAAAGTCGTACGAATAGAAGATATAGTCAATGACTCCTTTGAAGTCGTAGGTGTAGTTGGAATACACAATCTGGTCTTCCGTGTAGGCAGACTGAATGGGGAACTGATGAGAGATGTCTGCCTTCCTGCGACCGTTGATGGTACTGACGCGGGACGCAAAGCCTTCATAGTTGAAGTCTTGGATGTCGGGGTGCATGATGGGGATTTTCCCCTTCTTAAGGAACTCGATCACACTTGAATCTGGTAGTGAGTTCAAATCACCGCACATGATGAGGGGAATTCCCGGGGAATCGGCTACAGGTGACTTCTGCCCAATTCCGTGCTCCGCCTGCACCTTGCTCACAATCTGCTCCAGCTCAGACATCAGCATCACCTTTGAGGGGGGGGGGGAGGGTGGAGAGAGGGAGTGGCAAGACTACTCCAAACACTCCTGTCAGTAGCTACATACTATAACAAAACATTCTAACAACTAGAAGGTGGCAAAGGGTTAAGAATTGTTAGTAATCTTTAATCAAACTTGCAAGTGGGATCAAACACACAAGCCATGTACATTCATATACCACACACACACACACACACACACACACACACACACACACACACACACACACGCACACGCACACGCACACACACACACACACACACCACAGACACCACACACTAAACACACACACACACACACACCATTTGAATCAGCTTAACATCTCTATACTCTGGGTCCCAGTGGATGTGTGCGTTGGCCACGAGCACATGTTGGGGTGGTCCAAGGGGGCCCTCGCTCGGAGGGACCACCTCCAGGAGGGACGCCAGGCCAATGTTGTCACGCAGCATCACACGATTCAGCATATCGTCAGAGCCAGCAGCATTGGCCATGGCCAGCTGGTTGAACTCAACGAGGAACTGGTCCACTAACTTGAACCTGGGGAGGGGGAGGGGAGGAAGGGCAGGGGAAGGGAGGGGAGGGCAGGGAGGGGAGGAGAGGGCAGGGAGGGAGGGGGGGCAGGGGAGTGTTATACCACAGTCCTGTCCAGGTTTTCTTTAGTAACCCAAACAGGATTCGTTTGCTCATCAAATTACTCACTGTATCACAAGATCTGTGATTGGAGTGCCCTACAACCCACCACACCCCACACAGTGAGCATGTGCACAGGTGTAGGAGAGCGGCTCACTTTGAGTTGTGGTAGAAGATGGCACAACCGTCAACGTGTTTCCGGTCCTCTTCATGCATTGTCCTGGCACGGGACTTGGGCTGGAAGATGCCCTCATAACCCTGGCTGGAGAGCTGGGGGAGGAAGTAGCTGAAGTACTGCTCTGTCTCTACTTCCTGCATGGCAGATAGAGGGGAGGGGAGGGGAGAGAAGGGGAGGGCAATGGAGGGGAGGGCAAAGGAGGGGAGGGGAGAGAAGGGGAGGGAAGGGGAGGGGAGGGGAGGAGAGGGGAGGAGAGGGGAGGAGAGGGGAGGGGAGGGAAGGGGAGGGAAGGGGAGGGGAGGGGAGGAGAGGGGAGGGGAGGGGAGGGCAGAGGAGGGAGATGGTGGTATTTATGCAAGTAGACAGGAAGGAAAGCACAGCAAATGCTTCATTACCACAGCACACACACACACACACACACACACACACACACACACACACACACGCGTGCACACATACACACACACACACACACACACACACACACACACTGCAGTGCCACAATATCAGCCATGGAGTCATTGATCTCCTTGAGCAGCTGTTCCTTCCGGTACTCCCAGCTGAGGGCCCAGGAGGGACAGTAGCCGTAGACCTGTCGAGTAGCATACTTGTCACAGAGCACATTGTAGCTCATGATGGAGAACCGGACTGGATGGAGGGGCAGGGGAGGGGATCGCAGATAGTGGAGGAGAGGCAGAGGAGGTGGGGAAGGGAGGAGAGAATAATTGTGTACAACACTGTGAATACATGTGAAGTGGTGTAAAAGCAAGCACACACACACACGCACACACACACACAAGCTGAATGTAGAATAGCTTTCAAATTCAGTCACCCACTAGCTGCTAGCCCAGCCCACACCATGGGAGAGCACACAGAGTGAGAGGTCAACAACCAACGGCTGAATGGACACTCACTGAACAGTCTCCAAGCGACAAACAAGGCAAACACGTTACACAGTGATGTGAGGCCTCACCTCCAACCTGTCGGGCATCGGGAGGGGCCAAGTCAATCCACTCCCTGTCAGGGGGGCGTGGGGCCACTGTAAAGTGGGAAGAGGGGGAGGGGGAGGGGGGAGGAGGAACAGAGGGGAGAGGGGGGGAGGAGGAGAATAAGAGGGTAGGACAGAAAAGTGTGAGGGAGGATCGGGAGGAAGGGAGGGAGAGGAAGGAAAAGGAAGAGCCACATTCTCAGTACAGTGCGGCAATGGAGCATGGTGTGTGTGTGTGTGTGTGTGTGTGTGTGTGTGTGTGTGTGTGTGTGTGTGTGTGTGTGTGTGTGTGTGTGTGTGTGTGTGTGTGTGTGTGTGTGGTGGTGTGCCAACGCACTCTGAAGGTTGTCCAGGAGGAAGCTGACCAGGCGGGTGGTCCCGTTGTGTTCACTGACCATACCGAGTATCTCCGCCTGAATGGGATTCCCAGCAATGCCAAGCACCTGTAGCTGGAACAGCCGACCCAGCTCGTATGGCAGCACTCGCAGGTAGTTGTGGTTCAGTAACAGCTCCCTCAGCTGAATCATGTCCCCCAACTCAGTCGGTAAACTCCGCAGCTTGTTATATGAGAGGTCCAGGTGTATCAAATTCTTTAGCTTAGCAATGTCAGGGGGTACGCGAGTGAGCCCGTTCTTGCTGAGGTAAAGAGCAGTGAGGTGATTCAACTGCCAAAGCTTGGAGCTGAGGTTCTTGACGGGAGAAACAATCTCAAGTTCCTGCCATTGGGGTTTCTTGCCTGAGGCTATTTCCTCCTCGGTGAGGAATATGTGCGCTCGTTTTGGCGGTTCATAACCTTTGTCGACCTTGGGCATAGTTGTGCATTCGCCTGTGGTATTTCACGTTACATCTGCTGCGACAAAGCAACATAGCCTAGGACTTGGGGAATCAGAGGGAATTTAAAACAATCTCCAGCTACAGGCAATTAGAGAGTGGGACTGATCAAAGAACACCACAGAATCTCTGTCCGTCTTCTTCACCAAGTCACACAATAGATAATACCTGCGGATAGAATGTCAGGTTAGACGCATCTCACGGTTGAATGAACACGGTAGGAAACACGCACGCACACACGCAGTAGCACTGCCACTGAACGCTTCTCAAAGTAAAACGCACTTTTACTAATGAATGCACAAACTACAGCTATTTATCCTAGCCATACACTTGTTTAAAGGCAGATAAATTCTTACCCGCAAGAATCGTACTGACGCCATTTTGTTTACCTCAGCTCAAAGTGTTCAGCTTTTATAAGGTTTGTGACAATATTAGTTAGTACGACTATGTAATACATATATTGCCCATTCATCTCTATACATACAAATACAAATTATTGTTAATTATACAGTAGTAGTTAGCAGTAATGTAGTGTAAGAAATGGCGCTGGAGTGAAGCGTTCGGAAATTCCTCTACGACCACCTCACGTTCCCCTCCACCTGCGACAGTGTTTACTAGCTTTGGAGCTTGCTGGGGTAGGGGAAGTCAGACCTGAGAAGGACGCCCGTACAGTCCTGCTGCCGGCGAAGAAAGCGTCGCTTTCAGGAAGGCACTGGCAAGGGGGTTGTCCAGCTCCGTCTCCAGCAAGTAGGGGACCCAAGGGTATGAACTGGCTGTCGGCGTGATGGACACTAGCGCCGTCAGTGGTGGAGCTGGCCTCCTCGCCGACACACCAGCCTGTCTACCAGGTCAGTTTGTGGCGCGCAAACCCGACACTGCTGTATTATCACTGTGTGTCATTGCCGTGGGGGCGTGTGACGGCTGTTCGTTTACAGCGAGCTGTAGTGTGAGAGCTGCGTGTGTGGTGGGTGTCCCGGGGGATGGCCACGCTGGACACGATGGAAGGCCTGTGAAGGACTACACCACTTCTTCCCAGTCCACCTTCTCTGCCCGCATGTGTCACCTCCTTTTTCTGTTGGGTCACGGTGATGTCATCAATGTGTTCTGTAGTGTCTTTCAGTCTCACCTCATGCGATGAACTCATGCGTGGAGTGGTCGCATGTCTTCCCATAGCCTCACAGCTAATACACACACACACCAAAGCGCGCGCGCACACACACACACACACACACACACAGTCTAGCACACGAAATAGTCGATAGAAGGGGTGCGGAGGGAGGGGAGCAGACTGAATTTTTCTGGTTAGTGTAATGAAATGAATTATTTTATTACAGTTTATAATGCAAAAATGTCATTAGCAATGCACGTAATAAGGGAACGGATCACTTTATGTCATTAGCAGGTGGACCACCACCGCAGAGACCACACAGACTGTGTTCTGACTTGTGGTCTTGCTAATGAGTGATTCTTTTGACTAGTTGGATTGGCTTTATACATAATGGACATTGCCACACCTCTAACACCATGGACACTCCCCTAGTGACAGGCTGACACACCCCTAGTGACAGGCTGACACTTCCCTAGTGACAGGCTGACACACCCCTAGTGACAGGCTGACACTTCCCTAGTGACAGGCTGACACTTCCCTAGTGACAGGCTGACACAGCCCTAGTGACAGGCTGACACTCCCCTAGTGACAGGCTGACACAGCCCTAACTCAATGGCTGTGTGTGTGTGTGTGTGTGTGTGCGTGTGCGTGCGTGCGTGCGTGCGTGGGTGCGTGCGTGCTTGCGTGTGTGTACGTGTGTGTGTGCGTGCATGCGTGCGTGTGTGTGTGCGCACGCCTGCTGCGTGCATGCTATGACACAAGCCATTAGCAAACTGAAAAGCATTGTCTTCAAGTGTGTGGGCCGATTTGTGAGAAATTGCCATAATTGGAAAGCCATTTGCTAATGTGTTCAGCTCACATGCTACCCTGTATGGGTGTTATATGAAACCTATGTATTACTATTCCTTTGTTCTGCTATTGTTAAGTGTACCTCTGACTGGACACTTGAGGTGTTGTGTGTAGTGTGTGTGTGTGTGTAGGTCACAAACATGTCACACACCATGCCTCTAATTGCAACCCATTTAACGTCTCACTTAGTATTGTTAATGGTTTTAGTGAGTTTTGTCTTTCACCAAACGTTAACGTGCTGTTCACTGCTAGTCTGACGTGGAAGATGCAACCGACTGCACCAAACTACGTAGTCCACTGCAATCCTTACACGTTGAGGTACACACAATACACTTTGTTCTTGGAGAATGTCTCCCTGGTCAGCTGGCATGGCTGCGTGTGTGGTTTGATGAGTCATGAGAGTGGCTGTATTCTGTATGGGCTTCGTCAGTGATAGCAGATACCATCATCTTGTGTTGACCCTTCTGGTGTGTGCTCATTGTGTGTGGCAAGCACACCCTTGTTGAAAGTGACTGCTATGGATGGGGTGGCTGTTATCAGTGGAGTGTGTGTACCTGCACTCCACTCCTGTACACCTGCACCATAACACTGTACACAGCTCCAGGGAAGTTTCCGCCACTCATTGCTGATGACCAGTGACATTTCTGTCACTCAGTGCTGACAACCAGTGACACTTCTTGTCATTCCGTGTCGATAACCAGTAGCTCTTCCCATCACTCGGTTATGACAACCAGATACAATCTCATAGAGTTAGCCGTGTATATCGCAGTTTGCAGTCTCATAGTACAGTGCATGGCTCTATTAGACGTTTGCACTCTGCACTCAATCACGTAAGTCCTGTATTGGAATGGGAGAATTGCACATGATTAGATTATGGTTTGACGTTACTATGCGTGTCAGAATGTGCTGTTTGAACTACATTCTTTACTCCCATAATTGAGTGCACTGTGCGTTTGGCAGCTCAGGACCTGAACTCAGCAAAGACTGTTCCTTGGTTGATTAGCAGTTTGTGAATGTAATGACCACTTTGCGCTCGACGCAGTGACCTGCTGAAACCTAATCTGTTTGGTCATGTCTTGCTCCAAGTAGCTACCTGATCTGTTTGCAGGCACCACACACACCTGTATATTAACCTCTGTCACATCACAGCTCTGTTCCAAGGTTCTGCAAAGTTGGTGCTGAATACACCAGTGACCCTGTGCCGGTAACCATGACAATGGGCCCGCTCAACTGTGCTGACAACATAGCTATAGCATACTGTAACGGCTCAGCAATGGGATGGGGCCATGCGGTACCTAGTCTGTTCTGGTCTGTAGGCTCTGCTACCTCAATACACTGCAGCCTTAATGTAAGGTGAACAGAGCTACGTACCACATCATGCAGTAACCTCCCTTGTCACTTTGTTCTGCTCCTCCCTTGACAGGCGTGGTCCCTCAGATGTCCCAGGTGAACTCTAATCCTCCTCCTTCAGTCATTCCTCCTGCTATTCAGAGACAGAGCAGCTCGTTCGCTGCTTTTCTCTTGGAGGTGCAGGACCGACTCACCTTACCCACCACACTGCCGCAACGACAGGACAGAAGCATGACTCCAGAGGTGAGTGGGTAGGCGGGGCATTTGTTAGGGAGGAGTGTTAGCTGGTGCCCCTCCCCTCCCCTCCCCTCCCCTCCCAGGAGGTATTCAGCTATCTAGTCTGTTTCAACCAACACGAGAGCTGGCTGACTTCTAGCATGCCTTTCCAGCCTCCTCCAGGCAGCCTCTTCCTCTTTGACAGACAGAAGGTGAGGGAGGGCAGAGGGAACACACACACACACACACACACACACACACACACACACACACACACACACACACACACACACACACACACACACACACCACACTCACCCATGTGTGTCCTCAGTTCTACACCAATTGTTGTGTAACTTGTTTCAGTTGGTTCAGCCCTCTGTGGTAGAGTGTGGTGTCTCTCTCTCTCCTCATTCCTGGGTAGCTGGCTGCATATCGCAAGGATGGCTATGTGTGGAAGAGGAAGAAGGGAGCTACCGTGAACACCACTCGCATCAGCCGTCTCACACTGAAGGTGTTTGGGAAGGACGTGAGTGCTCTGCAGTCGAAACACAAGCACACCTCACAACTTCACGTGGATGTGTGTGTGCATCACCTTAGCTGTAGGCCACCGCATCACCCTATTCCATGTGTGTACTCTGTGGCACTGCTGGAGTCACTCTCCCCTCTCTCCTCCCATTGTGCAGATCATTCATGCAACTTACTTGAAACACGACAGGGAGCCGAGGTTCAAGAGAAGGGATTACTGGCTCAATGAGGTGTGTGTGTGCTTGTAGTTGGGCTGTGCTGCAAACAGATGGGATGTTGGACTCTCTCATACAACACTTCTTGTCATCCCTCCTCTTCCACCACTCCACCCTTCAACTTCTGCCACTCCCCCTCCCATTCCACTCATCTAATCAATTCATTACCTAACCCTAACCCCCTCTCTTCCCCTCTCTTCCCCTCCCCTCCTCTCCACTCCCCTCCTCTCCCCTCCCCTCCACTCCCCTCCCCTCCCCTCCCCTTCCCTCCCCTCCTCCCTCCCCTCAGAACCGTAACATTGTACTCGTCCACTACTTGCTGGAGAGGAAGTACGAGATCCTGCCCACGCTGACTGGTAAGCTACTGGTGCAGTGCTCATCTCAACACTCCCCACCCCACGAAGCAGCTTGCCTGGTGCTGTATTGTTATAACGTGTTTCCCGTCCATCTCCTTCAGACTCTCAGTGGAGGGAATTACTGGATAACTCCACGCAGCCAGAGGTATGTATTTACATAGGTGTACACGTAACCTCATTCACTGACAGTGGGGGTTAAGGCCGGGTTAGGACACAGACCTCATAACTCTTAACTACATGCTCACCCTTCCCAGCCACACTTCACATTCACCTCACAGTGTAGCTACACTGTCACACCTCACAATATTGGTTCTAGCATGCAGTATTCTGTATAAATGTCATGCTGCACACAGCGACTTGCTTACCTGCTGTAGGAACAAAATGAGGTTGACGTTCCATCCTACATTGAGCTGCTGAAGATCGCTCCTGATGCCCCTACAAGTGGCAGTGAGCCGCAGCTCAGTGAGGAGCCAGAGGTGGCCCCCAAGGATGTCCCCTCCGAACCTGCTGGCACCTCGCAAACGGACACTCCTGTTCCGATAGACCAGAAGAAGAAGGTGGTCCCTATTGCCCCCGCCCCTCCCTCTATTCAGTACAGCTTCTCCGTCATTGTGCTGAAGGGCGGGTTGTCGCTCATCTTTGCATACCCCACATCGGGGGTGGGGCAGGTGGTCCCTCTGGCCTGTGTGAGGCTGGGGGAGAATGGAGAGGAGGGGGAAACCCCTACACACACCCTTCCCCAAGTCGGCAGCCTCAGTGCAACTGTGGCAAAACTGCTGACATCCAATCAGATCCCTGCCTCAGAGAAACAGCTTCTGCTTACGTCCTTGTCTGCTGTAGTACCTCAACTCAACAGGCAGGTTGAAGAGGAGCCAGGTCCCTCCAAGAGATGCAGCTCCTTGAGAGAAGCACCAGCTGCCTCCAACGGCTGGAACACCGCCCTGCCACCCAACATGGCCACCTTGCTACAGTCCATGCCCGGTTTTGCTTCTCTTCCAGGCAGTGCGGCACACACTCCAGCCCTTCAGCGCATCAGTTCTACTTACCCCCAGACAACGCCTCCGAGTAGCTCAGTTAGTTCTCCCTTCTCCAGATCTGTGGGCAATGAACTGGCCAATCTGTCCGACCTTCTTAGGCTGGCAAAGTGCCACACCTCCACTGAAGGGGGCAACGCCCACACTGGTAGGTCACCAACCAACCCCGCCCCTACCAGTGTCAACTCCCCCACTGCACCATACTCGTCAAAGGACTATGACCCGCAAGCATTCTCCCAGTTTGCCCGCGACCTGTCAAGCTCGGTGGCGGATCCCCTCAATCCGACTTTGGACTCCAAGAGGAAGCAGAAGAGAGTGGCACAGAAGTTTGGCCAGTCTCACAGCTGCCCCGTGTCTCCCTCTCCTGCCACCAGCTGGGCTGCCAACGTCACCTCCACCAGACGACCGAGTGGCAGACTGCCCAGCAACGCAGTGGGCTCACTCGCTGCCTTGCTCAATCCTCCCTCATCCTACTATCCACCCAACCCTCTTGCCCACTTGAGCACATTACCAGCCAGCGTTGCTCTTGTTAGCCATGTGCCAACTACCAAGTCTCCTCCTCCAGCCCCGGCAGCAACTGCGGCAGCTACTAGCGCTGTCATCCCTCCACCCAGCTCATCTCTCGCACAACAGAGCAGGAGCACCGGTTCACAGACTGCCCCTGTGGATGGGCTGGCCTTCTTTGAAGAGATGGACTGGGCCACCCTTGAACGCGGCCTCCTTGGTGCGGCTGACAGCAGCGGGCAGCGTAGTGTCAGGACTGAGTGTCCCACCTCAGAGGGGTCTTGTGTGACTCCGTCCAGTAGCTTGCAGCCTGCAGTGGAGAGGGAACACATTCCAGTACCCGTCACTGCTTCAAATGAACTAGACTCTCACTACCCAGTCCCAGCCAATCGGAGTGCCGGTGAGAGCCCCGCCCTTTTGCATCACCATAGCAATGGACACCTACATGCTGGTGAGATCCACACGCCCACTGAAGTGGGCAACGACCAGGCACTCGACAATCCTGCTCCGAGCAGCGAAATGTCCTCTGCCCCGCCATCCATGTCAATGGACTATAACCCTCAGGCGTTCTCCCAGTTTGCCCGCGACCTCTCCGAGACAGTGGTGGATCCACTGCACTTGCCCTTTGACAACAGCTGGGACTCGCTGCTCAGCACCATCTTAGGGGACACAGGTTTCATGTCTTCTGTTCTAGAGGACACCCACCCCCCACCCGTCAGGGGGGAGGGGCAGCCACACCTTGGGAGTGAAGCAGCGACCCAACCACTTGATCCAACTGCCGAGTCAGCTCCTAGCCAGAGTCCGACCCATCACGAAATGGACTCTTCACTTACAACACAGCATAACAGAGAGCATTCAATGAATGTGGATGGAAACCCCGCCCACTCTGTCAGCCCCACCCACTTGGGGGAAGCAGCCACCGCTCCTGTTGAGAGGATACTTCACGATCTCTTCAGCATGACATCACCAAAGGGGGACGGTCCCTCTGTGTTGGGGACTTTTCCTGATATTGCTAGTACACCACAGCATGGCTCAAGTGGGACTTCCCCAATGTTTCCCCAAATGGCCTCAAATCAGCACAATCCAGACGCCCATTCCAGTTTTGCCAGCAATGAAAATGGAATCAGCCATCAGCAGGTAACAATTAGTGTGTGTGTGTGTGTCATATGGTACTATTTATTTATGTATGTTTACTGTATTGTGTTGTTATTTACTGTTTGTGTTTACTGTGTGGTTGTGTCCTTCCATTTCTTCTAGGTGGAGCAGACAGTTGTGCTCTCAGAAGGGGTTTCCCCCAACTGGTCCCACCAATCAGCTCTCTCGGCCAGTGACATGGCTGCTCTGTTCAGTGTCACACAAGACAGCAAACAGCTGCCCTCACGTATGCACAGCTCTCCTGTACAC
>OZ025883.1:6830255-6835255 GCA_964019415.1 Ianthella basta
CAGTTCCACCTTGGCCGTCGGCAACCCCAGTATATGCATTTCACCTGCAAGTGATAGCCAATCACAGTTCCCCACACAAGTTGCCATGGCAACCAGCTCAGGAGCTGCCTCTCCAGTCTCTCCTTCTCCCACTTTCTCCATGGCGCCAGGTCCATCACACCTCATCCCCAGGTACAGGGAAGGGCAGTGATACTTTGACAGAGCTCTCCTCCCCCAGCACTGCCCACTTCTAGTAACAGCTCTCCTCTCCCAGCACTGCCCACTTCTAGTAACAGCTCTCCTCCCCCAGCACTGCCCACTTCTAGTAACAGCTCTCCTCCCCCAGCACTGCTCACTTCTAGTAACAGCTCTCCTCCCCCAGCACTGCCCACTTCTAGTAACAGCTGGACTGCCAGTCTAATGTTTAACACTGGAGCGAGTGTGTGTGTGCGTGTGCGTGTGCGTGTGTGTGTGTGTGTGTGTGTGTGTGTGTGTGTGTGTGTGTGTGTGTGTGTGTGTGTGTGTGTGTGTGTGTGTGTGGAGAGGTGGTTGTCTTGTCCATGCATTAGAAGGCACTGGATTGTTGAGCAGTGGTGCTGTCTTAGAGACAGTTTTGTCACTCTGTATCATTCAGTTCTGTACCCTCCCTCCTCCCTCCCTCCTCCCTCCCTCCCCCTTCCCCTTCCCTCCTCCTCCCTCCCTCCCCCTTCCCCTTCCCTTCTCCTCCCTCCCATCCCCCTTCCCCCTCCCTGGCCCTCCCTCCACAGGTATCCCACTTCCCATGGTCCACTCTACGAACAACAGAAGGTTGAGGGAAATACCCCCCAGCACCTTTTGACCCGCAGAGAGACCCCTCACGAGCAACTTCAAACAGAGGGAAACCCCCCAGAAGGAGGTGACCTGACAGGAAGTCGAAACAGCCTCGAAGTGCCACTGAGCAGCCATCCTCGAACACTCAGCCCTACACTGCCAAGGGCCGGCTCCCAGAGTGGCATGTTCACCTCTTCACCAATGTACGTGTGTTGTAGAGTGTGTGGGGGGGAGGGGGAGGGGGAGGGGGAGGTTGTATGAGAGTGACCAGTACAGTACGTAAGCACCAGTGTGCTCGTGACAGTTTCGTGCTATTACTCAAGTGTCAACTCTCAATATGATCTGTGCACATATTCATGTAACCCCTCCCCCTCCCCTCCCCTCTCTTCCCCTCCCCTCCCCTTCCCTCCCCTCTCCTCACCTTCCCTCCCTTCCCCTCTCCTTCCCTCCCCTTCCCTCCCCTCCCCTCCCCTTCCCTCCCCTCCAGGTTCTCCTTGTTCCGTGCTGCCCCCACCAGTCCAATGTCCCCAGCGGAGTCCTCAAGCTCCTCCCACTCCACTTCCACTCTGTCTGTGCCCGGAACACCGGGGATATTTGACCCCACAGAATTGTGTGAACTGCTGAGTGAGTCCAGGAGCATTGAGGAGCATGATTTTGCAAATATGGACCTCTCCGGTGAGTGGAGGAGTGAGTGGGTGTGGTCATGGGGCAGGTGGGTGTGGTGCATGGGGGCAGGTGGGTGTGGTGCATGGGGGCAGGTGGGTGTGGTGCGTGGGGACAGGTGGTGATGTGTGTGTGGATGGTGCATACTATGTGGTGTTTAGTGGAGTTGGATAGATGGATGACATGGAGTGTGTGGGCACTGTATACTTCAGTATGTAGATGTTTAGTCCTCTTCCCCCTCCTCCCCTGTCCCCTCCCCTCCCGCTCCTCTCCTCTCTGTGTGTGTGTGATGTAGATCGTGAGCAACAAGAACTCATCAAAGCAGCCAGAACGATTCAGACTGCCTTCAGAAAATACACAGTCAGTTACTCCACACAACAGTACTGTGCCCACATGGCTGTATGCCAGTGTGCGTGTGTGCGTGTGTGCGTGTGTGTGTGTGTGTGTGTGTGTGTGTGTGTGTGTGTGTGTGTGTGTGTGTGTACCTGTGGTGATGTTATCTTCTTCATGTTAAAAGCTAAGAGAACAGTGGAGAGTGTTATCACATCGTTCACTGTCTTCTGTTCACACCGTGGTTTGGCTGTTTCTCATACAGCGCGAGCAGCGAATGGTCCGAGCACAGAGTGAGCGAGAGAAGAGGGCAGCTCTCACCATTGAGAACTACTACAAGCGCTACAGGGAGGTGGGTAGGGGGAGGGGAGGGGAGAGAAAGGAGGGGAGGAGACTAGGAGAAGAGATGAGAAATTTAATATGCATGGCATAGGTCAGTAGTTATGTGCACAGTGGTGTGAAAGAGTGCCTTACTCTTCAGTGAGACTGACTTGCAATGGACTTAGTATGTGACTCCTCCCCTACCCTCCCCTCCCCCTCCACTCCCTGCCCTCCCCTCTCTCCCCTCCCCTCCTCTCCCCTCCCCTCTCCTTCCCCCTCCCCTCTTCCCCCAGTTGAAGCGCCAGAACCAGGCTGCCCTGGTGATCCAGCAGCACTATCGCACGTACAAGCAGTCACTGGCACAACACCAGAGAGAGGGCGTGAAGAGGGCCGCTCAAGTGATGGAGGACTTCATGAGGTAAGGGGAGGGGTGGTTGGAGTGTGTGTGGGAGGGGCAGGAACACTATGGCATCCACTGGTTGTCTCCTCCAGGATTAGGGAGAATGAGGCAGCAAGGAAGATACAGAACTTCTTGAGACAATGGAAGAAAAAGTGAGTGTGGTGGCTCAGAGTGGAAGGTTTGATACAGTCTCGCCCTACACCCTATCTGCACTAAACCTCACCCCTCACCCTCACCCCTCCCCCTCCCCACCCCCTCCTCCATCCCTCACCCCCACTGCAGGAAGCGTCGGATGTGCAGAGACCAGAGCTAGACCTGCCCAGTGGACCTATCACTGAATACAGTCACAATGTATCATACAATTCGCTTGATTTGATTGTAATCTACCAATTGTAAAAAGGATTCAAATACCAAAATATAGTGGCATGAAGCCCCAACAGTACGGTGGGACCAGCCAATGGTGCAGTTGGAAGACATGATACACTGCATGCCCTTTAGCTGTCTCTTTCGCCTTAACTGTACCAATTGCAAGGGTACTGTCGGGCTAGTTAAGACATAGACCCTATTGTTTAGCTTACGTGGCGTTATCTAACGTCGGCTTGCATACATGCTAAAGTGTTTATATTGAACCTTGTACAAAACCACACGCTATTAGCTATACAATATCTGGTGCTCAGTGCACATAGTAGCCGAGATGGGTAAGGAGAAGGCGAAGCGGCACAGGCCATTGGCGGAGGACATCCTCCAACCGTACGCGGTGAAGAAGTCTGCAAGGAAGAAAGACAGAGAGAGCAGGCGGAAAGAGGATGCAGAAGAGGTGACAGCATGCAGTAGCAGCTTCTAGCTAGCTCACTCGTACAACACGTGCGTGGAGTGGGAGCTGGAGTGCTAGTAGTGAAATCATCTGATATAATGTGCGTGCGTGCGTGCGTGTGTGTTGGAGGCGGTGCAGCACCCACATCTCCCCAGTGTGTGTCACAACAGCATGTGAGGGCTGAGTGTTGTGCAGGTTAGTTGTGGGTACTCAGACAATTATGTCTGTCTGTCTGTCTGTGTGTGTGCAGTTTGTGGCATCCAAGCTGTCCCACCGGATCCTTGAGCAAGCTCGGGAGCAGCAAGATGAGCTCCTGGATGAGCACAGATTGGGAGGGACCGGAGGGGGAGCTGGCATGGTGAAGAAGAAGAAGAAGTGAGACATGACTATCATCTTCCTATTACTTGCATGCCTTGTGTGCTAGTTGGCGTCTTTCCAGACTAAACCCTTCCTCCAATCACGCCAGTGGTGTGTTCGGGATGCAGCACTGGACTACGGAGACACAGTCAAGTCATCTCACACCTGGTATACTCGGTGTGACATGACGTGTGACAATTAGCTTTCTGTTAACTATGTCACTGGTGTGTCATAACTAGCACAAAGCAATGCTGTTAGCAACAACACATCACGTCACTTGGCACTTGGCAACCACCGCTCTAAACTCAACTGTACTTTGCGTGACCTCTCTCTCTCTGCAGGGGGGGACCAGGGCCACAGGGAGCCCACCACCTGACAGTGGATGAGGGGATTCCCCAGGGATTGTCAAGTGGTGAGGAGGATGAGGATGACTGGGAGGTAAGGAGGAGAGCGTTGTGCTGAGGTAGCTGGTGGGCGTAGCCCTCCCAACTGGGTAACTGGTGGGCGTAGCCCTCCCAACTGGGTAACTGGTGGGTGTAGCCCTCCCAACTGGGTAACTGGTGGGTGTAGCCCTCCCAACTAGGTGACTGGTGGGCGTAGCCCTCCCAACTGGGTAACTGGTGGGCGTAGCCCTCTCAACTGGGTAACTGGTGGGCGTAGCCCTCTCAACTGGGTAACTGGTGGGCGTAGCCCTCCCAACTGGGTAACTGGTGGGCGTAGCCCTCCCAACTGGGTAACTGGTGGGCGTAGCCCTCCCAACTGGGTAACTGGTGGGCGTAGCCTCTCAACTCCCCTAGGGACCTTTTGAGCACTTCGCTGAGCAGTTTGCACACGTTTTTAGTTCAACTTCAGAAAGAGAAAGAGACATTATAGCTGAAGCTGTCTGTGGTGGCCACTGTATGAGGCGTCCTCCTGCCTCCAGCAGGCAGGGCAGGAGCTCCCAACAGTGACCTCATTGCACTGGTTCTGCCGCATACTGTTTGCAAGTGTGTTAGTGTGTCCATGGTCTGTGGTTGTTGAGTGAACCTCCCACTTAGTGTCTCTGATGTGTGGAGGTGTGTGAGGTGGCTTGGATGTGTGTCTTAGCTGAAAGGTATTTTGAAACGTTTTGTTTCCAGGACGACGACGACGATGGAAGCTATGAGACAATTGAAGTTGATGAGGAAGAGGAACGAGCGTTAAGTGTATTCATGAGTCAGGACCCGCCCACTAGACGGACCCTAGCAGATGTTGTTATGGAGAGTATCAAAGACAAGCGAACAGAGCTCAGCACTGTACTCTCTGGTGAGTGGGAGGGGAGGGGGGAGGGAGAGGGGAGGGGAGGGG
>OZ025883.1:6837755-6840255 GCA_964019415.1 Ianthella basta
GCAGGGTGCTTCGGATCGATCACTGTATAAGGGCACGTGTGTACATTCACCCTAAGGACTACACAGCTCTGCATGCATACTGTTGTCACTAACCTGCACACAGGTGACTTACTAAATAGGCAACATTTAACCATCGGTGCTATCTCTCACAGAATGACCATACGTACTCCAATATGTATAAACAATATACAAACAAATAAATGCTTACATGGTGTAGCTGAGTTTGAACAAGGCACTATCTAGTGCAGCCTACAGAGAGCTGCACTAGTACATGTGTGGGCGGAGTCCCGGTGATTGGATACAAAGCAGCAAAATTGAAAATTGTACATACAGTGAAAATAATGGTGGCCGGGTTACAGGACTGGCACATAAATGAAATTCATGAGCGAGCTAGGGTCTTAATTGTATTCATACCCAAGTGGGCCCATGCATAATAACTATTGTGTCCACTGCTTCTCCGTCAACAGGCGAGTCCAAATCTGACTTTGCCTTCCGATTGCTAGGAGAAGGCAGGGCCTTTGCAGCTGCTTTCGAACTCTTTTTGTCTTCCTGGTGGTAGCCTGGGAGCGACTTTGCTTTGCTTCTCCTCCACAAAGGATGGAAGTTGAAGAGGCGCTTGAGCGGATTTGACACGGTGTTGCTGCTGAGTGAGTCTTCTTCTAGCACTTCGGAGCTGGAAAATCTGTGTGGCTTCACCTTGCCAAATAACCCCTCTTTCGGCTGCTTATCTGTTCCGTTGGCTGTGGTTGTGGTGGGTTCAAATGTCTGGTTGCCGTCAGCAGCACTGGAAAGACGAGAGTCTGTTTCCGTGGTTTCACAGATCTCCTCCCTCATACCGTCACTTCCTGAGGTTACAGTGGTGAGTTCAATAGAACTGGAGCCAACGCTGTGTGTGTCCCCGGCAGGTTGCTTCGCAGGGTCTGAATCAGAAGACAGTGAATGAATGTCATTGAACGAAACAAGAGCGCACTCTGTTGTTGAACGTATTGTGTCCACGCGGTGCAGTTCCACACTGAGCCTCTTGACACGATACCCTTGTGGCTCTTCCTCAACACCCATTACCTCCATCTCTTCTGTGCTTAGGTAACTATGTCGGCCATTTTGGTCTGCATTCTTCTTCAATGGAACCATGGAAACGTAGAAGGCTTTCTTCTCATTTGGATCAGCCTCGGTATCTGTTGCACATCCAAGATCCTCCTCCTCCTCCTCCTCCTGCTGCTCCTGTGTCACAACCAGCAGTGGGGCACTTAGACGAGTACTTGTTCGTTTACGGTCATCACTGTCGGGTGACCCAATCCCCTGATGCTCTTCTGGCGACTTGATACCACTTCCCTCTGATGCCACTGACAATGCAAACCTTCGTCCTGAGTGATCGTGGTCAGGAGTGGTCAGTCGATTCAGGAATCCCTGTCCCGACGTCCTCGGAGTCATACTCCGCCTCTCGGTAGGTGTGGCGACATGCCTGCCACAGATAGCAGACCATTTCTCCCTGTCTGTGGTGTCAGGTAACTCGCTTACACTACCACAGTAGACCCCAGTGGAGCGTCGCTTGGCCATTAGGGAGCTTTCTTCCACTAGCTGCTCATAACACAACTAGAGAGGGAAGAAGGAGGCAAGGGTGAAAGGGAGTGGAAGGGAAGAGAGAGGAGGGGAGAGGAAGGGGAAGAGAAGGGAGGAGAGGGGAAGGGGGAGGGGGAAGGGAGTAGTAAAGGATGCAAGCAGAAAACCTAAATTCAGCAAACAGCAAGTCTTCACTGTCTTCAACTAACAGTGACAGCTAAAGAATGCCTTTTTGGATGACACATTCTGTTGCTTAGAGTGCCCACCACCAACAACCTCCCACCGCTCAACACTTCACTACCTGCACTAAACACTACCATAATACACTGTACCCTTCAGACCAGTGACCCAGTCCAGCAGTATCAGGACAGCATTGAGATGTGCTGCTATTCACCTGAGCACTCTCCACTTGTGCTTGCAGGGCCTTTGCCTTGTGCACGCTGTCCGCTCTGAGGGAGAAGGCAAGAGTGGCCAGCCCAAACTCGTTCAACGCCACCATGTAGTAGGACACTGCAGCGGGGATGGCAGAGAGACAGGAATACACACACCTCACCTCACACCACCTCACAACACACATCTCTTTGCATAAGGATATCATACACACACATGGCTTATACAACACGCACACACACACACACACACACACACACACACACACACACACACACACACACACACACACACACACACACACACACAAATACATACCCACATGCACACACACACACACACACACACACACACACACACACACACACACACACACATACATACCCACATGCACACACACACACACACACACACACACATGTGCACACACACGCACACACACACGCACAGTCCCCATTGTGACTCACCGTTGTCCTTGACTCTCATAACCACACGATCAATTCGACAGGGCTGCACAGAAAAGCACAGCACATGCATGAAGGTATGTGTG
>OZ025883.1:6845255-6855255 GCA_964019415.1 Ianthella basta
GTCCGTAGAAGCTCCTAGACATTCTTGTCAAGTCCAACTTCTCTTCCTCTTCCTCCACGCTGCGCAGAGTAACGCCACATTCAAAGATGTCCTTCACATCCAACGGCTCCAAAAGAGGCTGCAACTGGGAACTAGAAACACACAAGCAACTGTGTCAAGACACACACACACACACACACACACACACACACACACACACACACACACACACACACACACACACACACACACACACACACACACACACACACACACACACACACACACACACACACACACTACAGTACAATGACCCAACAATAGACTCCTCTGCCCCAACAAACACACAACTGCCGCACACAGAACACACAACCAAACCACCTGAAGTCCTTATTGACTAAAGTGAAACAAACCACCGTGCCCTGCCACCCTGGGGGTCACTACAGCTAAACTACCACTGCCAACCACTCCTCTTGTCACTAAACCAGTCACAACTGGTCACAACTGGTCTCCACTGCTGTCCACACTAGCTGTTAAAGAGGTAGTGAGTACTGGTCTAGTCCTCTACACAATAGTGGCTCCACCACAGCACAACACACCAGGAGGTGCTACGTTACATGGCCTACCTGACAGAAACAAGCTGCCAACAAGCAGCACACACTTGTACACTCACACCCACGCTTGAGCTACTTTCGGCTAAAGACTGAACGTTCGCAACAAAGCAACTGTACTAATGCCGGGCCTCCACTGCCTCTGACCACAGTAGTGGTAGACAGGAATGATATGAGGAAATCGTGTTAGGCTCATCAGGTGACATGGAAACATTCAACTCCAAAGTGTGACATGTGCGAGGTAACCTGATCACATGACAGTCACATGACAACTTACTGTATAGGGGCGTGGCCTGGAGGTGTGATGACATTGTGCAAGAGTAAAAGCCCATTCCTCTGTACGGAGACTGTGATGATGCTCTCATTGATTGTCTGCAGCTGCGAGGAGAGCAGACGTGAAGTAATGCCGTCAACCCACATGCGATGCACACTAAGTATTGTGGAGGCAATTCACCATGCAGTCACTTGTGCTAGAATTTACTGAGAACAGCTCGGTCACACACACCCAGGGCATCTAGTGTCTTGTAGCCATGGCACTGTCCAGGTGGTGTGTGTGGTAGCTATGGCAATGGACTGTGGTGTGTGTGGTAGCCATGGCAATGGACTGTGGTGCGCGTGGTAGCTATGGCAATGTCCTGGTGGTGTGTGTGGTATCTATGGCAATGTCCTAGTGGTGTGCATGTTAGCTATGGCAATGGACTGCAATTAAAAACCTACTTCAACCCAAATCACACACATGCACACACGCACGCACGCACGCACGTGCGCACACACACACACACACACACACACACACATACACACACATACACACATACACACGCACGCACACTACATGTAAAGGTCCTCACACAAGGAGTGCTGGTGGTGTGGACCTCCCTCGCTCGTCCCGATGGTCCAGCTGCCGCTATGCCACCTCTCCTACGCATCTGGGAACTGGGACAAGAAATGGAAATGGGAACATATCCCAACTGTGTAGGAATGTGTACTTGTGTGTGAAATGCCATACATCACAGCAGGAGGCGTGTCACACGTGGCCAGTACATGCCCACCCATACCACGGTACATACATATGTGTTCAGGGGTGTATAAATGAAACACAAGACATGATCCTGTGTCCAACAACATCAAATAGCACACTTCAATAGCAGCCAATAGCAGGTTGTGAAGCACAACACAGCAATCAGCTGGCTTGTAGAATTGCATGGCACAGACAGACAGCTTCTTCCTCCATCTTTATTCTGATACCAGTAACAGCAGTGGAGAAAGGGCCTGTGCTACTAGAGACTAGCTAGCATGGAGTACGGTCAGTGAGTCCTGGCACATGCAGCTAAAGGGAATTCTTGACGATTGCCCAGGCAATGCAACCCTCATGATGATATAGCACCCATCCTTTGTGAAACTGTACCCCCCTACAGTGGGATACTTAAGACTTAAACCAAGTTAGAACAAACAAACAAACAAACAACAAACAAAAATACTGATACAGGAATGGTGTCACCCCAGGGGCAAGACAAGGGAGAACACCTTCAACAGTCCACACTCACAATAGCTCTAACAGAGCCACCTCTCAAAAGAGTGTAGTGCTGGCTCATGAAGCCAGGCTCGTGGCAGAAGGGGCCATCAATAACATCATATCATTACATCCCAATTAATGATTAGGACACAAAGTAATCCATTTTTGATGATCACCACTTGCACAGATCGCTGGTTCTTCCCAGAGACTGTGCACATCACAATGTCCCGACACCCTCAAGAGGCCGTGCACATGTAATAACCAAAGTGATGCACCGTGTCACTGAACAATGTGTGCGGAATGTCACTGGGGACACACCCACAGCAGACAGCTGGACAGGGTGGAAACAGCACAATTCAGCGTTGACATAACTACACGGGGAGGCTGTTTTTCACACCAGATACCACAAGCGGCCTTTGAAGTGCAACTCGCAAGTCCTTAAGGACACCTGTATTGGCAGCGACAACGTGACCAATATCAGTTGTGACGGTCACCACCAGTCACGTTATAACGGCACACAAACCGATAACTTTCTCTCCACTGATAACATCAAGATCAATAGCACGTGGTTGCTAATGGCAACATCAACACTTGAAAACCAATTACTATGTGTTTTCACTCTGATTTATTTCCCTCACTAAAAATGGCACAAAATAGCTTCCAAGGAATTCGTGAAAAAGGTTTGCATATGTACATCAAATTAGAGATTTCAGCTGAACTGAAAAATTCACATAAGTTTTGTGTCTATCTCTGTATGCACACACACGTGGTCACTATCCTACAGAGGAGCAGCGCCTGTCTGCGGCGCACTGTGGGGAGTGCCGTCCTACTCCTACAGTACACCAGTCATATGGATATGCACTGTGGGGAGTGCCGTCCTACTCCTACAGTACACCAGTCATATGGATATGCACTGTGGGGAGTGCCGTCCTACTCCTACAGTACACCAGTCATATGGATATGTACTGTGGGGAGTGCCGTCCTACTCCTACAGTACACCAGTCATGTGGATATGCACTGTGGGGAGTGCCGTCCTACTCCTACAGTACACCAGTCATATGGATATGCACTGTGGGGAGTGCCGTCCTACTCCTACAGTACACCAGTCATATGGATATGCACTGTGGGGAGTGCCGTCCTACTCCTACAGTACACCAGTCATATAGATATGTACTGTGGGGAGTGCCGTCCTACTCCTACAGTACACCAGTCATGTGGATATGCACTGTGGGGAGTGCCGTCCTACTCCTACAGTACACCAGTCATATAGATATGTACTGTGGGGAGTGCCGTCCTACTCCTACAGTACACCAGTCATATGGATATGTACTGTGGGGAGTGCCGTCCTACTCCTACAGTACACCAGTCATATGGATATGCACTGTGGGGAGTGCCGTCCTACTCCTACAGTACACCAGTCATATGGATATGCACTGTGGGGAGTGCCGTCCTACTCCTACAGTACACCAGTCATATGGATATGCACTGTGGGGAGTGCCGTCCTACTCCTACAGTACACCAGTCATATGGATATGCACTGTGGGGAGTGCCGTCCTACTCCTACAGTACACCAGTCATATGGATATGTACTGTGGGGAGTGCCGTCCTACTCCTACAGTACACCAGTCATGTGGATATGTACTGTGGGGAGTGCCGTCCTACTCCTACAGTACACCAGTCATATGGATATGTACTGTGGGGAGTGCCGTCCCACTCCTACAGTACACCAGTCATATGGATATGTACTGTGGGGAGTGCCGTCCTACTCCTACAGTACACCAGTCATATGGATATGTACTGTGGGGAGTGCCGTCCTACTCCTACAGTACACCAGTCATATGGATATGTACTGTGGGGAGTGCCGTCCTACTCCTACAGTACACCAGTCATATGGATATGTACTGTGGGGAGTGCCGTCCTACTCCTACAGTACACCAGTCATATGGATATGTACTGTGGGGAGTGCCGTCCTACTCCTACAGTACACCAGTCATATAGATATGTACTGAAGTAAGGTTGGAGAGACGGCTGGTGAAAACACTCTATTTAATTACAGATTAATTAGTTGTTTCTTGCTCTAATGAGCTTGCACTCCTAATGTGCAGATAACAAACATCAAAGCCCAAAAGCATGAGCTAGACATGTGGAGCGGAGTCAGATTGGGAGACAGGGGGGAGGGGGAGGGTAAAGGTATTAGCCGTTCTGAATTTACGTAGAATATTCTTCAAGAGAAGAGGGGGGGGGGGGGGGGGCAAAACTGAGGCTCCAAGAAGTAAGGGGACGATACTGTGTTAACATATGGTTTGCCAAATTTCAAGGGGGGAGGCAGCAACACTATATTAAAGCACCACTCCCCCCAAGCACCCCTGTGTCACATACCAACAGAGGCATAGGAGCAGAACTGATTCGGTTTAACTCAGTCCTTGTCTATTCGACTGCTTCAGACAGTGAAGGCCAATGATCAAACAGTCAGTTAATGGTACAGAGGTTGGAGCAGGGAGAGACTGCCGCAATGTATAGCCTGACTAAAGGGTTTTCCAACTGCATGGGGGAGAGGGTGGCTAATTAACTGTTGTTCTTGATTACCGCACACTGCTTTTCCCTACATTCATTTATTCCGATATCTTTATGTCAGGAGGAGATTTCCTCCTTATCGTGCAATAGTAGCACCAGAGGAAGAGCTCTTGGCTGTTAGAGACTAGTCGCGTGTCACCTCTACCACAGACAACACCTGTTCTGTTGTTCTTTGTGTGTGTTCCCTCGGTAACCAGTGTCAGCGCATGTACAGGGGCAGGCCACAGACCAGTAAGAACATCACCGTGCTACAGCCCATAATCCAGACATAACACTCTCCAACCCAGACAGCTGGGGTCAGGCAGGGACAAATAGTTGACTTACCATGCCCACTAATACTATAGTGTGTAGCCCCAACCAACCCCATACACACACACACACACACACACACCAATCAAGTATGGTCTGGGGCAGGGGAGGGAGTCCAAGTGGCTAACTATGCAGTTCCTACACAAACACTGAGGATTTGGCACCAGTGATAGCTGAAGTGGCTAGCACTTCCCTCACAGCTGACACCTGGCAATCACAGCTAGAATGGATTGCTGTTTGCACAATACAACACTCAACAGACCACAAATCAGTAGCAAGTGGACAATTTGAGCGTGTGTGCTCTTAGCCAATCCAGTTTACTGGTCTCATTAGCCAGACAAACAATGGCGGCAAGGTACGTCTGGCTGGGAGACTATCCTCCACACAGCAATTCAGTTTGCTTTCATAGGTGGGTGCTGTTGTCAGGGAACACTCTCCATCTACTTGTTGGGAAGCAGCACAGTCCACAGAACCGTAACACACACGGATGTAGCTTTACATGGTTCAGTGAGTGACGTGTTATTACAAGGTGTAACCGGTAGAAGAGTTGAGGGAACATGGCCATCACAAGCCGACCGTGTGAATGCCATGTAGACACGTGTCTGACATGTGTACAAAGGACAGTGAGTCGCCTCTCCATTGCACTGTATTGTACGCTATTGCATAATATGCTACTGTTACATACGTTTGCTAGGTCGACATTTGGGCGACATACCTCTTGCTTATGCCGGTGCATCGCTGTGGCACTCTCTACCTCCCTCGCTACGTGAACCTGGATCCCTAGAGATCATTGTCAAGAGCTGCTATCATACAATTATTTTGACTCACTCACTTGACCCATGTTATCTTCATCCTAGTCACAATGCATAAATTCCACTGTATTAAAATTAGTTCCTTGTCATCTCACATGATTAATCACTGCATGCCTCCCATTACATTTTCTCCTGCCTATGTACCATTCTCTCTCATTTTGTCCTTGTCTCTCCCTTCGTTGTAATGTTTGTTTCAGGATGCCTGGAATGGTAGCCAGTGGATAAAGGCTTCCCTTGTCTAAATAACCTTACCAACCAACTACTGAATGTCATTATATGTTATAGTATGCTAATGTATGTTATAGTATGTTACTGTATGTTATACTATGTCATTGTATAGGTTATACTGAGCATGTTATTGTAATAGTGGAAATATTCACTGGGAATGTTCACAAACATCTCACCAATGAACCATTCACATATAGTGAAAGTGAGAGTAAAAAATAGCTCAATACATTCCTGATAGCAGAAGTACTCCATCAAATGACAATTCACGTAGCTATTCACACCCAACCAATGAAACCCAAGCTAAGTGAAGGCATCCATCAGTGGTGTGTGCGCGCACGGTATCCATTTCATGGTTTTCCTACTAACTTCGAATGTGGAGTAACTGAAGAGTGTGAGGTATGCACACCATAACCTGTACCATATACCTCTAAAGATATCAATCAGTATCAACTGAACTCGGATGAATGGTTGCCTACTGACACCTCCTCACACTCCACTCACAAACATGTAGAGGTAAGCTAATCACTGGACACTAGAGACATGGCAGGTGATCATCTTACGCCACTCAATGTGGAGTTGCCTCTCCCACCCGAAGATGGTGGGGATGACTTTGGGTACAACACTTGTTGGGTCGGTTGTCCCGAGTGCGATTGCGATTTGAAGACTCAACCACATGAATAAAGCATTCGGGCATACTGCATTCTCATGTGTGTGATGACACACGAATCCACTGTCCAATACTTCATTCACGTGATTGAGTGTAGACTTCAAATCGCAATCAGGACAACCAACCCAAAATGTACTGTACCAAACATGGCAATATGGAGTGTTGATGAGCATTCACATAGCTGTAGGTCTGGTTCCAGTGAAACGTTTCAACCACGAGGGTCTTCATCAGTTACAAAACATTTTACTGGAACCAGAACTACAGCTATGTGAATGCTCATCAACACTCCATAAATCTGCTAGACAACGTAGCATGAGCCTCTACCACATTATGACAATATGGACAGGGACACACACACACACACACACACACACACACACACACACACACACACACACACACACACACACACACACACACACACACACACACACACACATGCACATACACACACATGCACACAAACTCACAATTCCAATCCTAAATCATGATTCGAGTGGCTCAGATTTGTAGCTGGTTCTACTCTGAAAGCCGACAGTCGCTCGAGAGAGGCCGCCTTGACCTGTAGACCTGTCAACAAACACACAACAACAACAA
This sequence comes from Ianthella basta, assembly GCA_964019415.1. Classification (NCBI taxonomy): domain Eukaryota; kingdom Metazoa; phylum Porifera; class Demospongiae; order Verongiida; family Ianthellidae; genus Ianthella; species Ianthella basta. Next base: position 6,852,549 of record OZ025883.1, read on the forward strand.
CATAACAACAACATAAATAATAATAATTATACAAGTCACTTTCTGCTAAACTAAAAGTAGACATGTACTAAAGCACAGTGACAGCATCACAAACCTCCGTTCGGCTTCCAGTCCTCTTCAGGTACACGCTTTTTCAAAACAGACTGCAAGAGAAGCGCATGTGTGGCAGGACACACTCACACACGGGCATACTGTACACACACACACACACACACACACACACACACACACACACCACACACGCCACGCACACCACATGCACACACACACTACACGCACACCACACACACACACCACACACTCCTGCTCCTATCCACACACACACAGACACACCCACACAGACACACCCACACACACACAGACACACCCACAGACCTGTGCTATGATACACACACATACAAAAACGTCCCTTTGACTCAATGGACCACCATCAAAATGAATAGCCACAAAGAAATAAGAATGACAACAATTACTTTCAAATAAGACTGGCATGTAGACACACATCACTTATTGATTGCAGGAGTATCCTCCTACCCTCCCAACACTGTCAGCCGTGATCCCTACATATTATCTATAGCGATGCTGTCAGTGAAGGGAGAGCACGGAACAGCCCAGCATCATGCAGCCAACAGTAACACACAACTCAAAACTACCGACAACCCCTTATAGCACTCCACACCGCTCGCAGCACTCCACACCGCTCGCAGCACTCCACACCACTCACAGCACTCCACACCGCTCGCGCAGCACTCCACACCCCTCACAGCACTCCACACGCCTCACAGCACTCCACACCACTCACAGCACTCCACAGCACTCACAGCACTCCACACCCCTCACAGCACTCCACACCCCTCACAGCACTCCACACCCCTCACAGCACTTCACACCACTCACAGCACTTCACACCACTCACAGCACTCCACACCCCTCACAGCACTTCACACCCCTCACAGCACTTCACACCACTCACAGCACTCCACACCACTCACAGCACTCCACACCACTCACAGCACTCCACACCCCTCACAGCACTCCACACCCCTCACAGCACTCCACACCCCTCACAGCACTCCACACCCCTCACAGCACTTCACACCCCTCACAGCACTCCACACCCCTCACAGCACTCCACACCACTCACAGCACTCCACACCCCTCACAGCACTCCACACCACTCACAGCACTCCACACCCCTCACAGCATTCCACACCACTCACAGCACTCCACACCACTCACAGCACTCCACACCCCTCACAGCACTCCACACCACTCACAGCACTCCACACCACTCACAGCACTCCACACCACTCACAGCACTCCACACCACCCACTAGCACTCCACAAAATGCCCTTACAAGTACTCTTCAAACACCTCCCTTCGCAGCACACCGCACACTCACACTGTTACTGCTGAGGAGGGTGTCACTGATCCTCCGGACCATACTCAGAACAGCAAAGGACTTTCGCCTGGAAGACATCTTGTCACCAGAAGCCATTCTATCATCAAATCACTCTCACACAGTCACTGATGAGGCTCTGCCTCAACTACAGTACTGTCAGCACTGTGAAATGAACACACCCCATCCTGTTAAATATTCCCACTCTGTCTTGTCTGCAAACCTATGGATGCCTCTGCAACCAATACTTATGAATATCATTATAGTGTAGTCATGAATACAATTTAAGAAATTACTATTCAAACCAAGTGTAGTGTGGTTAGAAGTCCTGTGTAAACTACTAGGCACCACACAGCTGCTGTAATGATATTCATAGGACACCAATATCCCTCTACCACAGAGTATTGATCCTCACATTGCTGTGGTCCCTTACTGTCAACAACTTGTTTACCTAAAGAGGTGCTGTTGCCATACCACTCGACATTACCTGCCAGGAGCAGACATTCTAAATACCTCTTGTATGACACACATGTAGGACAACATCCGTCACACATAACAGGCCGGAGGAAGCACTTTATAAAGGTGGTCAGGCCAGGTCAAAACAATATTTAACCTAGACGGCCACTTGCACAGGCCAGGAAGTACCTTAGCTATGTAAAAGCATGGGCAGACCTAAAATCTGGTCAGGCCATGGCCTGGACAGGCTGGGCTGCTCCACCAAGCACACAACACTACTGAAGTATAAGAAGTACATAGATGAGTGATGGTAGGGGAACTTGCCATTTGGAGCAGTCCCACTGGTTGTGCCCAGAGGGGCCTCCTAGCACACAATAGCAACTTTCACTGGCTTCTCTTATGACCTTCCCAATCTACTGCTACCCCAGGAGGGCAGAAGTGACCACACCCACTTCCTCACTTTACACACACTGTGTACATAGTTTTAAGGATTCTGCCTCCCAACATTGTTAACTGGCAGTTTAGACTATGGTACCAGCTGTGAGCAGAGACTGACTGGTATACACACACACAGCTGACTCTTCCTGCAAAAACTGATGCACCATTTCAGAGAACCACTGTTATTCCATTCACACCAGACCACCCAGACCACCAGGGCAGTAATGTGGATACACCACCAACACAGCCTGATATGGTGAATACTGCTAGCACCAGCAGCTGTAGTAGCAGCCTGGTTAGCATCACCACATCCTCCCTCCCTCCCCTCCCACACCTGCAAAGAGCTGATTGTGCTAGTGTGGGGTTTAGTGGCACATTGAGCAGGTAGTGAGGGAGAAAACACTACTAATGAA
>OZ025883.1:6860255-6892755 GCA_964019415.1 Ianthella basta
CCTTGCTTGTCCTTGTCCCCAAGACTTTGGACACTCCTGGGGGTCAAGAGGGGAAGAACAGGTGCATCCACTGGGGGTATGGACACATTTACTGGGTGTACAAGGGAGTTCACTGGGGTATGGACACATTAACTGGGTGTACAAGGGAGTTCACTGGGGTATGGACACATTTACTGGATGTACAAGAAAGTTCACTGGGGGTATGGGCACATTTACTGGGTATACAAGGGAGTTCACTGGGGTATGGACACATTTACTGGGTGTACAAAGGAGCTCACTGGGGTATGGACACATTTACTGGGTGTACAGGGGTGTTCACTGGGGTATAGACACCTATTACTGAGTGTACAAGAGAGTTCACTGGGTATGGACACATTTACCAGGTGTACAAGGGAGTTCACTGGGGGTATGGGCACATTTACTGGGTGTACAGGGGAGTTCACTGGGGGTATAGACACATTTACTGGGTGTACAAGGGAGTTCACTGGGGTACGGACACATTTACTGGGTGTACAGGGGAGTTCACTGGGGTATGGACACATTTACTGGGTGTACAGGGGAGTTCACTGGGATATAGACACATTTACTGGGTGTACAGGGGAGTTCACTGGGGGTATGGGCACATTTACTGGGTGTACAGGGGAGTTCACTGGGGGTATGGGCACATTTACTGGGTGTACAGGGGAGTTCACTGGGGGTATAGACACATTTACTGGGTGTACAAGGGAGTTCACTGGGGTATGGAAACATTTACTGGGTGTACAAGGGAGTTCACTGGGGTATGGACACATTTACTGGGTGTACAGGGGAGTTCACTGGGGTATGGACACATTTACTGGGTGTACAAGGGAGTTCACTGGGGTATAGACACATTTACTGGGTGTACAAGGGAGTTCACTGGGGTATGCACACAGCCACTGGGGGTACAGGGGAGTTCACTGGGGTATGGACACATTTACTGGGTGTACAAGGGAGTTCACTGGGGTATGCACACAGCCACTAGGTGTACAAGGGGATTCACTGGGGTATGGACACATTTACTGAGTGTACAAGGGAGTTCACTGGGATATAAACACATTTACTAGGTGTACAAGGGAGTTCACTGGGGTAGACACATTTACTGGGTGTACAAGGGAATTCACTGGGGGTATGGGCACAGACACTGTGGTTCAGTGCAATCGCTAGGGGCACAAGAGCAGGGGTTTGCACTAAGCAAAGGAGCCACTGATCAGTCATATGTCCACACCTGACGAGGCCAACGTGTAGCTAGGCAGCGTAGGAGTGCCACAGGCAATGCATTGGGCAGAGGTATTGGTACAGGCAACATGTTTTGTCTAGAAGGTCTTTGTCGACCTTTCATGGACCATTGCCGTCCCAAGTTCTCTACATTCTATCGTCACTGGCCCATTGTGCGGTGGTTGGTCAGGTATCTGTCCCATGCAAACTTTGCCTCACCACTCATTCCAGTGTCACTAATTCCTGCCCCTCCCCTCCCCTCCCCCTCCCACTGGTGGTTATTTAACCATCTCAGATATGCACCACATTTTAATGGGCTTGTCAAAGCAAAAACAGAGATACACTCACACAATTCCCCTTATCACGAACACAGCTCTTGGCTACACACGGTGCGATGATGCATCAGGATGCCCCAACCACAAGGGTACCCCCAAGGGTACGTACTTCAGAGGTGAGAACTAAATATTACAACCAACAGCTCAAACTACGATGCTTTTGCCAAAGTGAAACATCACACGTCGGCATGGCAACAACGCTGAAATTTATTATGCAATGTTTGAATATCATTAATGGAGTGGAACATGCATGTACGCACATTAGAGAGAGTTACGACTTCCCTTACACCTGTGCTTATAAAGCCTTTGCACACAGCCGTTAGGTCTCCGCTTATGCACTGCGATTGGGAGTGGTTGCAATGCACAAGAGAGAGCCTCTTTGGCACCTGCTAAGGAAAGCACAAGGCGGCTCAGAGGAAGAAGGTCTAGCGACTCTTGGTCACAGTGTCAGAAACCTTGTTTGGTTTCTGCAGAACCTGTGTTACATGTGACCACCCACCTTAATCAACACCCACCCACCTACACACAGACATACAAACACAGGTACACACCCACCTACACACACAGGTATACAAACAGGTACACACCCACCTACACACACAGGTATACAAACAGGTACACACCCACCTACACACACAGGTATACAAACAGGTACACACCCACCTACACACCCACCTACACACACAGGTACACAAACACAGGTACACACCCACCTACACACCCACACACACAGGTACACACCCACCTACACACCCACACACACACCCACCTACACATACATGCACAGGTTTAGACATGCACATATGGATGCACTCAAAACACCCACACAGACACCCACGCACATGTGCAAGCTCAGACACAAACTCAGACACCACGGAGCCAGCCACTTAGCACCCTCACCTTAGGTCATTCACAACGTCCTTGGTCTTGCCAAAGTAAATCTCATTGAGGGAGGTCCTCATCCTGTTCTCCATGTCTTCCACCATGCGACCCACGTTGGAGATGTGCGGATTGGCATCATTCACTGCGTGGTCGGACTCCACCTGCAGGGGAACGGAGGAGAAGGGGCTTTGAGGAGTGACACCATCGGCTACTCCTCTCACACCCGCACCTCGCGTCCAAGAAATGTTACTCAAATCCCATACCATCACATGCCTCACACCACGTCAGCCGTACAACTCATCAACTTATGAAGGCATTTCCTTTGATGTCCGCTGAGGCTAATATATGATCTATCATTTGGCACACAAACCCATCAACCGGTAGTTGAGCTGACCAATGAGGGGTTTATACAATATTACATCTAACCAGCAGCTTGACATTCCACCAGAATCCGGAACAAATTGTCTCAGGAGGATAGGCCAACTAAGTCTTTGCCTGTAGTTTTCATAAACCACACTCACCTCCACACCAAGCAAGTATGAGGCAACCACATAGCGATTAGCAGTAGCGGGCATTGGCTGAGACAGCAGGAATAGCACAATAAAACGCTTTCGACTTTTTGCACCCCAGATTTGACAGATTGAGTAATTACGTATCTATTCCTAGGGCTATTAACTAATACGCACGGCTACCCGTGTTGCCATGGCAACCCTATTCCCCACCTACCTGCCGAAAGAGGCTCCCGCCAAGGTTCATGGTCCCACTGCCGGCCTTGATCGTCTGCAGCCAGAGCATGACGGTTGAGGTGAGCTTGTAGTGAGCAGAACGCCCCTTCTCCTGGACTTCAACCACATGGATGGAGTCCCAGCAGCCCTTGATACGCTCTGTGTCTCCAGCTGGAGTGAGACAGGGGGGGGATGAAGAGTAGGACGGTGTACACTAGTGTGTGCACACACACAATGGAATCAGTTACTCTATCTCCTCACAACCTGTCCTCACTGTCTCCTCCCCTCCCACCCCCACCCTTCTCCTCTCTCATCCCCTCCAAACCCTCCCTTCCCTTCCCACCCCCCACCCTTCTCTCCCTTCCTCCTCCCCTCCCATCCCTATTCTCCCCTCCCACCCTCTCTCCCGTCCTCCCCTCCCACCCTCTCTCCCCTCCTCCCCTCCCATCCCAAGCGACTCACCTTTCTTGATTAGCACCACGATGGCAAAGCCGTGGTCCAGGTCCCACACGTACACTGAACAGATTCCACTCTCAAAGTACATCTCCCTGTACGTGTCAAAGGCTTGGTTGGCATCCACCTCCAGCTTACGCAGCCGTCCACTTGGCACCGTCCCGTCATCCAGGGGCGGGTCATACTTGTTGCTCCACGGAGACCTGCACACACGTCACGTCACGTCACATTACGTCACAACACTAGTAAAACACACCTCAGACACATCAAACAGTAAGTTGCTTGTTGCATACCCACAGCAACTGCACACGCACACACACGCACGCACGTACTCATGCACACGCACACACGCACACACGTACGCATGCACACGCACACACACACACGTACGCATGCACACATTATCAGCAGTGGTCAACCTTCCCCACTGGCAGTGTCATGTCACTAATGTGACATATGACTTATCAGCACGCCCCCGTGCTGGTGATTAGTGGGGTTAAGTGGAGTGAGAAAATTGGTACAAACAGCGGAGCTGATACACTCAGCAAAGATTGGTAATCAAACCATTCAATATGGCTTCTTTGAAGATACCCGAGTGACTGGTAAGTCCAGACAAGTTTAGATTTGCACACACCAGTTCTCATCCTTTAACTAATCAGTTCTAATTGCCAACCAATCAGTTGTCATCCTTCAACCAATGAGTCCTCATCCTTCAACCACTAAGTTTTCATTGCCAACCAATCACTTCTCATCCTCAACCAATCACTTCTGATTGCCAACCAATCAGTTGTCATCCTTCAACCAGTGAGTCCTCATCCTCAACCACTCAGTTCTGATCGCCAACCAATCACTTCTCATCCTTGCCCAAATCATGCACAAGGGCGGAAGTGCACATGTGAAGGACGACTATCTGAGCACTGACAGCAGTTACGCTGATAGAACGATGCAGTGAGCACAATTCCCAATGCCTCCATTTTGTTACACCACACACACACCACACGAGTACGGCTACTCGGCGTAAGCTCTATAGCCTGCAGCATCTTCTTAATAGGTGCAAGGAAAGGGTATAAGTTGGCTTAAGAAGTTTAAGAAGAGTCATGTGTACACAAAAAGGATACAAAGTGGTAAATTGAACATTTCCAGAAAACTAGAGGGGAACAAGGAATGTCTGCTTGAAGCAGAAGTACTGTAAGTAACAGGAACTCTATACACCACTCAACTTCTAATTCATTAACCTCACTTCAATAGCTGTTCCAATTCCTGCCACACACTTGAAGGAGGGAACAGCATTTAGAGTGATTTGGAGGAGCTTCATTAAATACATTTGTACCAATTCTGTCACACCACCTTACATCATCAAAAATACAAGCTACCTACACACAACGGACAGGGTTTCCTGGTTGTGAGCACGACAACATGCAAAGTCACTTCCACTTCTCCACCGCCATCGGGCGATATCAACTAGCCACCACTGGACCAGCCAAATCCATTGTTCAGTGTCAATGAACCCTGAGCTATTTGCTACCTCTGCCAAGCACTAAGGCTTACAAGGGAGGCCGTTGTCAGAGGTGTTACGGCAGGTGGTGGGAGAACAGCTCTACAGGCAGGTGGTCCTTGACATGCAAGGGTGGAGCCGGGGGGAGGGGGGTTTGGATGAACCCCCCTCCCTCAAGACTGTGGCCATGGATTATGTGCATTTAGGTAGCTAGAAGTCTGGCACACGTGCTAGCTAGCAGACAGTGTCTCGTTTAATGGTAAACGGTTACATACCAGACCCCACCTGCCATCGGCGGCCATTTATTCGCGATGTCATACAAGTCACACAGGGTGTATCCTTGGTACTAGATCCCCCCCCCCCCCCCCCTAGATTACTGGCTATACCCTTGACATGTGATACTTGGGAAGATTCTGCTCTTCCAGTGCACTTCCCTCCCTTCCTACGTGGCTGATGTTAGTCCTCATTCACAGCACACAAAGGTGAAAGTGGCATTAATGGGTTACTGTTTGAAGCTTTAGATGGGCATGAGGATAGATTCAAAGCTGGCCAGAATCCAGAAACTGTACTACAGATAATGCCCAATCACCTTTTAACACGAAAATGCTTCTTGCGTATGCTATAATTGGATTATTGAGTAAATCATGTTCTGTTCTCCACTCACAAGTACTCTCACTGCCAAATAATATCCCATTGTCGTGAGAAACTGACTTTCACCGACATAATCATCTAATCACTACACAGTTGCTCAATTAGTCACCATGCAGAACATACCATTTATGGTAGGGCACTAGCGCACACACACACACGCACACACACACACACACACACACACACACACACACACACACACACACACACGCATGCACGCACACACACACGCACGCACGCACACACACACGAGGCAAAACATTTCCTTATTAAAACAACTGTACAAATATAAGGAAATTGAGTCATTAGATAAACAGTGATTGTCTACATGCTGCAGGATGCAAGGCACGAACTGTTACTCAGGTGGGATTTCGAATAGTGTCAAGGGTTGTGTGCGTGTGCATATAGACGTGTATGTGTGCATGTGACAGTGTCAACTGGCAAGTTAAAAGTGTCTTGCTGCTGTGGTGCTGCTCCTGGTTGTGTCACTGATGGATCCACTGTGCTGCTGTAGTGCTGCTCCTGGTTGTGTGTTACTGACGGATCCACTGTGCTGCTGTTGCTGGGACTTCTGTGCCTCTCATCTTACCGACCTTGGTACGTGGCACTGCTTGAGCTCTGCTCTCCAGTCCATTCTGCCGTGTGGTAGTAGCAGGGTGCCGTTGGGGATGAATCCTTCCTCCGCCAGCCAGCCGGTGCGATTCTTGTCCTCATTCTCCTGTTGAAGCCCTGCCAGCTCCGAGTCAGGCCTTTGGTACTCCTGACTGACCAGTGCTTTGTGATGGTCGCCTGTTCCAGTAATTGTCAAGTACGCGTCTCCATTCCGTTCATCATTACGGTAGGTGGCCAATGTTCACACCTCGAATGGGTTGCCATTCTCCTCTTCTTCCTCTATGGGGCTGTTCCACATCCAGTGCTGCCTACACGACTGTTCCGGACCTGTAGCCACAAACTGGGGGCACCTCTCAGACGCAAAACTTCCAGCAAAATTGGACCATCTACTGACACTCGAGACCTTGTGGCGACCATTTTAGCGACGACGTCGCGCACACACACATGCACACACACACACACGTGCACACACACACACATACACACACATACACACACACACACACACACACACCTCCCCAACTCGCCCCCACACACTATCGGCAAAGACTGCAATGTAATTTAACAAAATAGTTTCCCATGCAATGTATGATGCAATTCTCCTGCGTTATTGCTCAACTTCACTCCCATATGATGCAATCACCCAACCATCTTGTACATGGCTAAGTGAACATTTGCTTAAAACTGGTTTGGGAATTTGTCAGCTAATGGACAAAACAATTTAAAAACTGGTTTATGCCCACCACATTAGGGGCAGGTTCATGTAGACCATTTTAGCAGAAATGTTTCTGGAGGTGCGATTAAACAGGCAGAAAGGGATAGCCATGGACCGACCTAAGAGACGTGTGCTGATGGATGCTCGAAGGGAAGAATGAAGCTTGTGGGACAGTTTTAAAGGGCTACATGCCTGACACTGCAGACAGAAAGACTGAGAGTGAACCGGCAAAGTGCAGATACCAGAGGAATGCCAAAACGGCCTGCAATTGTCTCCTTGTAACTCACATCGTCATTTGCCTTTTATCTCTATGTCACATTCTTCAAACAAACATAATAACCACCACAAATTACACCTCTCCATGTTACTTGTTACTATCTTGTTTCGCCCCTTATCAACAATGGCTACAATGTCAATGACTTCAAAACAATTTGGACAAGTTATGCAGACTGGTCTCCAATCAGTTTAGCCGTAAATGGGGCTAGTGCTATTGCTCAACCTCGCTACCATGTGATGCAAGAACCAAGCAGTATGACTCAACTCACTCCAATGTGATGCAATCACCAAGCACTATGACTCAACCCACTCCAATGTGATGCAATCACCAAGCACTATGACTCAACCCACTCCAATGTGATGCAATCACCAAGCAGTATGACTCAACCCACTCCAATGTGATGCAATCACCAAGCACTATGACTCAACCCCACTCCCATGTGATGCAATCCCCAAGCACTATGACTCAACCCCACTCACATGTGATGCAATCACCAAGCACTATGACTCAACCTCACTCACATGTGATGCAATCACCAAGCACTATGACTCAACCCCACTCCCATGTAATGCAATCACCAAGCATTATGACTCAACCCCACTCCGATGTGATGCAATCACCAAGCATTATGACTTAACCCCACTCCGATGTGATGCAATCACCAAGCATTATGACTCAACCCCACTCCCATGTGATGCAATCACCTATATGAGTCCCCGTCTCTGTTGTAGTCACACAGCAGGTAGTCTCTTCCCGTCTCCTTGCATTTGGAGACCTTGAGTGGCTGGTCCACGGCCGCCAGCAGGTCCTCACACAAGTCAGGTACCTGGGGGAGGGGCAAATGACATCACATGACATCACATGACATCACACACAGACAGAGCCATGGACAAGGTGAACAAGTAAACTAGGGCATGCATTTAAAATGCGAACAGCCTCCTTCCCTGGGCGGCTGCAAGATGTAGTGTGTGCCTGAGAACATGAGGAAGAAGGCAAAGAAGAGTGCACTGTGAGAAGTGGACAAGTGGAGTTGGCCCTTTGGCGCCGCAGTCGAATGCGCATTCTTTCTGCACTGTCCAAAGTGGGCCAAATGCAGTTGTGGCAACCGTTAGCTAGTACATCTCCGAGCTGGTGTAGCGTCCATGTGCATACTTGCTGTGGTGCAAGTCCTCAATAGTCTGTCCGACTCTGTCTTACAGTGATGAAAGCGACTTTGTCCTTAGCATAGCACACCAGTGCGGCAGTGAGAGGCATCTAAGCAGCCAAACGGCCAAACAACTTGCAGTCGTCACTTGCTATGCGAACCTGGCTCCAGACAGCGCACAGTCGTCTCCCCGGGGGGGGGGGGGGGGGGGGGGGGGGGCTCATTTTAGCCTCGTTGTTGCACAAGCATCATGGATATACATACGTGAGCATAAAATTTCATTGCACAAGCCAAAGACATACATACATACACACAGGGGACAACAACGCATCATGATGACTTGCCTCGCCTTTCAGTTTGGCAATAAACTTGTTAGAGAAACCTGACAATGACATCATCGTCACGCTACACCCACTCCTTCCCTTAGACACCACTACCTCCTTCTCCCTCCCCTGGGCACTACCAAACAGACAAAGTACCTCACCCTCAGCCCTTCACCCACAATACACCACACGCTGTGCACTGGTGGGGACACTACATACCGCTACAAGTCCAGTTAGTGGAGTACTTCACTTTCTCACAACACACGCCATACCAAGCAAGGTTGATGGATTAGCCAAATACCTTCCCAACGATCTCACCTCCATGCACTTGTTGCCCCAACAGCAACACATGGCAATGTATCAAAACAGTGCAGTGTCAGTGTACAGGGTACACAGCACATCTGTCACAGGCACCCATGATGCGTACACACTACACATGCCACACACACCACACATGCACACACACACACACACACACACACACACACACACACACACACACACACACACACACGCACGCACACACACACAGAGAGAGAGAGAGAAGGGGAGGGTAGAGAGGGAGGAGGAGAGGAAGTGGGGTATGGTGGAGAGGAAGGGGAGGGAGTGTGAGGAATGGAAAGTGTGGAAGACAATGCACACCCTCTCACCAGCTCAATGAGGTTGCTGAGGTCCCTCTCCACGGTCTGTGGCGGGAGCCGCCGCATCAAGTCCAAGGCGCAGTCCAATTGGTGATCAGGGTTGGCCTGGAGACAAACGCCACGCAAGTGACAGGGAGAGAGGGCGAAAAGGAGAGTCGATGGGACACAATGGGGGGTGAAAATGGCGCAAGACAGAACAGTTTATCAGTAACCGGCAAAGATAAAGAACTTTCTGCAAGTTTTAACGTCAGGAGAGTATAGAGTGTGTGTATACGAGGAAGGAGACATCCCACGAGCAATGCTGCCTCCCGGCAACCAGAACCTCACCATTTTCCTTCCTTGTATATATCCCTGCTTGGTCTTCGCCCACGGGCCACGACGGTCTCACGTGACCTTCACCTTTTGTCCATATAAGGTTGTAAATCCCGCGTAGCCTGTCCACGCACCAAAAAATGCGCGTTGCAAAAATAAGGCAGTGATGTACGTTGTTGCTATCGAATGTCAATTGTAAACATGCTTGCCTCGTGTTGCCACGCACTAGTAATAGATTGGTAGGCGTAATTATACAGAGCGCTTTTGAAGAGCGCTTCTGCTATTGTGTTTGAGTTAGGCAGTTCCTTCTCCCACAGCCATTTTTGTTATATCCACAATTAAATAGACCTATAGTATGCCTTAATTAGCTTGGTCTGCAAATGTCCATGTACAGGTCCAATCCATCAATAGTCGAACATCTCATTAGTTCACATTTTCAGCTAGACCTTGCCATGATAGCAATGTTGAAATATACTCAAGCGCAGCCATCTCAGCCTTCGGGTGGTGAACACATCTATCATCCATGTACAGACACAAGCATGCTGGAAAACACTTCAAAAACAACAGGGAAAGACTAATTTTGATTTATAATTAGTCACTACGCTCACACACTACTTTATATACGTAGACGGATAGACTATATAATCCTGTGTTGTCTTGTACATGCCCCATGCACTATTGTCACGTAGGAGACAGTGATTGCACTGAACTTCACCTGTGTTGAGAAAGTGGCTCGTGTGTGGTACAAGGAAGATACCACTCTGTGTGTGTGTACAGCGTAGTGTCACTAAAAACAGCAAAAAGGGGAAAAAACTAATGTTTAATATGCTTTAAAAAGGGGAAAAAGAAAAGAGATTTAGCTGCCAGTAGCAGAGTTCAGTCTTCATCCATAGGTACAGTTGGTCCGTTGACGAGGTCATCCAGGACCTTTGTGATGGTGCGCCTCATCCTAAATTCAATGCGATGAGTGACCTGTGCTTCTGTTGCCACAAGAGAGACCTGGCTATCGGGGATCGCTTGAGTGTCGGGGGTTGGCTGAGTGCTGGCACCAGGCTGGGTGTCTGGGATGGAGGTGGGGGAGGGGATCTGCTGTGAGGGGGCGGAAGAAGCTGTGGATGACGTTGGACGAGACTCCAGGAGATGATCAACGTCACCCTGAGCAACACCACGCTTCCTCAGCTCCTGCACAACACAGAAAGGGGACATTCATTGACCTCAACAATGATCAGTGCATTTTCAAGGCAGAAGCATCTTATCTCCTCCCTTCTGCTTTCCTGCAGGTGCGTGCGTACCTCAGCAGTGACGCTCTGCACCTGGGACATCTCCACTACCCCCATCTGCTCAAAGGCACCGTGACAGCGCTCCATGCCAATTGATTGAAGCCAGCTGAGAGGGAAGAGGGTGAGGACGAGGGGGGAGGGAGGGGGGGAGGATGAATGGAGATGGGAGCAGTGACAAGCAATACCTGAGTAGAAGTAATCTGTTCCACGTTATAATATCATTGTGTGGAGTACACAAACACATTCTACTTGGCAGGTTGGACTACTCAAGAGTTTCCAGTGGGAGGGTCTAGCAGGCTAGGTCAGGGTACTCACCTCAGAACAGCTTGACTGGTAGAAGGCATGTCATCACCTGACACTGACTGGGGTGGAGGAGGGGAAAACCCTGGGAGGACCAGCCTGCAAACAAGAGACAAGTAGAACAGCTTACATAGCATACACAGCATTCACTGCCGATAGAGGCAGGAGGGTCCTCTTCCTCTTCCTCCTCCCCTGCCCTTTCACTCACCCAGCTTTGGTAGCCTGTCTGATCTGTTCTTCACTCAGTCGCCGGGTCAGTTCTAGGGACGACTTTATTTTGTTTAGCATCTCATAAACATCTTTGTATGGAGTCTGAGGGTAGGACAGACTCATCACCATGCACGCACGCACACACGCACACACACACACACACACACACACACACACACACACACACACACACACACACACACACACACACACACACACACACACACACACACAGCTCTTCCCCTTACCATAAGGGTGTACAACCCATCTTGTCCCTCATCCTCCTCCAATCCCAATTTGGAGCGCTTTGTGGAGGAGCAAGACACGGCAATATTGTGGCTGACTATGGGAGAGGGAGCTGTAGGGGGGAGGGGAGGGGAGGAGGGGGAGGGGGAGGGGAGGAGAGGGGAGGGTAGGGGGTAGGGATGGACAGTATATTGCCTATGACAGATGAAAGGAGGTGAAGGAGGGATTTGCAGATGGAGACCTGGCCTACCTCGCCTCTTCCTCCCTCCTTGTGGCTGTGGAGAGGTGTCCCCGCCCCCCGAGGGGGAGGAGCTGGTGGAGGGATGGGCCTCCTGTACTGCAGCCATCAATCCATCCCGGTCCCGGCCGGGAGAGGCACACACACGAGCATCCACAGCAAACCGAGCCACAGGGAAGTGAGCACTTTGACTGCAGAGAGACGAGGAGGGGAGGCGGGGCTCACTACATTGTGTGCATGTGTGTGTGTGTGCGTGTGTGTATGCATTTCCTCCCCTCCCTCCCCCTCCCTCCTCCTTACTATGGTACCTCCAGCCCAAACAGTAGCTGCACGCCGACGCCCCTGGCTGGCCTGGGGAGGTTACTGGTGTAGCAGGGAAATCTGAACACACCAATGTACTTGATGGGTGAGTTGCTGTCAGGGGAGGGGTCAACCCCTGTAGTGGCAGGATAGGTCACACCAGCAATTTGCTGTCACTGATGGATCTCCCTGTGTGTGTGTGTGTGTGTGTATGCATATGTATGTGTGTGTGTGGGCACTTACGATGCATAGAAGCCAGAGGCACAATGACAGCGTAACGGTCTGTCCGTCGACATGGACTGAGATATATGGCATCTCGATCCAGCGACTTGACAAAATGTGGTGCCTTCTCTCCACCAACTGTGTGAAGGGAGTGGAGGGGGGAGAACGGGGGAGGGGGGGGATCACTTTGCAGTCCAAACACCTCTAGCCCTGTGGAGACGTCAGTTTAGCTCACCTTCTTTGCTTTCTGAGACAATGTGTTCAGCACAGCACTGCACCCCCTCACTCAGCATCACTGGGACCTTGTACACCACCATCACTCGGATTTGGGACCCCTCAGGAGGTCGCTCTGCAGGGGGTGGGGCAGTAGGGGGTGGGGCAGTAGAGGGTGGGGCAGTAAGGGGTGGGGCAGTAAAGGGTAGGAGAACAAAGGAGGTGCAGTATTCCACTTCCATTGCATGTCCAGTTTCACACTCACTGTCAAACGAGAATGGAATGGTGCACCGCGCGTCCTTCTTGATGATGAGCTTCTGCAAGCTCGGGACATACTGCAAAACAACGGGAGAGCACAGAACACGTCAGCACTGGTGACTGCATGCAGTGTGAGTGGTTGAAAGCACTGGTGGCTGCATGCAGTGTGAGTGGTTGAGAGCACTGGTGACTGCATGCAGTGTGAGTGGTTGAGAGCACTGGTGACTGCATGCAGTGTGAGTGGTTGAGAGCACTGGTGACTGCATGCAGTGTGAGTGGTTGAAAGCACTGGTGGCTGCATGCAGTGTGAGTGGTTGAGAGCACTGGTGACTGCATGCAGTGTGAGTGGTTGAGAGCACTGGTGACTGCATGCAGTGTGAGTGGTTGAGAGCACTGGTGGCTGCATGCAGTGTGAGTGGTTGAGAGCACTGGTGACTGCATGCAGTGTGAGTGGTTGAGAGCACTGGTGACTGCATGCAGTGTGAGTGGTTGAGAGCACTGGTGACTGCATGCAGTGTGAGTGGTTGAGAGCACTGGTGGCTGCATGCAGTGTGAGTGGTTGAGAGCACTGGTGGCTGTATGCAGTGTGAGTGGTTGAGAGCACTGGTGGCTGCATGCAGTGTGAGTGGTTGAGAGCACTGGTGACTGCATGCAGTGTGAGTGGTTGAGAGCACTGGTGGCTGTATGCAGTGTGAGTGGTTGAGAGCACTGGTGGCTGCATGCAGTGTGAGTGGTTGAGAGCACTGGTGGCTGCATGCAGTGTGAGTGGTTGAGAGCACTGGTGACTGCATGCAGTGTGAGTGGTTGAGAGCACTGGTGACTGCATGCAGTGTGAGTGGTTGAGAGCACTGGTGACTGCATGCAGTGTGAGTGGTTGAGAGCACTGGTGACTGCATGCAGTGTGAGTGGTTGAGAGCACTGGTGGCTGCATGCAGTGTGAGTGGTTGAGAGCACTGGTGGCTGCATGCAGTGTGAGTGGTTGAGAGCACTGGTGACTGCATGCAGTGTGAGTGGTTGAGTTGACTGTGTACCGTTTGCGCTGCAGACTTGGGCACTGGTTGTTGCTACACAGGAGGCAACACAGAGCAATCAACTATACACCATTTGAAAGGCAAACACTTGTACCATTCATGTGCTGGTACTGGTCACACACACACACACACACACACACACACACACACACACACACACACACACACACACGCATGCACACACGCACACACACACACACACACACACACGCATGCACACACGCACACACACACACACACACACACACACACACGCATGCACACACGCACACACACACACACACACACACACACACAGGACATGAGGGCTGATCCAGCGTGAGTGTGTTAGGCATACCTCTGGTTCAAACGTGATCTTGAAGCCATAAGACGAGGGCTCGCATAGGCTGCAGAAGAGAAGGCAGCAATTGGCAGTCAAGTGGTTGACTTAGGTACTAGTAAGTGGTCCTATTGTGGACACCTTTGTGGGTTTGAGACAGGCCCAAGTGTCCTGATTAGAGAGGTGTCCTCATTTCACAGGTAGCTTTGTACACATGCGTGTAAGTGGGACATTAGGCACTGTCCTCATTAGAGAGGTGCCCCCGTTTCAGGTGTCCTTGTAAAGGAGCTGCAAGTTGTGTGTGGTGCTGGGCACTGTCACACACACAAACATGCAGCCCTTGCTGTTACAGAGAGTATGAAAACCAATTCCCTCCTCCCAACATGGCTATATTAACTGCTGAGTCGGCAAGACTCTTGTGATGATGTAAGCACACATTGGCATAGCAACAGCACACATTGTCACATCAACCAAACACATCTGAAGCTAACTGCACAAACTCCTACACCCACAGCATGTTATAATGAGGCTTTGATCTTTAGGTGAAATCGATGTCTTCAAAAAGTGGTGTACACCAATCACCAAATACATACATTGGTTATTACATAATTTCAATTGGCATTGCACAAGACTGGATAGTGCTGCTTGCTTGGCTGACAGGCAGACACAGGTGTACAGTGTTGTGTGTGATGAGGTATAAGTCGGGTGATACCCCCAGGCTGAGTTTTCTTGAGAAGGCCTTAGAAACCTGGCGAATGTTGTGCAATTACCCCAGCCTTTGCCCCTTGGTGATTGCACAACACCCCTCGGTGATTGCACAACACCCCTTGGTGATTGCACAACACCCCTTGGTGATTCCACAGCACCCCTTGGGGATTGCACAACACCCCTTGGTGATTGCACAGCACCCCTTGGGGATTGCACAACACCCACCCCTAGGTGTCTAAAACAACATTGGGATTCAACTTGGACTACAACGAGGACACTTCACTGTCACAAAACACCAAACTTCCCACCCCCTCACCTAATTGGCATTCTGTTTGCCCCAATTAGAGGCGCAGGGACCAGTTCTCCAATGCCATGGGCACTTTGAGTGGAGCTACCGAAGGTG
This sequence comes from Ianthella basta, assembly GCA_964019415.1. Classification (NCBI taxonomy): domain Eukaryota; kingdom Metazoa; phylum Porifera; class Demospongiae; order Verongiida; family Ianthellidae; genus Ianthella; species Ianthella basta. The sequence continues at coordinate 6,875,785 of OZ025883.1, forward strand.
TAGAACGGACCCTCAAACTGAGAGGCGGATTGAACGGGGAGGGGGAGAGGTATTGGTGAGTGGTGCACGCACTGCCCAGTGATCCGGAGTGCATGTGTGTGTGAGTACAGTGTGGTGTGTGTGTTTGCTCCATGTCAGTACCGTGTACCTGCGAGGGTTGGAAGGGCTGGGGTTGGCTGTAGGGAGCTTGTGAGTAGTGCATCCTCACCGGAGAGACGTCCTGCAGAGGGAGGGACAGCACACAGCTCTCTCAGAGTGCCCATTGCTCCTCCATAGCTAACACACCAGCACTCAAAACAGGTTTACTCCACCACCTCCCTGCCTGTCTACCTGCCTATCATCACTACAGGCGCTAATAACTCACACCCATCAGCTGCAGGTCAGTGAGGAGCTCTGAGTAGGAGTCATGGCACTCCAGTTTGGCAGAGTCTACTCTCCCCCTAGTCGCAGCCATCTGTCCCTCACACACTACTAACCAACACTACAGCTATTCCCTACATAAACATCACTATAGGCAAAGTGCTGACTCAGCAGTTTACTACAGGCCACACACACACATACTGTGGCATACAGACTAGAGTACCAGCAGTGCAGGGAACCAGGTGGCATTTGTGACCTCACATCAGCCATACCACAAATTGACACAGAAATGGAATGATGAAGCAGAGTCCGTCCTGCAACCCATTAACACACCTGCTAACTAATAGGCCAGCAAAGCTCAATAACTGCATTTCCCAGACAGTGATCATTAGTCTCCTAGTCAGAAATGGGTCATGAATACACTTATTAGCCAACATTATGTATCAGATACACAAAAAACGCTTTTATCACTTGAAAAAATAGCACAGAAGGGACTTTCCCTTTGAAAGTACCTATGGGCATGCCTGGGCATGCCAATACCTGGAATTGAAGGCTGCCCATAAATCAATTGCAGTGACCCGCCTACCGCCCCACTCCCCCTCACCCTGCCCCACTCGCCCTTGCCCCGCCCCACCTTGTTCCACTTTGGAACAGGGTGGAGCCAAACAATGATAGTTGAAAGCAACTTACCACCCGATGGCTGATGGTGTACTCCACTTGTTCTGTGGGGGGAGGGGGGAGGGGGAGGGGATGTGAGGGGGGTAGTGATGAGGAGTGCCGAGTTAATGAAGGGTGTGGGGGAATGAGATGACAATGGAGGAGAGGAGTGGAAGGTTGAATCAAGATGTTGTGTGGAGGGCAACAGGAGAGATGCAGACAGAAGGGGGGAGAGGCGATGGAGGGTGCATTTTTTAGTGAACACACAAACACACTGTACCACAGCACAGGCCTGAGACGGGCTCACCTCTGTGGTCTACACCATCCTCCAACTCGAAGTGGTTCGCAGTTTGAAAGATTTGGCTGTCTCCACTAAATGGCACAAGATGAATTAAAAGTTGATCTACGCATTAAAGATATCATGAAGTTGTGTCTTACCCCAATCCACCTGGCCCGGGGGCGAGGTAGTGCCCGCTTGAAGAAGTCCCTGGTTCTTCCTGACTACCCGCCATAAATCGTTGCACAACGCGCGTGACCGAGTCTTGCGAGCTTGCCTGACTGCCCTGGGACAGGGGCTTGTCTCCGATGCTGCTGCCATTTGAACTCATCTTCGCCTCCAGAATCCTTGCGGCCGAAAAACAGTGAAGTAAAAATCAGCGCCAAAATGACATCGAATTAGCAGACGTGCTCATTTATTCGACCTTTTATACAGTTGCCATAGTGAGGGAAAATGGCTGCCGTCGCATTGTGAGCGAACATCTTTGATTGACTTGCTGTAGGTGAAAGGAGGAGGTTTGTCTTTATGGCTGTGCGACAGTCACTTACTGTAACTGTATTCTCGCACTAAGTCCTTCCTTTAAACTCGTCATGTAAATGTACTCGTCTTATTGTAAATGTACGTCTATTGTAAATGTAGCTACGTTTTTGTTTTTTGTTTTTATTTATTTTTATTTTATTTTTTATTGTAAATGTACGTCTTAGGGGAGCACAATCATAGGCAATTTGCCTCTCGTGCAACCCTTTCCATACGGGGATAAAATCATTTCAATTCAATGTATGTATAGCGATGTGGTGTGTGTTTAAGGATGTACCGGAGACTGCAGGCAATTTGCTACTTATCATAGCCGCTCTGGTATTACCACCGTGCCATTCTTGCCTTACTGAGATCTTCGTCTGAAGATCTGATTTTAGATGCTACTGAAGAGATCTTTAGCCTAAAGTCCTCTTTGCAGCACACCCTGGGGCAGTGGAATTTTAACCCCTCCTTGACCTGTTTCTGTACTTCACACGTAGTGAGCTGTCCAAGCCATGGACCCGAGTGTGCTTGTGGGTCGAGAGCCAGTTGGGTCCAACTTGGAGTCAGTATTGATGGAGCAGAAGATGCGAGCGGACAAACATCGAGTGAACTTTGACGCACTCAAGACACAACACATTGTGCTACAGGAGGTGGGGGAGGGTGGGAGGGTGAAGATGGGTGGGGGAGGGTGGGAGGGTGAAGGTGGGGGAGGCTCTAACCCTAGCTGCTTCATTAGTCCAGTGCCCACCAGATGGCAGTCAACCACATGCTGCTGTTTCACTGCCTCAAACCCATTCCTTCACTTCTCCCCCTCCCCCTGCCCCTCCCCCTGCCCCTCAGGCACACGCCAAGCTTCAGGTGGACCACGAGGTGCTGGGGGAGGAGCTAAAACAGCTGCAGTCACGTTCAGAGGACATCATTGCCACCCTTCAGAAGGAGAGGGACCTTGCCATTGCAGAGTGTGAGGAGCAGAGGGCTCAGGTGAGTGTTGGGTGGTGTGTAAGAGCTTCTCTTCTGGCCCTGCTCCACTTCACTTCCCTTGTGTGCCGTCCGGACAGGTCCCAAGCGAGGAGACTAGAGAGTGCCTTCGCTCACAGCTTTTGACTGAAGTGGAGGGACCATTCAGACGGTACATTCAAGAACTGGAGAAGGAATTGGATGAGTTCAAGAGGTGTGTGGGTATGTGTGTGGGGGGGAGGAGGGTGAATGTGGTTGTTGTAGAGTGTCAACAGTGCAGGCTCAGTGACTGTGCTCCCACCTTCTTTGTGTGTGTGTGTGTGTGTGTGTGTGTGTGTGTGTGTGTGTGTGTGTGTGTGTGTGTGTGTGTGTGTGTGTGTGTGTGTGTGTGTGTGTGTGTGTGTGTGTGTGTGTGTGTGTCTGCAGTGACTACAATAAGCTGAGGTACAACTACTCATTTCTGAAGAGTGAGTTTGAGAGCTCTTCTGCACAGCATGAGGCTGTACTGGAGGAGGAAGCGGCCAAGCACAAGGCAGAGGTGGGTCGTTGGTGGGCGTGTCTGCATGTGACGTGGTGGGCGTGTCTGCATGTGACATGGTGGGCGTGTCTGCATGTGACATGGTGGGCGTGTCTGCATGTGACATGGTGGGCGTGTCTGCATGTGACATGCTGGGCGTGCCTGCATGTGACATGGTGGGCATGTCTGCATGTGACATGGTGGGCGTGCCTGCATGTGACATGGTGGGTGTGTCTGCATGTGACATGGTGGGCGTGCCTGCATGTGACATGGTGGGTGTGCCTGCATGTGACATGCTGGGCGTGTCTGCATATGACATGGTGGACATTGTGGGTGTGTCTGCATGTGACATGGTGGGCGTGTCTGCATGTGACATGGTGGACATTGTGGGCGTGTCTGCATGTGACATGGTGGGCGTGCCTGCATGTGACATGGTGGGTGTGCCTGCATGTGACATGCTGGGCATGTCTGCATATGACATGGTGGACATTGTGGGTGTGTCTGCATGTGACATGGTGGGCGTGTCTGCATGTGACATGGTGGGCGTGCCTGCATGTGACATGGTGGGTGTGCCTGCATGTGACATGCTGGGCGTGTCTGCATATGACATGGTGGACATTGTGGGTGTGTCTGCATGTGACATGGTGGGCGTGTCTGCATGTGACATGGTGGGTGTGTCTGCATGCATGTGACCAGTTTCCCATGTCCTCTAGCTGTCTAAGCTGCTTGCAGAGAAGAGGGACCTTGTGGCACGCAGTCAGAGAGATGTACCAGCAGAGATCAAAAAGCTCAGGCAACTGCAGAGAGAGAATGCTGAGGTGTGTGTCTGTCTGTCTGTCTGTCTGTCTGCATGTCATCCCTCCTCCTGTTTCTCTCTCCTCCGCTTCTATCCGTGCAGCTGCAACAAAACATTGGTTTGCTCACCTCAGAACTGCAGGAATGCCGTGACAAATTGTCAGAGTTGAACACAGAACAGCAACAGGTTAGCTACATCACATCCTGTCCACACTGCCCCACCCACACTGCCCCACCCACATTGCCCCACCCACACTGCCCCTCCCACACTGCCCCACCCACACTGCCCCACCTACACTGCCCCACCCACACTGCCCCACCCCACTGCCCCACCCACACTGATGAGGTATTAGCTTGACTGTGTTTGTGATGTGACAGTTTTGTGGTGTGGGGACATTATACTCACATATTTGAGAATGAATGCATCTCTGAGTAGTCGTGTCACACTGCTGTGCATTTCATGGCCTGAGTTGTTACATGGACAGTATTGTGTGTGTGTGTGTGTGTGTGTGTGTGTGTGTGTGTGTGTGTGTGTGTGTGTGCATGTGTGTGTGTGTGTGTGCGTGTGTGTGCGTGCGTGTGTCAGAGTGTGTACATACTTCTATCACTGAGATACGAGCACAATTCTGCCTGAGGTACGTAATGGGCTGTGTGATTGTGAGGTCCCTGTACCGTGATTGTCCTCCTTACCTTGTCTGACTGTGTGCCTCTCCACTGCTTGTGTGTGCAGTCTCTGAAGGAGCTCCAGCGGCAACTGGCTGAGGCAACTGCAAAGGCTGGCCTCTTGGAGAAGGAGCGGGAGGTAGCAGAGGGGCGGGGCCAGCGGCTGGAGCAGGAGTGCTCAGCCGTGAAGGAGGAGCTACAGCGGGTGACACGTGAAGTGGAGTGCAGGGAGGAGGGTCTGGCAGCAAAGGACAGGTGAGCCAGAGCACACATGCAGGACTATCAGCTTGCAAAGGGTCTGAGCTGCTGTACTGCATTACACACTACTGGTTCCCCTCCCCTCCCCTCCCCTCCCTCTCCTCCCCTCCCCTCCCCTCCCTCCCCTCCCCTCCCCTCCTCTCCCCTCCCCTCCCCTCCCTGGTAGGAAGCTGGACAGCCTAGCACACACACACCGAGTGGAGCTCAGCGAACTAAAGATTAGGTGTGTTCACTGGTGCTGCATGCTGTGAGAGTGTCCTCCATGTTCCCCGTGGTGTCGATGGGTGACATTGGTTGATTTTATGGACAAGTCTCTACAGTGGACAATCAGCTGTTGGTAGTGGATAGGTATCCACATCACACCTAGCCCCTCCCCCTTGTCTGCCCCAGCCACGCCCAACAGTGCAGTCACCTTGTCCGTGAGAAGGAGCAGGTTGGCCGAGAGCTGGAGGAGGCGAGGTCCAAGATGGAGGTACTGCAGCGAACCATTGAGCAGCAGCAGGCGAGGCTGGCAGTCAAGGTGGGTCCATGCCCCCAGGGGAGGGGGGTGGGTCCACACCCCCGGTGGAGGGGGGTGGGTCCACACTCCCCAGGGGAAGGGGTGGGTTGAGAGAGGGGGGAGGAGGAGGGGGGAAGGGGAGGGGGAGAGTCATTCGATGACACAGCTTACAACCCAGTGCCATGTGTAGTTGCTTGTCTCCTCTGTGCAGGACCAGGAGGTGGAGTCTCGTGTTGCCGAGGCGCACGAGGAGGAGTGGTCCCGCACTGCAGCTGTGCAGCAGGAGAAGGAGGAGCTTGAGGACAAGATCGCTCATTTGGAGAAGGAGAAGGGAGAGAAAATGGCCGCCTTGAGTGCTGAGGTGCAGGTGAGGAGGGAAAGTCAGTCAGTGATATGTGTGTGGTTGTAGTGTGTGTGTGTGTGTGTGGTTGTAGTGTGTGTGTGTGTGTGTGGTTGTAGTGTGTGTGTGTGTGTTGATGTACAAATGTGCATGCATGCAACATGGCGTGTTGTCTGCCGTGGTGTAGAGCTGTGAGGAGAGACTGAGAGCTGAGACAGGTGAGAAGCTGGCACTGGTGTCTGAGCTGACCTCTGTGAAGAAGCAGTGCTCTTTACAGCGGGACAAGATGGCTGAGCAGGAGCAGGAGCTGGTCTCTCTGCGGGCAGCACAGCGGGAGAGTAACAAGATGGCAGCTAAAGTGGCGAGGTGAGGGGGTGGGGCTAGATGAAAGGGGGAGGGGCTTACATACATGCTAATACGTAGTGTTTGTAGGGGCAGAGTCAGACAATGCCTCTATCAATATGTGAGTATAGTGTGCAAACCAGCACACTCAAAGAGGAGCTCAGGTCCCTGTCCAGCACTGAACAGAGCCAGCTGTGTCTGTCCTCTCGCCCTTTGTAGTCTGGAGCAGGCCGAGTTGGACCTCGTGGGTGAGAAGGAGAGACTGCAGGTGGCCCTGGGGGTGTGTCAGCAGGAGGTAGGCGGGTGCCGGCAGGAGTTGGAGCAGATGCGGGCTGAGCACAGCCAGCTGGTGGGCCAGTTGCGAGCGAGCCACAAGGAGGAGAGGACACGCCTCCAACAAGAGCTGGAGGCGGGGCAGAGAGGTCAGAAGTCACTGGAGGAGGAACTTGCTGCCTGTCAATTGGACAACAAGAAGGTGAGGGTGTCTTGTACCAGAAGGGGGTGGGAGGGGGTGGGGAGGGGTAAGTGGGGTGGGGTGCTTCTGAGCACTTGAAAGCTAGTCATGTGACCTCATACATTTATAGTGGTGTCGGGTAATCTGATTGGTCCATGTGACCCCCTCCCCTCTAGTCCCTTTGTGTTGTCATCAGATTTAGGTAGTGAAGTAGGAGCACTCCTCCTAGTTCTCCAATGTGCCGTACACTCCCCACTCCCCACCCCCTCCCCCCTCCTCCCCTCCCATATGTAGAAGTTGAAGCACTACCGTCGGAAGGCCCAAGACTTGCAGCATGCCGTGGAGAAGGCGAAGGCAGAGCACGAGACTACAAAACTGGAGAAGGAGCACTTGTCGTGAGTCTTCCCTCTGTGCCTAGCCCTGTTGGCATGGGGTGGAGTCACTCTTAATGATGCAGACTTCTCCTCCTGCTCCTCTGCACAGGAAATCACTTGGTCTGGAGAATCAGAAGGTCAAGCGAAAACTGCACACTGTGAGTGGGTGTGGTCAAGTGAGGGGTGGGTCCTGAGTGGGTGTGGTCAAGTATGCATATTATGCATTCCTTGGGAACATGTCATTGGGTCTCTTTTTCCCAAACGTCTATCATGTGCTTAATCCAGAGGTGTTGCAAGCAGCCATAATTCGGCAGGAAATTTGAGCATGTAGCCGTCCACCCCTTCCCTTCCTCCTCCCCTCCTCTCCCCCTCCCCTCCCCTTCCCTTCCCCTCCCCTCCCCTCCCCCTCCCCTCCCCTCCCCTCCCCTCCCCCTCCCCCTTCCCTCCCTCTCCCCCTCCCCTCCCCTCCCCCTCCCCCTTCCCTCCCTCTCCCCCTCCCCTCCCCTCCCCTCCCCCTCCCCCTTCCCTTCCCCTTCCCTCCCCTCCCCCTTCCCTCCCTCTCCCCCTCCCCTCCCCCTCCCCCTCCCCCTCCCCTTCTGTTACCTGTTTACAGCTGCAACAGAGACACGAGCGCCTGCTTGCTATGATGGACAACACACCCCACGCCCCCCCTGCTGGGCTCACTGTGCCACACATGGCGGCATTCAGAGACACTTATGCTGAGGACTTGATGTGCGAGAGGGAGGCAGCTGAACTCAGCGAGCGAGTGGACCGCATGAATGATGTCTACCAGCAGCTTGGAGGAGCACTGCTGCCAGACACACCGGCTGGACTGGAGGCCACGGGATCCACCTCCTCCTTAACGAACAGGGACTGACTCACCTGCATGACCACTGCTGCATTCACTATAGGTCACTAACCTAATGCATGAGCATGACGTAATCAGTGTAACAAAGAAAATGACGGCTGGTGGAAGGAGATCGATCGCAATGGTTTGTTTGCTTGTATCGCTTGCAGTTTTGAGCGTCCTTCCCGGAGCATTCAGTGCAGCCATAGATCACAACACATTCTGCGAAGGGTTGGCACTCGCTGGAAACTGCAGTTTCTACTCGCTGTGTATGGAGAAACGAGTTCCGTGTGGACCGGACGGGTATGCGTTGGGCTATGCCGGCAAGTATTGCGTTAAGTTTACGGAGAACTTGAACGAGTTCACTAAAGACGTGAGGAGGGAACTGTTTGTCATTCGTATGCATACATGCAGTGCTGTGCGTTAAGTTAAGTTGGGTTATTTTTGTTTGAACGTGATTGTTCTCGCAGCATTTGCTGTGTTGCTTGACTTGAGTTTCCCCCTTCCTTTCTTCTTGCGTGCTCTGTGTGTGCAGGGGCAAGGCTGGATAGTTCGCACACGTGAGTGCTTGACGGCCACACTCTTCAACAGCTCTGTCTACCAGCAGAATGCTTCCTGTGCGGCCATCTCCAAGTTTGGCTTTGCTTCCCACCCTGCCTGCTACGTGAACTCCGGCTTCTGCCCCATCATTGGAGAGAACTTGGACAACCTGTACCGATTGGTGAGCATCATTGGAGTGCAGGACCTGTTGAAGCCGGAGACCCTCGCTGCCATGCAGGGAACGCTTGACCTCTGTGCCAAGCTAGGCTACCATATTGTGGTGCACGACATCTGGGAGCTGATCAAGAAGTTGATTGGTTGACAGCTCTGCCCAGTGAGGTGTTAGGCTTTATGAAGTTTGTATTATACCTACACTGACATTTGAGCAAAATTGTATTATATTTTGTGCTAAATTTGTATTATACCTTGGTCATACTATGTTTATAATGCTTGTTGAATTTATATTATTCCTTACTGGAACATAATTGTATCATTATACTCTTCAGTGTGCACATTACTTCTATACTGCAAGTACTACTGACTGTGTGTCTCAAACACTGTCACATGCAATATCAGTGTTAATCCAGAACAGTGCATCTGGGAGCAGCCATGTTGGACAGGACAGCCAGCGGGGTCACTATTGTTGGTTGTTGGCCACTGCCACCACAATGAGGCAAACTGCAGGTGGGAGAGAGGGGATGGGGGAGGTGGGGAAGGGGAGAAGGAGGGGAGGGGAGAGGGAAGGAAGGGGAGGGGAGGGGAGGGAGAGGAGATAACCACTTATTAAGATTGCAATGAGAGAAGTTGGTCAACTGGATGGGAAGACTAGCAAGCTAGGACAGATGGGTGCACTGTGTAAGCACAACTCACTGATCAGCGTGAGGAGGATGCAGGATATGATGGAGATTAGGAGGATCCACAGCTAAGAGGGAAAGCAAGGTGATGTAGACAGTAAAGGTGATGGCCACTCCCACTTCACCAGGGCAGTGCTGCCTACCTTAACGTTCTTGTAGAAATACTTGCGTTGGAGATTGCGTGAGGTAGTGTTGAACAGGGCAGATGTCTCAGTCAGGCGGCCTGGAGGGGGGAGGGGGGAGGGGGAGGGGGTGGAGAGGGGAGGGAGGAACAGAGTTGTGCTCACCAAATGTGCTACCCCCCCCCCCCCCCCCGGTGTTGGAACACAATTACACTATTGCACTAGACCTTCACTGTGTTGTGATGAGATTATAGGCAATCTTCAAATACAACTACAGTGGAACCTGTGGGCCAGTTCAAACTGACCTTTATAGAGAGGTGGCTGCTCTACAGAGGTAGACTGCAATGCTTCAGTGCTATTTGGGGCCAGGGAGGCTGGCTGCTATAGAGAGGTGGCTGCCTAACTCAGTGACCTTCTTACACAGGCACGCTATACGTACATGTTCACAGATAGACTAGGTGTACAGAGCTACTGGTAGAAGTGTGTCCCCTGGTAGCCATGATGTGAATGTGGGAAGGGGCAGTGGTGCTCTGTAAACAGGGGGAGGGGTCTACCAACACAGTGGCATTCCAATCACTGCAAATGAACTCAGTTTGCCACTCAAAGCATAGGGTGTGCTGAGGCCATAGGGGCGTGGGGGCTAACACACAATTGCCATGGTAACAGGATCGTTGTGTACCATAGTACAGAGATGTACACACCCCTGCCCCACCCCCTCACGTGAGCTCTCCTCCACCTGGTCCAGGCGAGCCTCCCTGTCTTGCAGCCGCTCAATGTTCTGAGCCATTGCACCCTGCACAGCCGAAGTCTTCTCCCTCAGGGCATCAATCTCACTTGGGGCTTCAGACCTGCGGCAGACAGGAAGGGTTGGCAAACAGCACACACACACACACACACACTCCCCTCCCCTCCCCTCACTACAGACGACAAGTCCAATATTCACACCACACATTACACTGATAGCTCGCCTATACCACCATTACACAAAGGCATCATCATCACACACACACAACACATACACATTGCGCAGTCGTAACTAGCCAGTCCACTAGTGTCACATCTAGTACAGGATTGGCTGCAATGGTGGGAAGGCTAGAGGAAGTCCGGACCGCGAAACCCTAGCTTTGTTCTGTATGTCATACCCTCTCTACCGCTTAGGCCGAAGCGCACGCTAGGAGCCATTCCACACAGACACTGTACGCGGCTAATGACAGACGCTCACATTTCTGCGACGCTTGTTGCACCGGACAATGACGAGAGACGCAACTTCCTCTACAACTCCTGGCAAATCGCCTTATCAGTCTAGGTCATGTGACATTGGGGGAATCCCCCCAAGAACATTCCATAATTCACACAGACACAATGCACAAACGAATGGTTGGTCTCAAGTTAGTCTTCTCCCTCTTCGTCCTCATCCTCTGCGTTCACCATGAAGTAGCGGAGTTCGTAAACACTCTTCCCATTTGCCACCACTCGGATGTAGTCACGAAGGTTGTTCTTCTTTAAGTACTTCTTTGTCAAGTACTTAAGATACCTGAGAGTGGGGAGGATGGATGGGATGGATGGGAGGGGGAGGTCGCTACACCACTGGTGCAAACACACCCCATCCAACTAGTGTATAACTGTGTTGGTTTCTTCCCGCCCAAACCCTCCATCTTGCAGCCATGGTAACCATACTAACCACACACACAACAACTAATACCACGCTAATTAGCGTATAGCAGGAAGTTGGGTAGTGGATTTGGCTGATTGGCAGTTGTAAGAACCCTCTGCCAATACCTCCAAACTCCAAATTGTTTACAAAGTACCATTATATCATAAGGTATGCCCAACCTCCTAAGTAAAATCCACCCAAAGCCATGATTACTGCAATATAAATCCTGGCCAAAATTCCCAGCCATACGCTACACATTCAATGTCCATTCAATGTCAGTGCATGCCACAGTCCAGCAAGCCCACCTCTTCGAGAAAGGTATCGTAGTTGCAACGATGACAGTGTTCTCCTTGGCCCTCACCGAGACCTCTGCCCCAAGGTTACCCTTCTTCCCGTTCACTTTGATACTGCTCTTGAGGAACTCTTCCTGCAGGAGTGGTGGGGTGGGCGGGCTGGGTTAGGGAAGGGCCCCCTAACCAGCGTCAAGCCTGTGTCACACCAGGCAGCTTGTGCTCATGTGGACGAGACGCACACACGACACACGCACAGACACATGGATAAAGTGTAATGAATACACGCACGCCCTGTTATGCTGTCCCAGTGAGAAGCAGTGAAGTGCACAAACTCACAAGCGGCGCTACTTCCATAATTTCATCCTCCACGGGGACAGTGCAGTCAATGCTAAAGCTGGTGTCCACCTTCTTGGCCTTTCCTTTAGAGCCGGCCTGAGCCTGCAGGAGTCAGAGGGGGGCGCGGGGATTAACACAAACACACAATGCCTGTACTTTCGAACACACAAAGACACCTACTTTTCTTCCCTTCGACATCTTGAACCTGATCAAGGAGGATGCTTTCGTCTCCTTTACTACGACACGACACAGGGCGAGCACGTGGGTTAGGGGAAGTTTCAACTGATAAGGAGATTCATTGAGCGAACACCCACGCATTTGATTGCGCGAGCATCTGTGCGCTATAATATTATGTGGGAAGTAAGTACCGGTAGCTGCTGCTGACTGCATGGGTGCATGTGTGACCTGTGTCTACTCAAAGTACATGTGTGTGTTATGCACTCCCACAGTTACAACCATAACACAGCAAACAATCTATGCTGCAATACAATGAAAAACGAACTTTGGACATTTCTGTAATCAGAGAGAGGCAGTTGGGGATACCGTGTTCTCTCTAAAAATTTGTCACTCTATATTTTTGCCCCCCCCCCCCGAAAAACCTGTCTAAACATATTCTAATTCCTGACAAATTTCAGGTATTCTAACTAATGTTTGCCACATTACTGCTACAACCAGAAATACAATTTTGAAGCCGTTTTGGTGAATTATTGAACAGTTTATTATACAAACTCTTTGGAAATATATATTCTACAATGTTTAGGCCTTCAGACTGTACCTCAATGTTGCATGTGTTGTGTCTGTTAGCTGTGGAGACAGATGAGGAAGGAGACCATGTTGAAAGTAGTCTGGCTCGCTAGACCCAACTTCACATCTCCTTTTCCACCCCAACTCAATAATGTGGAGTTGGGTCTAGCGGGTCAGACCATGTTGGAAGGTGAACCCCAAGAGAAGGGAGTGCCCATCATGCAGGAATATCTGGTACTGAGCTCTAGACTAAAGAGGGACTTCTACGTATGACATTGCACCAAAGTATGTTGGACTCCCTAAACCATACGGGTGACAGTCACAGTGACATGGACCAGTCACTAAGTGTAGAGTCACCAAAGTACGTATGTTTGGTCCACGTGTATGTGCACATGTATGGCTTACAGATCGCAATTTTGGGGTTTAGTAATAGTAATTATGGTGCAACATGATGATTGATTGGCTGATTGATTGAACATCAGGTAAAGTCTCTACTGAGTTGTCATATAATATCCCGTAACAGCCCATGACTGTACCTTTTCATAGCTACCCTCTGCACTGGTAGCTAGTCACAAATAGCTATTCATTGCATGCATTAGTGAGTATTGTGGTTTAGCTCTGTTAGCTAACCCTCCCCCTCTGCCGTGTCAGTCTAAGAGACGGAAACAAACACCTCCAGTCTCAGTTGTGCTAGTTCACACACCAGGTCACTGTATGGTCAGGAGTTGGGTTATGAGGATCTCCAGAACCATCTGACACAAGAGTAGCTATTTCACCCTACACACACACACACGCACACACGCACACACGCTCTGTCCTGCCCACCCTCAGATGTTGGCTGACTAGCTATGACAACTTGTCTCTGCTGCAGAAGGTGGAGGTGTTTGAGCACACACTGGAGGGCACTCAGGATGAACTCCAGTAGTTACAACCTGTGACACTGTTGTGTGTATCACCAAAGGACATTGCAGTCACTGCTGTGCATGTGTGTGCTGTGTATGACGTCATTCGGGCGCGTTACCGGATATGGGTATTGTCGAGTCATTTCGTTGCTATGGTAGTCAGTGCTACACGCCCCAAAATCCAAGACCTTTAGTAGAATTTGTTTGAGTTATTCAGTTGTTCGGAGTCAGTGCTAGAGATAGAGTCACAGTAGAGCTTGTTTGAGTCGTTCTCTACTGGCCGGACAGCCCTGGGCCTGCCAGGTGGCTTAGTGGAGGTAAGTCCTTTGCAAGTGGTTTGTGTGGAGTGGCTTGTTTGCTGTTTAGGAAGCGTTCAAGTGTGCAAATCTAGCTACAGTTCATTAGCTAGCTAATGGCTGTCAAGTAGTTAGCTAAGTCTCGTAATTTCTAGCTGCTTCAACTGCAGCTCATTTAGCTACAAATGATAATCTGTGCATCCAACATACGTGGTGCTGTAGGTGGGTGAACCTGTGCCCTAGCTGGAGCTTTGAATGGTAGCTAGTAGCCTGCATGTGAAGGGGCTGTACTCAAGGTGGATCTAGCAGGGGCTACTATTGGCCTCAGGTCCCTCCTTTCTTAGCCTGTTGGTATAGATAGAGCAAGTTAAGATGGCTTGTAGCACATGTTGAGTCATTTGGAGTCATTAGCAGTAAATTGTAGGCAGTTCTAGTAATGAACCATATTGTTTAGTAGTCAGGCATTTTGGGAGTCATTTTGTCTCTCTGTGTGTGAAGTTGTTGATCCAACAAGTGGTTCATTGTGTCTTCTGTAGGTCACACCTTCACTTGTACTTCTATTAGAGAAAATTGGAGATGGCTCTTTTGGATGCTTGTAAAGAGGGTGACTTGTTCAAAGTGAGGCGGTTAATTAAAGAGGGCTGTGATGTGAACACCAGAGGTGAGCATGGCACAACACCTTTAATATGGGCAGCTATTAAGGGTCACAACCAAGTGGTGGAGGAGCTCATTAGAAAAGGAGCTCGTGTGAATGTAAAGAGCAATACTCAACGAACTGCCCTTTACTGGGCCAGCTGTAATGGTCATTGCAGTGTTGTGAAAACACTGTGTGCAGCTGGTGCAGACACCAATGTACAAGATCAATGGGGACTGACCCCTTTGATGGGGGCAGCTGAGAGGGGTAGTGATGAAATAGTGTGTGAACTGATTAGAGCAGGTGCTAGTGTGAATGTTGTCACTAGCAGTGAGTGGGCGCTAGCTGCTGGCTCAACAGCCCTGCATTTTGCTGCTGCATACAATTGTATTAAATGCGGGGTTCTCCTTGTGGAGGCAGGAGCAGATATGACAGTCAGGGACAAGGACTCCAAATCTCCCCTGGACCTTGGATCAGGTGACTTCCAACAAACTATTCGACAGGCACAGTCTTTCTCTACCAAGCGCATTGTAGCAGTAATTGGCAATGCTGAACACGGCAAGAGTACACTGATAGCAGCTCTGCAAGCCGAGGGCAAAAGCATCTTCAAGAGGTTCATCAACAGGTTTGCACAAGTGGAGGACATTAGACAACGCACAGCTGGAATTGAAGCAGTCCAGTTCTCCAGTCGTAAGTATGGACAGACATTGTTCTATGACTTTGCCGGTCAGGCTGATTACCATGGCCCTCATCAGTCCTTCTTGGAGGCCATGCTGAGCAAGCCAGGAGCGTCTGTGACCCTGTTACTTCTGGTAAAGGCAACTGATGAGGAAGGCATCATCACACAGCAAATCACTCGTTGGCTGCAACCCCTAGCTCTTACGTCAACCCCATCCACTCCACAAGTGATCCTTGTTGGCAGTTTCCTTGACCAGGTAAAGTTCAGAGAGGAAACAGCCGAGAAGCTGCTACGATGCACTCAGTCAGTGCAGGAGTTGCCTTTCGACATCCAGGGTCCCTGCCTCCTGGACTGCCGCAAGCCTGAATCTGAGGGAATCAATCAGATTTGCTTCTTCCTTGAAAAGATACACCCGCTACAGTTAAACCCCGGCACTCTCTCATACAACCTAAACTGGGTCCTAGCACAACTGAAAAAAGCGTTCTTTGTTCCGGCCATCAAATTCCAAACTTTCCAGTCTTGGGTAGAGGAAAATGCAAAAGCCCTCCTTTGGCATTTACCCCCACCTGAGGAGGTGTGTCGTGACCTAACAGCAGTTGGCCATGCCCTCTTTCTCCCCAACAAGCAGGTCCTCTCCCAAAGTTGGCTCATCTTGGATCTCCAAGCTGTTCTCCACAACGTGTATGGCACCCTATTCAGTGGGTCCCAGGACAAGGTCAACCAGTTTGGTCTCCTCCACTGCAGTCACCTGGCTGAGCTGTTTCCCAAGTTGGATCCGACAATGATCCAAGAGGTCCTTATCAGCCTCGAGTTCTGTATTCAGGTTGATGCAAAGATACTAGAAGATGACCTTGTAGAGTTAACTGCCGGTAGTGATGGAGAGAGATGTCTGTACTTCCCTGCCCTGGTGTCAGCCAAGCCTTGTGAGCTCTTTCGAAAAGAACCAGGGCCACAGAACTTCCAGTGGGTGTGCTGGCAACTGAGGACAGAGGAGAAGCACTTCATCTCTGCCCATCTCCTTCAATCCATCATCCTCCGTCTTGCAGCCAATCATGTGTTCACCCACAAGTTGCCTAGTGCGAAAGAGCGCTGCAGTGTTTGGGTGAATGGTCTTTCCTGGAGGTCCACCAAAGGCGTGGACATAGCGGTCCAGATAAGCAACAGCAGTGTGGTCCAGGTTGTTGGACGCAGCAAGGCAGGATCAGAGAAACTGTACCAATACTTATCAACCATTGTCCAAGACGTCATCAAGACAACTACCCAGCTGTCACCAAAGCTGAAGGCCGCATCCTACATCATCCACCCGTACACACCCGCTGTGTTGGAGGACAGCAAAGCCCCTCCCCTTGACTCACTGTATCCTGTTTCAGGTATTGTCCATTGCATCAGCGATGGAGACGACCATGTTCTATCCCGCCAACATGTTGGCCGTCTTCCCAATCAGATTAGTCTCACTGAGTTGTTTGGTGGCTGGTCTCCTTCTCTGTCAGTTGTACAAGACATGGACTTTAAGAGGGAGCCACAGAGTGGTGAGTGTGTGTTTCCTATCCCTGTTTGATGGAATTAGTTCCTTCAGTGTAGCTCCTTATTGTACCCTCATATACATGTAATGGCCATCCATTCAACTAGTATGATGTGGTGTTGACTAGCCTAAAGGTTGGACACTTGCTTCCTCCTCCTTTGTACCTGCAGCTCCACTCTCTTCAGACCTGCCCTCAGTACTGTCATCCTCCAGCTCCCAAAGTGGAGCTACCACTGCCGACAAGGGACCCTCCCCAGAGATGGAGACACTGCCTACAGCACAGCAAGGTATGCTCCATGCAGTGTCACTACACACGAGTGCACCTCACAGTGTACTGAGTGTGGGAGGTGTGTCCCTACTGTCTCTGATGGAGTCTCATGCAATCTGTTAACCCCAAGTGTCATGTGGTGACCCCTTAGTGCACAGAGGAGGTTTAGTGTGTGGCTCAGTTTGCAGTGACATTCAGATTTGTGGTGATGCTAATTGGAAATTGGGGGATTCCCCCTTCAGCTGCTTCAGGGACTTTCCCTGATGTT
>OZ025883.1:6897755-6900255 GCA_964019415.1 Ianthella basta
GGGGGGAGGTGTTGAGTACTGAGTGGAGGTGCTGAGTGCTGAGTGGAGGTGCTGAGTACTGAGTGGAGGTGCTGAGTATTGAGTGGAGGTGCTGAGTACTGAGTGGAGGTGTTGAGTACTGAGTGGAGGTGGTGAGTACTGAGTGGAGGTGGTGAGTACTGGGGGGAGGTGTTGAGTACTGAGTGGATGTGCTGAGTACTGAGTGGAGGTGGTGAGTACTGAGTGGAGGTGTTGAGTACTGAGTGGAGGTGCTGAGTACTGAGTGGAGGTGCTGAGTACTGAGTGGAGGTGCTGAGTACTGGGGGGAGGTGCTGAGTACTGAGCGGAGGTGTTGAGTAGTGGGGGGAGGTGTTGAGTACTGAGTGGAGGTGGTGAGTACTGAGTGGAGGTGGTGAGTACTGGGGGGAGGTGTTGAGTACTGAGTGGAGGTGCTGAGTACTGAGTGGAGGTGCTGAGTACTGGGGGGAGGTGCTGAGTACTGGGGGAGGTGCTGAGTACTGGGGGAGGTGCTGAGTACTGGGGAGAGGTGCTGAGTACTGGGGGGAGGTGCTGAGTACTGGGGGGAGGTGCTGAGTACTGAGTGGAGGTGCTGAGTACTGGGGGGAGGTGTTGAGTACTGAGTGGAGGTGGTGAGTACTGAGTGGAGATGCTGAGTACTGAGTGGAGGTGCTGAGTACTGAGTGGAGGTGCTGAGTACTTAGTGGAGGTGCTGAGTACTGGGGGGAGGTGTTGAGTACTGGGGGGAGGTGTTGAGTACTGAGTGGAGGTGGTGAGTACTGAGTGGAGGTGTTGAGTACTGAGCGGAGGCGGTGAGTACTGGGGGGAGGTGTTGAGTACTGAGTGGAGGTGGTGAGTACTGAGTGGAGGTGGTGAGTACTGAGTGGAGGTGTTGAGTACTAAGTGGAGGTGGTGAGTACTGAGTGGAGGTGTTGAGTACTGGGGGAAGGTGGTGAGTACTGAGTGGAGGTGCTGAGTACTGGGGGGAGGTGTTGAGTACTGAGTGGAGGTGTTGAGTACTGAGTGGAGGCGGTGAGTACTGAGTGGAGGTGGTGAGTACTGAGTGGAGGTGTTGAGTACTGGGGGAAGGTGCTGAGTACTGGGGGGATGTGCTGAGTACTGGGGGAGGTAAAGGGGAGGTTGTGGGCTGTGTGTACACAAGCTTACTTTGCCACGTGGGGAATAGCAAATCCAGGTGGGAAGGCCCCAGGTATTGATGAGGTGGGCGGGACCAATGGAAATGCTACATATTTGGAAACAGAAGTGATCACAAAATACATACACCTAATACATAAAGTGTGTGTGTGTGTGTGTGTGTGTGTGTGTGTGTGTGTGTGTGTGTGTGTGCATGCATGTGTGTGTGTGTGTGTGTGTGTGTGCGTGTGTGCGTGCATGTGTGTGTGTGTGTGTGCCCTATACTCACTCAATACTGGACGAATCCCAGCCACCATGGGTCCAGACATTGTGGGCCCATTGACGGTCACCACTGCTCCTCCACTGCTGGTAGCAACAACACCGTTGGGCATCATCCCAGCCTTCTCCTAGCAGAGGGGCAGGGAGCATACAGTAAGGGGGTGGGTCCTATCACACAAAGGTAACATCATGCACACACACACACCCAGGCCCCTCCCCCCACCCCTCCCACTCACACTGCTAGATCCCCCACTGCGTGATGAGCTTGGTGAGCCTGGCCGCTCCACCTTATGTCTAGACGGCTGTCCGCCAGACGAGGCTGCCGGGCTGGGGGGAAGTGACTCATCCTCGTCATCCACCTTAAGCTCAACTGACTCCGCCTCACTGTCCTCAGCAGGGTCTTCCCGAGCTCGCTTACGAGTACTGTCATCGTGTCCAGGCAGGGACACCACATGGGGGCGGGATTGCTGAGGGGGGAGGGGAGGAGGGGGGAAGGGGAGGGAGGGGAAAGGAGGGGAGGGGAGGGGAGGGAAGGGAAGAGGGATGAGGGATGAGGGAGGGGAGGGACAGGAGGGGAGAGGAGGGGAGGGGAGGGGACAGGAGAAAAGAGGGAGGGGAAGGGAGGGTAGGGGAGAGGGAGGGGAAGGGAAGGGAGGGGAGGGAAGAGGGATGAGGGAGGGGGGACAGGAGGGGAGGGGAGGGGAGGGGAGGAGAGAGGAGAGGAGAGGGGAGGGGAGGAGAGGGGAGGGGAGGGGAGGAGAGGGGAGGGGAGAGGAGAGGGGAGGGGAGGGGAGAGGAGGGGGGGAGAGGAGAGGGGAGGGGAGGGGAGAGGGGAGGGGAGGGGAGAGGAGGGGGGAGAGGAGAGGGAGGGGAGGGGAGGGGAGGGGGAGAGGAAAGGGGAGGGAGAGGAGGGGAGGGGGAGAGGAGAGGGGAGGGGAGGGGAGGAAACATCACACCTGAGTGTGCCTACAGGAGTGTGTGTGGAGAGTGAACATGTCTCACCTCTCCATGGTCCCCTGATGCATCATTTGCCTGTGACATCATTGGAAACATGGTAGGGAAAACCCCATGTGGTAGTGCACCTCCTGGC
>OZ025883.1:6902755-6907755 GCA_964019415.1 Ianthella basta
TAAACATTGCCCCAGTAATGACACATGTTTATATAGGTGCACTCCCAGGGGGGGCCAGTGTACATGGGTACACTAATATGTGACCTTATATATAAATACCACCATTCCTTGGTGTATAAAAACATATCCAATGGAATGCCTTATGTAAACATGCTTACACTACTAATTGTATTCATGAGCCCTACATCCTTACCCTATAGTTGCTGTGGTTAGCACCTGTGACTCGTGTGGGACAATGAATATCATTAGGAAACTATGAATAGCCATGCCAACCTCTCCCCTACAACAGCAGACCCTCACACACACAGCAACTGCACAGCACACAGCACACACACATGGACACACACTCACACACACACACACACACACACACACAATTGCACACACACATACACACACAAACACTACACACATATGCAAACACACACACACACACACACACACACACACACACACACACACACACACACACACACACACACACACACACACACACACCACACACACACACACACACACACGCTTACCTCCGGTAGTCAGTCTGTAAAGAAACAAATTCCTCCTTGATGCGGTCGCAGGCGTCCAGGACCGTCATCTTGAAGGCGCCAGGGCCTCCACTGTTCGGCGGGACGTTCTACGGACAAAGAAGCATCAACAAAACAAAATGGCGACTCCATCATCGCTTCCAGCCGTCTCCACTTTGTAACGGCTGTCCGTGGATGCAGACAACCAGCATACCTGCATGTCCAATAGCTAAGAGCCTCCGTCAGTTGTCCTACTACTCGAGAGAGCCAGCCAAACGAATCTGCACGCGAGGAAAGCGCATAGCAGGTATAGGCAGACACACACACACACCGCTGGCCACATAACAGTTAGTCAAACGACACACGCCCTTAAGTTGGCCTTGATTAGAGCCAAGGATTAGTCGATCTGAGGGAGTAGCCATGCTCGGCTGGGGGTGAAAGAGTGCATGGCGCGCAAGGTGGGAGAAGACGCTCACCTCAGCTTTGTCCGCCGCGCCAGTGAATCGTGACACGATCGTTCCCAGCAGTAGTCACTCTGTCGCGTCAGTCTGGTCTCTGCTGCAGGTAAGGTCCTCCCTGGCCGCGCGGGTCAGTTGAACATCCAACACAAGTGAAAGCCTATCAGACACCCGTCACCGCGTGTGTGTACCGTGTTGGGCGCAGTAGTAATGTGCCGGTAATGAATATAGTTATCTCATAATTAGATTGCCCGTACAATAAACAACACCACTTCCCAGTACGCGACATTGCGCGAGTCATTGAAGACATGCGTGCATGTAATTGATTGAAAAAGAACAATGACGAGTGGGCTACCGCACGAGGAGGTTCTCTCAGATCAAAGCTCGCTCTTGTCTTTCTTGAGGGCAGTCTGGAATGCCTCCAATCTTTCCTGGATCACACGAACTTGCTCTATAGAGGGGTGGGTTGGAGGTGGTATTGTGAGTGGGAAACAAAAGCTAAGTAGCTGAGGCAAGCTTGAGAGCTGCCATACTACAACAACTGGCACATGAGACATGTGTCAAGGTAGTGATAACACATGGAGGGCTAGATCAAGGTGTTTGTTGCTATGCACACATGCACACACACACACACACACGCACAGATGTACACACACACACGCACACGCACGCGCACGCACACACACACACACACACACACACACACATGCATGCACCCACCCACCCACGCATGCACCCACCCACCCACACACACACACACACACACACACACACACACACACACACACACACACACACACACACACACACACACACACACACACACACACACACACATGCACCCACATGGATGTACACACACACACAAGCCACGAAGCCCCTGAAGTAGTGCAGTCAAAAGTAGACAGTCACCCACTTCCATTTCCACCAATGTTCACAGCCCAGACCTGTCCCTACATGGCTTCATCACTCCACACACCCCATCGCCACACACTCAACACGTCAGCACCTCAGCCAACAGCAGGTGAGCAACCATCCCCTCTATCACTCTCACATACCAATACTTAAGGTTTAACAGCTCCACTCCCTCCTCCCTCCCCTCCCTCCCCTCCCTCCCCCTCCCTCCCCTCCCCCACCCACACTGCGCTGTGTGGGCGGGTTACTCACACCACTGCCACCTCTATAATGACATATACACACATTAGAGTCCTTAGAACATCCATTAAACAGAGACAGCACAGCACACACTCTACTGCATGCTGTCTGATTGGCCATGAAAGTGGGTGGTGTGGAGCCTGTTCCTGTGAAGTGGGAGGGGTGGGGAGGGGTGGAGGAGGGGTGGGGGTGAGGCTACACTTACTGAGCTGCTCTGCCTTCTCCACCGCCACTCCAGTGATGAGCTTCTTCTTCGTCTGTTCGTCGTGAGTGATGCTGTCGAGGATAGACTTGACCTGCAGCTCCAATTGACGAACTAGATGAAGCGCGGGAAGGGGAGGGGAGGGGAGGGGAGGAGAGGAGAGGGGAGAGGAGAGAGGAGGGGAGGGGAGGGGAGGGGAGGGGAGAGGAGAGAGGAGGGGAGGGGAGAGAGGAGGGGAAGGGAGGGGAGGGAAGGGGAGGAGAATGCTTTGCACGAAGACAAGGTGTGGTTCAGAGAATGGTGTGTGGTGAGTGCAGTACAGATAACCCATGTCATGTTGACTCATGTCCACTCCTACCAAGTTGAGGAGTGTACTACAAGAAGGCAGTCTTTGATGTACGTGTGTGCGGGTAGTACATGACACGGAGGTGAAGACAGGACGGCACCACTGACCACCTGGTCAGTCACAAAGAACCTCAAGAGCCCAGATGCAGTGTGGATGGTGGTAAGTCACATACAAGGGGACATCTTTAAGAGGATACCCACCCGCCCACCCATTCCTGCTCCACCTCCTGCCCCGCCCCTCTCACCCTCATAGTCCATCAGCTGCACCCTCAGTGTGTGTGCACATCTCTTCATCAGTTGCTGTAGACGCCACATATACACCACCTGCGGACAGGAGAACCTCTGGAGGGGAAGGGAGGGGAGGGAGGGGGGAGCTGGTAGCCATGGGCTTGCTGTTTGTTGGGCCAACACACTAACTCAGGCGCAATAGCGACTTCCAGTTACCAAGGTAGTTCTGTTGCCTAGGATACCATCCCTTGCAACCACTCTTATCACCTGTGGGTCATGTTGACGTAGATAGAATGCCCTGCGACAGTCATTAGCCTTCCTTAGTGATTCCTTGAGGAAGTGAACCTTGAAGAGATGGGACCAAACCAGGGTCACCTGGGATGGGGAGGGAAGGGAGTGGAGTGGAGGGGAGGGGAGGGGAAGGGAGGGGAGGGGAGGGATGGGGAGGGGAGGGGAGTGGAGGGGAGGGGTTGGAAGGGGAGTGAAGTGGAGGGGAGGGGAGGGGAGGGAAGGGGAGGGGTGTATAGAAAATGACTTACTCAGACACACACACACACGCACGCACACACGCACACACACACACACGCACACACACACACACACACGCACACACACACGCACACACACACGCACACACACGCACGCACACACACGCACACACACACACACACAAACACACACACAATAACTCCAACTCATTACCCCAACAGCCTACACTCGTAGTAATGTAGGCATGCTCTGCAGTGGCTTCTCCCTAGCCACACACCAAACAGACCGATTGGGAGACATGTTATTGAATTAATATCAAGGGACAGTTAAAGAGGCCATACGGTGGGAGACTCGAGGAAGCACACACAGTTAGACATCAGGGGAGGATTGTCACATTGTCACACATACCAGAGACTCCATGACGGCAGTGCATCAAGAAGAAACCCCGCCACCGGTCTCCCCCAACTGTTCCTCCTGTCCCCCCTCCCCCCGCCTGTCCCCCTGTCCCCCACTTGTCTCCCCTTCCCCCCATCTGTCCCCTCTGTCCTCTATCCCCCCCACCTATCCCACCACCTGTTCCCAACTGTCCCCCCTGTTCCCCCGGTCCCCCCACCTGTCCCACCTGTCCCCCTGTCCTCACACATGTCCCCCTGCCCCCCCCCCCCCCCCACCCCCACCTGTCCTACCTGGCCCCCTGGCCCCCTGTCTCTCTTTGTCCCCCCACCTGTCCCCCTGTCCCCCCGTCCCCCCACCTGTCCCCACTGTCCCCCCACCTATCTCCTCTGTCCCCCCTGTCCCCCTGTCCCACCTGTCCCCCTGTCCCCCCCACCTGTCCCCTGTCCCCCTTGTCCCCCCGTCCCCCTGTCCCCCCTGTCCCCCCTGTCCCCCCTGTCCCACCTGTCCCCCTGTCCCCCCACCTGTCTCCTCTGTCCCACCTGTCCCCCTGTCCACCTTACCTGCTCATCAGAGAAGGTTTTCCCTTTAGTTTTGAGTACTCTTTGTACAGTTAACACCTCGTCAGCTGCAAGGAGACTGCTGTGGTCCTACAGGGGGGGAGGGAGGAGGAAGAGTGTGTTCGGGAGGGGGGGGAGGAGGAGTGTGTTTGGGAGGGTGTGGGAGTGTAGGTGTGTTTGGGAGGGTGTGAGAGTGTAGGTGTGATGGGACCAAAGAAAACAGTACATCAAATAAGCAGCAGGTCTACCACTAGTCTCGTACCCTGACCACTTCCGGCCACCACCTTTATCAAGATGGCAGCTGGAAGTGGTCTGGGTGTGAGACTGGACTACTACCACAACCAATGCTCACGTCCCCATCTCGCCCATCCCTCCTCCACTCACTGGCTCTGCAGTGAGGAACTTCTCCAGTTCACTTGACAGCAGCTGGTTGTCCGCTTGCCTTGCAGTGCAGGACTGCCACTGCACCCAACGCTCGTACATCGAGCTGGGTCCAGTGAGGATCTTCAAACTATCTTCAGCTGCACACCAGAGACAGACAGACAGACAGACAGACAGACAGACAGCATAGCTGTTAGCTACAGGGTTATGTCTGTGGTTACCATGGCAACACACCCGTCTTCACTTGGTCCTGCAGTGATGAGAT
>OZ025883.1:6915255-6917755 GCA_964019415.1 Ianthella basta
AACACACACACACACACTAGCACATGTGCAGGTGTGTATGTGTTTTCCTTGTACAATGAATGACATTGTTCAGTGCTGCATGAGGCAATTGCCCTAGTGCGCCTGGTACTTGAGCAATTTATGATAATGATGACATGAGCACATTCAAAAGGTCAAACACATGCTGGGCAGGCGGTCACTGCAGTACTGCAGTAAGCCTCATGCCGTCGCACACAGCAGTGGATGTAACATATAACTCAGTACGGTTGAATGTGGACCCGGGGATCCGTTACAGCATGCTATGAGACAATGCTTACAGCAATATTTGTTGCTTGCTGCTGCTTGTACCGATGGGGTAGGAGCTCCACTGCGAACTCACGACGGTAGAACTGCACAATACGTCCGATCTAGCGTGTCGTACCCTCCAGCACACTTGTGGTAGAGCCAGGGCGCGCCTCTGAGCCAGACGTGCAGCGGAAAGGCACGCAGCAGCCATTTTGACGTTTACGTTACCTCACGTTACTTTCCGTTTATCCCTCAACGGAAAGAAATTTGGATTCTGCCGGATACTAACAGCCTAGCTCCGTATACTAATTGACGTGAGGTGTCCTGCACGTTTTTCGTTGCTCCCATTTGCCTCCAAAGCTTTCACGGACTCCTCTTGGCCATGTCGGACGGTGCAGCCGCTGCTGGACTTAAGAGGGACACAACCATGGCTGTAACAGCACAGGTAAGCCTCGCCTTTCTCAGCAAGTGGCCCCTTTCACGCCTTGATGCTTCGTTTTGCTCGCTCGTCTGCCACGACTGCTGTTGCGCCTGCTCCTCCAGCATGCAGCGAGATATTGTTACACATGCCCCAACTGCACCCTCTCCTGCTGTGCTGCCGTGCACAAGCTGTGAATGTGTAGCATAGCTCGTGCAGACAGTTTGTGTGTTTGGCTTGTGCCCTCTCGTGCAGTCTGCAACCACCTCTCTGTGATGGCATGCTAGTAACGCGCTGTGGTAGTTGTGCATGTGTTTTGTGCGGTGTATGTGTAGATGTGTATGCTATAGTGTGTGTGTTGTGAGGTGGGTGGAGGTGCATGTTCGTGTGTGTAGGAGGGAGATGCGTTCCTTGAGCGGAGTGGGAGCAAGCCCGACGAAGATGCCAAGACTCGAGGGATGCAGAAGAAAATGGAAGACATCCAAGACGAGGCACCTCCAAAGCCAAAAGTACCCCGTACTGGGACCATGGCTGCTACTGCCCAGGTACGAGGAGAGGGGGAGAGGGAGGGGCGGACTGCAGGGTGCTATGACTGACATGACTCCTTTTGTTTGCAGGAGGGAGCGGAGCTGCTCGGAGATGAAAAGCTGGGCAAGACACGTGGGGAGAAGCCCAGTCCTCGCAAGTCGCCGCGCATGAAGCGAACCAAGACCACACAGGCTACGACTCAGGTGTGTGGGTCAGGGACAGCAGAGTTTGATGTGGGCAGGGGGCTGTTTGCTGGGATGGGGGGTGTGAAGTGTCCATGAAGATGTGGGTGTTCTCATTGTTGTTAGTGGTGAGGTGTAAATTGCCTTATTTGAGTGTTGACTAGGAGCATTAGACACAACACACGTGTAGATGGATGGTGGTGTGTGTGGGTGTGTGTGTGCAAGGGGAGGGGTAGTGAAGATACTGTGTGCCATCCCCTCTGCAGGATGCGGCAGCTATCTTGGAGGGTGAGTCGCTAGGCCGCACCAGATCCCAGACCAAGGGAATTTCCCCTTCTAAGCCCACACCCTCCCCGAAGAAATCCTCCCGGAAGGCACCCATGAAGAAAGAAGGGACCATGGCCGTTACAGCAAAGGTTGACATAACTGCTGACATATAGGCAGTGGGTGGGTAGGAGTGCATGGCTGGACACGCAGGCACACTTGTAACCTCTATGTGTCTGGATTTACTGACTCTTTTCAGGAAGGAAAGGAGTTTCTTGAGCGTTCCAGCAAACAGGAAGAAGCTAGTGGAACAAAGGAGGAGGAGAAAGAAGGCCAACAGTGAAGGGAGGGGAGAGAGAGACTTGTAGGCAAAGGCTAGGATCTGGCTAACTTGGTAGAAACATTATTTTAGAATCTTTTAACTACTTTTCCACTCTTTTCTGACTGGTTTGTTGAACGCATGCACGCGCGCTTATCCCATGTTACCATAAATAGAAGATTCTATGTTTAGAACACGCTCACATGCCGCTCAGGGTGGATGCCTTATTTGGCAGCAATTAAGGGCCTCCCACATTCCGTTCGAACCAGGTCAATCTTGCGGGATCTCCTTCCTTGAGCGCGTGGCCGGCAAGGACAGTCGCGATAGTGGCTCAAGCCTTCACCAGTGTCGCCCCGTTGATCCCTTCTCCCAGAAACGACCTAGGACCGAAGGACAGAGATGGAATTGCAGTCGCTACGGCAGGAGGCGGAAGAACTCCGCAAGAAGATTAAGGTAAATGGCGGGCCAATGCGTGTCGACAAGACTCGCCTTTCTGACCAGATTCGTAGCAAAATGTCGTGTTAT
>OZ025883.1:6920255-7022755 GCA_964019415.1 Ianthella basta
TGGGAGGAAAGGGTGTCAAGATACATGGGGGCAGTTCCTCTAGGGCGACTTGCTTCACTCTTCTGTCTCCTCCTTCCTTGCCTCCTTCTACCCTCCCCTCCCCTCCCGTCTCTAGTGCACTGTGGAACATTGAGACCGGGCAGTTGGAGTCCACCTTCCTTGGACACACTGGAGACGTTATGAGCATTTCCCTTGCACCAGACAACAACAACCTCTTTGTGTCAGGAGCCTGTGATGCCACCGCTAAGGTGTGTGGGGTGATGGGGAGTGAGGGGGTGGGAGGGTGAGGGTGATGGGGAGTGAGAGAGGGTGAGGGTGATGGGGAGTGGGAGAGAGTGAGGGTGATGGGGAGTGAGGGGGTGGGAGGGTGAGGGTGATGGGGAGTAAGAGGGGTGAGGGTGATGGGGAGTGAGGGGGTGGGAGGGTGAGGGTGATGGGGAGTAAGAGGGTGGGAGGGTGAGGGTGATGGGGAGTAAGAGGGTGGGAGGGTGAGGGTGATGGGGAGTAAGAGGGTGGGAGGGTGAGGGTGATGGGGAGTGGGAGGGTGAGGGTGATGGGGAGTGAGAGGGTGAGGGTGATGGGGAGTGGGAGGGTGGGGGGGAGAGGATGATGGAACTGTGGGGGGAAGGGGGGCCAATTCCCTAAATGTGTGTTAATTCTTGTGCTCCTCTCAGCTGTGGGACATCCGTGTGGGCCAGTGCCAGCAGACATTCACTGGACACGATCAGGACATAAACGCTGTTGCTGTGAGTACCACCATCACCAGTATCATGTGTAGGGAGAGGCGTGCTAGACACACACACACACACACACACACACACACACACACACACACACACACACACACACACACACCTGTGTACCACACTCTTGCTATGTCTCTCCTTCAGTTCTTCCCAAATGGTAATGCTTTTGCTACTGGCTCTGACGACGCCTCATGTCGCCTCTTTGATATCCGCTCTGATCAGGTGAGTTGCGGCTGTTGCTAGGAGGCTTGGTCCGTACGAAGGGGCCATTGCGAGGACAGCTATTGTGGGAATGCATGTTGTTGGTCATATTTGTGGGTAGAGTGTTTTTCTAGTAGCAGAGCCTCGTGACATTGTATGTGCCATTGACTATGCACAAATTGCATTCCTCCACTCCTTCCCTCCCCCTCCCCCTCCCCCTTCCCCCCTCCCCCCCTCTCCAGGAACTGCTCACATACACATACGAACTCATCTCCTCAGGGATCACCAGTGTGGGCTTCTCCCTCTCTGGCCGTCTGCTGCTGGCTGGCTATGACGACTACAACTGCTATGTCTGGGATACACTCAAGGGAGAGCGAGCAGGTGAGGAGGGAGCGGCAGGGCTGGGTGGGGGACTGCTAGCACTAGTGGGGGCTAGGGCTGGGTGGGGGACTGCTAGCACCAGTGATGGCTAGGGCTGGGTGGGGGTGGCTGGTAGTAAAAGTGTTTGTCCCACACACGCACACGTGCCAAGGTAGATAGGTTTACAGTGTCCCATTCTTGGAAAGTCCACAAACACGATTAGTTCTACCCCTCCCATTCACAACTGTAACTTAACCCAGTGACCCAGGGTTAAAGTTGCATGACTAAGCATACCCTTGTAAACAGTAAGGTCACGTTTGGTGGATGAGCTCAGCACTACTGTGAAATGTGTGCTAGGCCCTCCTGTACACAGTTATGATTGGACAAGATGGTGCTTACCTCTGTGCTTACCTCTGGATAAGGAGCGGCAGATTGCTGCTCCGGGACCACCATTCATTGTAAACACACAGAGGAAGTGCCTTACTTGTCTGGTAATTAGTCCTATTGAAAACTCTAATCTTGCCTTTTGTTGAGCCTGTGATGTGTGTGGAAGTGTTCTCTCAGCGAGACAGTGGACATAATAGCTTCTCTTAAGTCATTGCCAGGACATGACACGGGTTCATTAGTACATTGAAATTGTCATTTATAGCAATGGTGGTTGTTGTCTGCGTGTGTTGACCGTGATGTGTGTGTGTGTGCGTGTGCAGGTATTCTGACGGGCCATGATAACCGCATCAGCTGTCTGGGGATTACCCGTGATGGGTTCGCCGTGGCAACAGGCTCCTGGGACAGCCTTCTGAAGATCTGGAACTAAATTCCTGTCAGAACCTTATTTTCTCCTAGCTACTACCATGTCAAGACGACCCGTCTGCTTGGGAATCATAACCGTATTCATAGTCCGTTTTGATTGATTGTACAAGTTATAATACTAATTTCACGTAATAGACCTTGTTGTATTGTAGTTATGAGTTGTGTCCATAGTGTGTCCTCTTGTTTGTGTACATTTAACAAGTTGCAGCTATTGTCTATTGAGAATTAGCGATGGTGCGTGCATGGAAGGGGGTGTACTCCACTGCATGCCCGGGCCAGCGCAGGCAAGGACACCTGTAATTCGCACAATGCATGTGATGGAAATGTGAAGAACCTTCTGCTGACAGGTGTGAATGTTATGACTGAATTTGATGTGCCTCCGATGGCAATGTACTGTGTGTACTTGCCAAATGTTGGGTTTTGTACAAACAATTTAAGTCATGCCTCCTTGTTATGGGTACGGCGATTTGTGGTTGCCTCCATGTTTGGTAATTACATTGGCATGCCAGACCAGATCACGGTGCCCACATCACAGGGGAGACATCGTCAGCCAGAAACTACTGCCTTGGGATATACCATACACTGGGTTGGAGGAGATGCATCATGTACTGCTATCTTGTATCATATGGGTATATAGCGGAGTTGACTCTGCTATCCATGCTTGTGTGAAAGTAGCTATCTGTTCAATGTTCACTTTTTGCCCCGGAATCACTCAATTATTGGGTTTGCAGTTTAGCATGGCACTGTGAGCATTTAGCCAACCAGAGAGAGGAAGTGGACACGGTGTACTTGAAGAGGAGGGTAGTGGGCTCAGGTGTCCCATGTGTTGCTAGGACACATGCCGTGTGTTGCTAGGACACATGCCGTGTTGTGTGGACAACTCACACTGTTCTCAGCACAGAGCTGTGGTATGATTGTGGGATAAACACAATTTGGAATATATACACACCTGTACCCTATTGTGTGTTTGTGGCGTCCTCCAGTGCTGACGATAGTGTGTGTGTGTGTGTGCATGTCCGTGTAAGATGGAAGTTCACAGACTACCAGTCAATGTCTGAGGTGCGCGGGTTAGGCTTCCTATGCTTCATCTCTGCTATGAAGTCTTGAGGGAAGATGGGAGGAGGTCTGTGCTCCCCTCTGATCTTCTTCTGCCGAGCAAGACTGAGTGGAGTCAAGGACCTCAAGACTTTAGAGAGGGTGTCTTAGGCACTGCCACACAGTTGGAGACAGTAGGAGAAGCGGGGACATCAACCCTCCCCCCCCCCCCCCCCTTGTGTAGGGGTGTGGACTGGTGACACACTTTGTACTATGATTACACAGTGTAGTGATATAAACCTGGTCCCACCCCTGCATTGATTGGAGGATACTACTCTTCCTTCCTCTTCTGCATGTACTCCAGGTGGTCCCATATCAGCTGGTCCCGCTTGTCACGGTCGTCCATCATGTAGTCAGCAATGAACTGAGTCAAGGGGTGCTAGGGGGAGGGGGGAGTGGGGGGGAGTGGGGGGGAAGAGGCAACAGTAACACGGAGTACACCATTAGGGGGCAGCTAGCAGCCACTTTATGGCAATGTGTTTCCACGCTACACTATACTAGAGTGTTGAGTGCGTGTAGCTAGCTGCACTGACAACTCGCTCCTCTGTTTCTCCATTCTCTTCCGAGGCATCCTCTTGTGGGGGTACTGGGTTGGACGTTGGGTTGTGCAGTAGAGAGAGGTCGCCATTGCCCCAGGGGAAGGGCTGAATGGGGAGGGGAGGGGAGGGAGGGGAGGGGAGGAGAGGGAGGGGAGGGAGGGGAGGGAGGAGAGTGGAGGGGAGGGGAGGGAGGGAGGGGAGGGAGGGGAGGGGAGTGTGAGGATAAGGGAGGGGAGGGGAAGGGAGTGTGAGGATAAAGAAAGGGAGGGGGAGGGGAGTGTGAGGATAAGGGAGGGGAGGGAGGGAGGGGAGTGGAGGGGAGGGGAGGGAGGGGAGGGGAGTGTGAGGATAAGGGAGGGGAGGGGAAGGGAGTGTGAGGATAAAGAAAGGGAGGGGAGGGAGGGGAGGGGAGGGGAGGGGAGTGTGAGGATAACAGAAGGGAGGGGAGGGGAGGGAGGGGGAGGGGAGGGGAGGGGAGGGAGGAAGCTGAGTGTAGCAGAGAACAATGCAAACAAAGTTTCAGATCACCCACTTTATTCCTGATCCTAAGGTGAGGCCAAGGGAAATACTCCTGCTGCTCCATGTGTTCCCTCTCAGCTGCACACACCAAACATGAGACATAATTATGTGTGTGCAGTCATGTGACTGTCATGTGACTGTCATGTGATTATCAACTAACCAAACAGTTTCCTCCATGTCAGGTAGGTCACAACTGGAATACAGACAAACAGAGACTGAGCAAGGAGTAAGGGGGAGAGGAGGGGGAGAGGAGGGAGGAGGGGGGAGAGGATGGGGGGAGAGGAGGGGGAGAGGGGGGTGAGGAGGGGGAAAGGAGGGGGGAGGAGGGGGGAGAGGAGGGGGGAGAGGAGGGGGAGAGGGGGGTGAGGAGGGGGAAAGGAGGGGGGAGGAGGGGGGAGAGGAGGGGGGAGAGGAGGGGGAGAGGGGGGTGAGGAGGGGGAAAGGAGGGGGGAGGAGGGGGGAAAGAAGGGGAGAGAGGAGGGGGAGAGGAGGGGGAGAGGTACATTATTTAGATCACCAGCTACAGGTTAACACTACCTATCCACGCAGAGCCAAAAATAACACCATTTAGCTTATCCTCACCTGCCAGACCCACCATACCCACACTGTGCAGACTGCTCCTAATTAGAGCACAGATTGCTAGCTATTGATGTGTTTTGGTGTGTTTCAATAGCCACAGATGATGACAATGAATAATGAAAATGACCTCCCACCCTTGTGCCCTTTGACAAATGGACTAGACAATAAACTGTGAATCAAATTTGCATGGCCTAAAGTCTTTATCCCGACCCTCGCCCTCCGTCTCTTCAGCACTCACATAACAGACATAACAGAGTTCAGCAATTGCTTACACGACAACATTAAGTCATGTTTGACATACATGTCTACACCTCACCAGTTTCTTCCACAAGTTAAGTGTCTGTCCCGCGTGAGCCTCTTCCGCCGCCACGCTTTTAGCGAACTGTGAAGAGCTGCGAGTCCAGAGCGCGCCTCCAGCAAGGCAGTGGGGTACTTGACAAGCGAAATACAACGCAATGAATTAAACATACAAAGGACGAGTTCACAGGCAGCGAAGGCTGTCTACCTTGTTTAGCTTGCCAGGATAGCAGCACTCGTCTTGCGGCCATTTTGTCCACCCTACCCGATTGTGGAAGATTTTGAAGCGAAAGTGGAACCAGGCCGTCCTGCTATGGCGCAGAGCGTGTCGATTGTGGAGCAAGATCAGGAAGGCGACCGGGCCATGAGCGTGGTGGACGGCTTCGTTCTGGAGGAGAACAGAACATCTCACACGGTTAGAATGGGCCGCCTGCACCACACACGCCCTCGCTGTAGCTGCGCGTGGTAGGATGAGGGGTTCTAACAATGCAATCAAATTCCATTGTTATTCTTGTTATTCCTCTCAGAAGAAACCGCCAACTTTTGTGCCAGACGAGTATGGGAAGGGATCAAAGCACTCTCCAGTGTCGGACAAGGTGGGAGGTGAGTTTGCAGTCTCTGTGTTGTCCGCTCTTGCTAGTGGACGGGTGCGAGTGGTTGCATGGGCGCTTCTCAGGTACCTGGTGTCGTGTTAGTGTGGGAGAGCCGGCAAACCTGTGTTCGTTGTCCTGAGCAGTGCAGTGCAGGAGATCTTCTTGTTAGCTCCACACACTATAGCTTCTCTGATCCTGTTAGTTGAGTAGACCTCCCCCCCCCCCCCCCCCCCCCGGGGGGGCTGTGGAGCTATTTATTTGCTGCCGTGGCCAGTGCTGTAGTGGCCTGGCAATGTGAGACTAGAGGCATCCTCAGTGTGTGTTGACGGTTTAGTATGTCCACTGTGAACGGTTCACTCCACTCAGTGGAGGAGTCCCATGTTTAGTGACAATGTGCTGCAGGAATGTGTGTGTGTATTTGTGCATGTGTGTCTATGTGTGTGTGTGTGTGTGTGTGTGTGTGTGTGTGTGTGTGTGTGTGTGTATCTATGTGTGTGCTATGTCTATGTGTGCATGTGTGTCTATGTGTGCATGTGTGTCTATGTGTGTGCATGTGTGTGTGTGTATGTGTGCATGTGTGTCTATGTGTGCATGTGTGTCTATGTGTGTGTGCATGTCTATGTGTGTGCTGTGTGTGTGTGTGTAGATGAATCTGATGCTCTGAGTGAGATCAAGTCTTGCGAGTGCTGTGGTGTCAGGCGTGCAGCGAGTGAGTTTGTGGCCCCTTCCCGTCGCTTCTGCACCATCACCTGCTGCAAGCGCTACAGTGCTGCTCGGCGTTACCGCCCCTTTGGGCCAAAGTCAGGGCCAAGGCAAAAGGGTCAGGCTGTCAGCAAGGAACAGGTTAGTCACATGACAGTCACATGACAGTCACATGACTGCATGTTTGGAAGAGTTGATCACGACAATCACATGACAGTCACATGACTGAAGATGTTCCCTCTTTAGCTTTCCCTGCGACAGCGAATGGCTGCGTACACACCCACTTCAGTAGGAGCAACCACACCCACCTCTGGCCCCTCCCCCAACCCAGTGTCTCCAGTCACTGCACCTCCTGTGAGTCTCCCCCCACCCCCCAGTGCAGTGCCCTTTGCTGGTATGGTGAGTTGTGTATGGGACTTCCCCTTCCAATGTGCAGGTGAAGGGGAAACGGAAGAAGGCTGTGGTTCATGACACTGCTCCCCCTTCCAAAAGGACTCTACGTAAGCTGAGCGTGTGTCTACCTGTCCATGTGTATACATGTGTGTGTTAGTGAAGACAGGTTATTAGGATTGTGTTGAAGTTCCATTAAATGTGTATTGCCTCACGTGCTACTCCCCGTACAGCCCCCTCACCTGGGGAAAGCCCCTACTCACACCCGCAAGGCTTACCCATGGAGATGTGGTCCCTGGACGATGTCTGTGCCTTCCTCAGGGACCTCGGCTACGAGACTTACCAGGAACGCTTCGTGGAGCACCTAGTAGACGGCAAGGCGCTCCAGCTGATCCAAGAGGAACACATGGTCAAGTACCTTGGCCTCATGCTGGGTCCTGCCCTCAAGATCCAGGCGCAGCTGGAGGCCATCAAAGGAGCGGAAGGACTCACATGAACCTGCTCCAATGCAGTCCTCGTCGCACACACTCCTCTGAAAGGCAGCCTTGTTACAAAGTTTTGAGCATCTTTTTTATCGTGCATACCTTGACTTGAAGGTGTTGTTTAACAAAGTGTACGTCCCTCCGTTTTTAAGGAGCCTATATTGCATTTGGTTACATACCTCGACATGTTGCAGCAATGTGCACGTGCGTGACGTAATATGGCATCAGACAATCTCGTGGTCCCGCCCCCTCACGTGCGCGCATTCTTCTGAAGAAGAGACCGAGTTCTCCTCTCGCGAATTTCGACCAGGACAATTATCCTTGGGTTATCCTCCCGACCGGGAGGCGGAAGGACAGCGGCTGGAACGTGCTCTAGCGTTCACTGAAGACGCCGCTGGAACTTTATTTCAAAGTATCTCTGCGAACGAAAGCGACACTCACCACTTTTGGGGCTTAAAGTTGTTTCTTGGCCGAGGTCGGCCTTGCCGCTCAGACGCTCCGCCGTACACTGCAGTTGATTGGCGCTTGCGGCCTCGTACCGGGTGCGTGGCGTCCTTCTCCTCACCTCTCACTGCGAAGGTGGCTCTCTCGAGGAAGAATGCCGCGAAAAGCATATAAGCGTTCAGTGGACAAGTCAAGATTTCCAGTTGGTTTGAGGAAGGCCGCAAATCAGCAAAGTGAGTCGGCACAGCACTGCCAGCCAACCTAGGGCAGCTCCTCACTGTGACACATTGTAGTACTAACACTCAGTCCTGTTGTCACTCAAGTGTCATACTGTCACTGTCACTCGGTCCTGTTGTCACTCAAGTGTCATACTGTCACTTAGGACTGGACAAATTCTTGAGCAATCATGTAGCAGAGATAAATTGAATGTAAAACATTTCGACCATGGAGGTCTTCATCAGTTACAATACAGACCTTCGTGAAGACCTCTGTAGTCGAAACGTTTTACATTCAATTTATCTCTGCTAAGTGATTGCTCAAGAATTTGCCCAGTCCTGTCTATGCCGTAGCAATGAGCCTCTACCAAATTATACTGTCACTTGTAATTGCTCTTATTCACCATCGCAATGAGGGACAGTCCCTACCACACTGAGGGACAGCCCCTACCACACTGTCCCCTCCCTCTGTAGGCCTGCCGGATGTACTGGACAAGGTGGTGGCACAGGTGAGGGGGAAATACCCTCCTGAGGCCCGAGATCCGCCCTTTCTTATCACACCCAACCCAGTCATGTTCACATCAGCGTCTTCACCCATCTCGGCAGATGCGGCGAAGCCTTGTCTTATCACTATGGAGTACAATGGTCCCTCAGGGGGCAGGGCCAGGGGGGAGGGGCTGCAGGGGGTGGACACCTTGTCTGCGTACCCAGCCTCGCTGGCTGGCGAGGTGGTGACCTTACCTCAAGAGGTGGTCCATCAGGAGGTGATCGAACAGGAAGTGATTGTGGGAGGGGATACCCCCTTGAATGATGTCATGCCTGCTGTCGAAACCTTCAATGTAGATGAAATTCCTCGTGCGGAGGAGCTGGTTGAGATTGTGGATGAGCAGGGACAACTCCATGAGGAGGAGGTCCAGAGCAGCCCTGCCGCTGGGGAGAGGAGACCCGCAGAGCTCACCCAGGTGCTGCCTGCCAGCCCACTCCTTGGACAGGATCCCATGGTCCAGGCAGCGATGCTGCTGCCTTCGCACTCCTTCCTTCAGCAGCTCCTTGGTTACTACAGCAAGCCTCCCCCAGATGCCTTCCAACTGTGGGCCGATGAGGGGATTCCCCCTGATGTAATGCCCAAGGGGGACACTGCTCCGTACCTCACCACCTTCACTACTCAGACGGAAGCGGAATCACCTGGGTCGGCCATTTTGAGCTCATCGGGTCCCACTGAGCAGCCGTCAGCGTACATCTGCCCAGAGTGTCGAGCATGTTTCTCCCTTCTCCACCAGTTTCAAGACCACCTCCTCACCCATCCAGACCCACCTGACAAGAAGTTCCTTTGCCAGTTCTGTGGGAAGCGTTTCCTCCGAGCGGACCATCTCAACCGCCACACTGTGCTGCACAAGGACATCCAGGTCTTCAAATGTCGCAGCTGTGGGGAGGAGTTCCTTCGTGCATCACACCTTGACAAGCACAGAAGGAAGGCACATGGCACCAGAGCTCCTGCCACTCCCGGAGCAAAGAGGCCCGGTGACGCAAGTGGGAAGCCGGCAGAGGGGTCCAACCTGCACCTATTGGCAGCAGTGGCCTCGCCAGAGGGGCGGGGTGGCCGTAGCAGTGCCACACCTCCAATTACTGAAATTGTACTTCAAAGCTGCAGTGTCCCCGTTGCTCAGGTGGAGGAGACCGTTATAGCTGAGGACAATTTTGATGAAGACTATGAAGAAGAAGCTGGCTACCCTTTCAATGCTGCAGAGCCAGATCGTCCCTTTTCCTGTGACCAGTGTGGTCGCAAGTTCATTCGCATCACTCACTTGAGACGGCACATGAGGATCCACACAGGAGAGCGGCCATTTTTGTGTCACATTTGTGGTCGCCGATATGCACGAGGAGACTACCTTCGTGCTCATATTCAAGCGCATCGAAAGGAACGCATGCACAAGTGTAAGGTCTGTGGAGAGGTGTTTCTGGACCTCATGAGATTCTCCGAGCACTGCCGTTCTCACTCCATTGAGGAGTTTGAACTGGCAGACATGCGAACTGATCGTAAAGTGACTGGTGGTGCTGAGGTGTACCAGCCAACCTCGAGGGAAATGGCGGCAGTCATTGATGGGGAACTGGGGGAGATTGTTTCCATGGTAACTATCCCTACTTCTGAAGAAGTTGTGATCAGTAATGAAATCTCACCCATCGTCTCCTTGACAACCGAGTTGCCTGGCACCAGCCTTGCCGCGCCACCTACGTCGTCAGGTCTTGACCCTCCCCCACTGTCAGGCAACAGCGCTGTGCGTTCTCTTCTTCAGGATGCCTCTCGGAATGTCCACTTTCAGGAGGCCCTCCTCAGTCTGGGTGAGTGGGTGGGGCTGTGAGGTGTGGCGTGGTGGGTAGGTGGGGCTGTGAGGTGTGGTGGGTGAGTGGGTGGGGCTGTGAGGTATGGCATGGTGAGTGGGTGGGGCTGTGAGGTGTGGTGGGTGAGTGGGTGGGGCTGTGAGGTATGGCATGGTGAGTGGGTGGGGCTGTGAGGTGTGGTGAGTGGGTGGGGCTGTGAGGTGTGGTGGGTGAGTGGGTGGGGCTGTGAGGTGTGGTGTGGTGAGTGGGTGGGGCTGTGAGGTGTGGTGGGTGAGTGGGTGGGGCTGTGAGGTATGGCATGGTGAGTGGGTGGGGCTGTGAGGTGTGGTGGGTGAGTGGGTGGGGCTGTGAGGTATGGCATGGTGAGTGGGTGGGGCTGTGAGGTGTGGTGGGTGAGTGGGTGGGGCTGTGAGGTGTGGTGTGGTGAGTGGGTGGGGCTGTGAGGTGTGGCATGGTGAGTGGGTGGGGCTGTGAGGTGTGGTGTGGTGAGTGGGTGGGGCTGTGAGGTGTGGTGTGGTGAGTGGGTGGGGCTGTGAGGTGTGGTGGGTGAGTGGGTGGGGCTGTGAGGTATGGCATGGTGAGTGGGTGGGGCTGTGAGGTATGGCATGGTGAGTGGGTGGGGCTGTGAGGTGTGGTGGGTGAGTGGGTGGGGCTGTGAGGTGTGGTGGGTGAGTGGGTGGGGCTGTGAGGTGTGGTGTGGTGAGTGGGTGGGGCTGGTGAGGGGAGGTGTGGTGGGTGGGTGAGGAGTGAGGGGAAGTGTGGGCGCAATGTGAATGAATGGAGGTGTGGTGGAAGGTGTACAACTCCGATATACCTGACCAGTATTGTTACATCACTACACAGCGACCACAAGAATTGTAGCAAACAGAAATTTGCTAGTGCATTTAATCTATCTCTCTGTTGGTGTTGACTGCAGTGTGTCTGTCCCCTGTAGGCAACATGTCCTCCTCACAGATTGAGGCATTGCTGAGTGTGGCCTCTGGAATAGTGGGGCTCACACCACCGCCACAGGGCGGGGTTGCCATGGAGACAGCTGCCACTACGAGCTCTCAAGAGTTTCAACCAATGACCACCACCTCCACCACCTTCTCAGTCTCAGACTCGCTGTCCACTCACTAGTTGTACATAATTTAGGCTCATGTCTGTACAACGTGTTCTGTGGTAAAAAATTAATGAGCTAATTATTGCGCAACCTGTGCAAACATGGCCAGCCGGATGGCGAATGAGTGAGCCATCAGGTCAGTTTTGTCTAAGTAGTTCAAGAAGTGGTGCGTAGCTCAAGAGGGACTCGCGCGTGCTGAAGTTGGCTTGTACGCTAAAGCGCCTTTCTCGCTGGTACATGTATGACGTAATCCACAATTTCGTAACCACCAGTGCAGTGTTTAGCTGTAGCATGCGATGCGCAGAGCTAGCGAAGGAATCAGTCGTTAGTGGCGAGTAGGGATGCGTGGGGACGGTGGGTTGTGTCGTGCTGTACGTTAGAGCTATTTACGGGAAGTTGTGTGTCATTGTGTATAGGTGCGTGTGTCACTGTGTGTAGGTGTGTGTGTCACTGTGTGTAGGTGTGTGTGTCGCTGTGTGTAGGTGTGTGTCACTGTGTGTAGGTGTGTGTGTCACTGTGTGTAGGTGTGTGTGTCACTGTGTGTAGGTGTGTGTGTCACTGTGTGTAGGTGTGTGTCACTATGTGTAGGTGTGTGTCACTGTGTGTAGGTGTGTGTCACTGTGTGTAGGTGTGTGTCACTGTGTGTAGGTGTGTGTCACTGTGTGTAGGTGTGTGTCACTATGTGTAGGTGTGTGTCACTGTGTGTAGGTGTGTGTCACTATGTGTAGGTGTGTGTCACTGTGTGTAGGTGTGTGTCACTGTGTGTAGGTGTGTGTCACTGTGTGTAGGTGTGTGTCACTATGTGTAGGTGTGTGTCACTGTGTGTAGGTGTGTGTCACTGTGTGTAGGTGTGTGTCACTGTGTGTAGGTGTGTGTCACTGTGTGAGGCATGGATCGTTTCATCAATGGTCTAAGAAGTCGGACTGATGATGTCCGTGCCCGGACTGCCCGTGAGCTAAAGCGCTATGTGACCACAGAGCTGCAGGAAGGAGGCAGCGAGGAGTACAACACGTTCTTTGACAAGCTCAACCAGAGCATCTTTGAACTGGTGTCCAGTAATGAGGTGCATGAGAAGAAGGGAGCCATCCTCGCTATTGGTGAGGGGTAGGGAGGGGAAGGGAGGGGACGGGGAGGGGAGGGGAGAGGTGAGTAGGGGAGGAGAGGAGAGGGGAGGGGTGAGGAGGGGAGGGGAGGGGATGGGAGGGGAGAGGTGAGGAGGGAAGGGGAGGGGTGAGGAGGAGAGGGGAGGGGAGGGGTGAGGAGGGGAGGGAACAGTGTTCTCTCTAGGCTGTTTTTGAAGGGTTCAGAACTGTTCTTACTCCCAAAGTAACCCAGCTTGAGGCTATAAACATGGCACTGTACCCTCCTTGAAAGCTACCACTAGTCACATGGCATAGACTTGCATGTATTGCATTTTGTATCACAAGGCTCTCCATGCATCCTCCCTACTGTGCTGTGCAAAGGAAGCTGACATCCTCCTGTCCCCCTCACCTGTCCCCCCCACTTCTCCCCTCACCTGCCCTCCACACCTGTTCCACCCTGTCACTCCTACCACATCTCATGTCACTCCTACCACACCTCATGTCACTCCTACCACACCTCATGTCACTCCTACCACACCTCATGTCACTCCTACCACACCTCATGTCACTCCTACCACACCTCATGTCACTCCTACCACACCTCGTGTCACTCCTACCACACCTCATGTCACTCCTACCACACCTCATGTCACTCCTACCACACCACATGTCACTCCTACCACACCTCATGTCACTCCTACCACACCTCATGTCACTCCTACCACATCTCATGTCACTCCTACCACACCTCATGTCACTCCTACCACATCTCATGTCACTCCTACCACACCTCATGTCACTCCTACCACACTTGTAAGGGGTTGGGTTGGGAAGGCCGGTAAGAGGTTGGAGGGTTGGTATCCCTACACCTGTTCTAGTGTGTCTACACCACGTCCAATGGCTCAGCCCTCACCCCCTGAGGGTCTGTGTTGCACACCATTGGTAGTGCCCCTGCCGCTAACACACTGCTGGCAGTGCCCCTGCCGCTAACACACTGTTGGTAGTGCCCCTGCCGCTAACACACTGCTGGTAGTACCCCTGCCGCTAACACACTGTTGGTAGTGCCCCTGCCGCTAACACACTGTTGGTAGTGCCCCTGCCGCTAACACACTGTTGGTAGTGCCCCTGCCGCTAACACCCTGCTGGTAGTGCCCCTGCCGCTAACACACTGCTGGTAGTGCCCCTGCCGCTAACACACTGCTGGTAGTGCCCCTGCCGCTAACACACTGTTGGTAGTGCCCCTGCCGCTAACACACTGTTGGTAGTACCCCTGCCGCTAACACACTGCTGGTAGTGCCCCTGCTGCTAACACACTGTTGGTAGTGCCCCTGCCGCTAACACACTGTTGGTGCCTTCGTACTGTGTCCTGCAGTCAGCCTCATTGGACTGGACGATGGGAATGTGACTCGTGTCAGCCGGTTTGCCAATTATCTCCGCAACATCCTCCCCAACCAAGATGTCACAGTGATGGAGATGGGGGCCAAGGCCATTGGACGTCTGGCACTGGCCGAGAGTGCTCTGACAGCTGAGTATGTTGAGTTTGAGGTCCGCCGCGCGTTGGAGTGGCTGGGGCAGGAGAAGCATGAGCAGAAGAGGCATGCAGCTGTGAGTGGGCGGGGCTGTCACTGTGAGTGGGCGGGGCTGTCACTGTGAGTGGATGGGGTTGTCACTGTGAGTGGGCGGGGCTGCCACTGTGAGTGGGCGGGACTGTGCCACTGAATAGGTAGGGTTGTCACTATAAGTGAGCAGGGTTGTGTCACTGTGAGTGGGTGGGGCTGTGTCATTGTGCACTGCCCTCCCCTCCCCTTCCCCCATCAGGTGCTGGTCCTGAGGGAGCTGGCCGTCTACTCTCCCACCTTGTTCTACCAATCAGTCCAGCAATTCTTTGATAACATCTACGGAGCAATAAGAGACCCCAGGGTGAGCATTGGAGCCCATGGGCTGTTAGTGGGTCTGCCCTGCTACATTGCACAATTCAGTGGAACCTGTCTAAGACAGCCACCTGTGGGCCAGTTCTAACTGACCTTTATAGAGAGGTGGCTGCTCTACAGAGGTAGACTGCAACGATTTAGTGCTATTTAGGGCCAGGGAGGCTGGCTGCTTTAGAGAGGGGCTGCCTAACACAGTGACCATCTTAGACAGGTTCCACTGTACACAGCTTTGGGCACTAAGTTGGCAGACACTTGGTCTGGTGTGTAACTATGAATATAATTATCTCCTTTTCACAGTCAATTATTCGTGAGAGGGCTGTGCTTGCCCTGAGGGCATGTCTCCGTCTGATGGCCGACAGGGAGAACAAGGAGTCCCTCAACCACAACTACTACCACCAGACGTATGACGAGGCCCTCAGGGGCTTCGGGGATGGGACCATGACAAAGGACAAGAGCTCCACACTCACACGAGACGACCGCATCCATGGCTCATTGCTGATCATCAACGAACTGGTGTCCATCAGTGCCTTTGGTGATGATGCCCTCAGGGCAGAAGTGACGGAGGAGGAAGAGGAGGCTAGTGTGTTTCAGGTGGATACCGTTACCGAGGAGAGTTACCCATGGCAACCACCTACTCTTCAGTCGTTGCTGACAAGCTCTGCTCCCAACACGAGGAAAGTCCCCAAACTGGTCTGCTCCAGTGCAGGGTGCCGGCAGCTTGTCACCAGTCACTTCGGAGAGGTGAGTCATGTATGTTTCACAGCTGTCACAGTTGTCACTCTGTCACTGTCATGTCTGTCACCACAGATCTGTGTGACGGTGCTCAGGTACAGGACAAGCAAGAACCCGCTCATCCAACAAGTCATCCTCACTGTCCTCCCTCGGCTTGCCGCCTTTGACAGTCACACCTTTGGCGAGCAGTGGGTGTTGCCCCCCCACACACAAATGCACACAAACACACACACACACATGGACACACTCTGTACCTGTCACCTGTGTTGTCACCCTCTCTCCCTTCTGTAGCTATCTAAAGGATGCAATGCAGTTTCTGCTCAGTTCAGTGAAGAAGGTTTGTCTTGTCACGAGTCCCAGACCACCATGTGTGTCTATCTGTGCACTGCTCCATTTGCCCCCCTCTATTCCCTCCCCTCCCCTTCTTCCCATCTCCCTCCCCTGCCTCTCCTCTCCTCCCTCCTCTCTCCTCCTTCCTTTACTCTCTCCTCTGGGTAGGAGCGTGAGAAGTCAACCAGCTTCAAGGCAATTGGGCTCGTGTCTTTTGCAGTGAAAGACAAAATCCTTCCCTACCTCCATGACATATTGACAGCCATTCGACAATGCTTGCCAGCCAGCAGAGAGGTGTCTTCTTCAGTCAAGGGGTGAGAGCGCGAACACACAACACACACACACACACACACACACACACACACACACACACACACACACACACACACGCACACACACACACACACACACACACACACACACTCCACAGCTCTGCTCCTCACCACCTCCCACTCTTCTCCCTCCACAGCCGTCCCAATCGCACGTACAGCCAGTCGGAGCCTTCCATCTTCCCCTGTGTGAGCCTGCTTGCCCGGGCCCTTGGGTCACAGGTCAAGGATGACCTGAGGTCCATCTTGGACCCCATGTTCCAGCTGGGACTCAGTCCGGGGCTGACTGCCGCCTTGGAGACCATTGCCAAGGAGATGCAGCTCGAGTCAGAGATCCAGAGTGAGCTCACCCTGGGAGGGCTCTCTCCTGGATAGAGTGAATGATACACTTTTTTCTCGTTCCCCTTTGCCTAACTCCCTCTCCTCTCCCCCTCTCCCCCTCCCCTCTCCTCTCCCCTCCCCTCTCCTCTCCCCTCTCCTCTCCCCTCCTTCTCCTCTTCCCTCCCCCCTCCCCCCCTTCCCCACCCTGTGCAGCTGGTGTCCTGCGGATGTTGTCACAGATCCTAATGCATGACCCTCTCAGACACCCTGGAGCACCTAAACCAACCTCCAGCTCAAGTAGGAGACACTTACCCTACACACAACCCCGCCCACCTCCCTCACAATACCACACCCACCTCCCTCTCAACCCCGCCCACCTCCCTCACATGACCCCACCCACCTCCCTCACATGACCCCACCCACCTCTCTCACATGACCCCACTCACCTGCACACAACCCCACCCACTTTCCTGATGTACTTCTTCTGTCTCTCAGCTTCCAGTTTGGTACCCTTGGAGACTGATGTTGCCTTGGTAACACTGGCCCTCCGCACTCTGGGTACATTCAACTTTGGTCGCCACCCCCCGATGCAGTTTGTGGTGAGCTGTGCACGTAACTACCTCACCTCCACCGACATGGACACTCGGATGGAGGCTGTCAAGACCTGTGCGGCCCTCCTCGTGCCGATGCTGCAGCAGGTGGGCCTGCTGGGGGCACCCTACCCCGTCATCAGCACGGCCTCCAACCAGGTGGTCTCTGATGTGCTGACGCAGCTGCTCACAGTGGGGATCACAGACCAAGGTGGGTCGCTCCGTGTGTGTGTGTGTGTGTGTGTGTGTGTGTGTGTGTGTGTGTGTGTGTGTGTGTGTGTGTGTGTGTGTGTGCGTGTGCATGTGTGTGGGTGTGTGTGTGCGGGTGCAGGTGCGTGCGCACGTGTGTGTGTATGTATGTATGCGCACATGTGTGTGTGTGTGTGTGCGTGCGTGCATGCACTGTGTATATGTGTGTGTGTGTGTGCGCACGTGTGCATGTGCGTGTGTGTGTGTGCGTGTGTGTGTGTGTGCACGTGTGTGTGTGTGTGTGTGTGGCACACTGCACTGTAGCTTGAAGGCTTGCTCACTTTACCCCACCCCTCACCCCACCCCTTACCCCCACTCCAGAGGATGACATCCGTCTGTGTGTGCTAACTGTCCTGGACTCCAAGTTTGATGCTCACTTGGCACAACCTGAGAACATTACAACGTTATTCATAGCACTACACGATGAGAACTTCTGTGTGCGTGAAACAGCGCTTGCCACCATTGGTCGCCTTAGCAACCTCAATCCCGCCTTCGTGATGCCCTTCCTCCGCAAAGTGCTGATACAGATCTTGACTGAGCTGGAGTACAGTGGCATCGGACGCAACAAGGAGCAGAGCGC
The DNA here is from genome assembly GCA_964019415.1 of Ianthella basta. NCBI lineage: Eukaryota > Metazoa > Porifera > Demospongiae > Verongiida > Ianthellidae > Ianthella > Ianthella basta. The sequence continues at coordinate 6,937,814 of OZ025883.1, forward strand.
CAAACTGCTCTGCCACCTTATATCTCAGGCGTCTAACCTTGTCAAGCCTTACAAGGAGGCCATTTTGAAGGTGGGTGTGGCTTGCGTTGCTATGGTGATATGTACAGTTTAGCTCTGACCGGCATGTGTACAAGTGTTTGTGTTCCACTTCAGGTCCTCATTCCAAAACTGAAAGAGTCAAGTGGAAACCCGTCTGTGTTGACCAGTGTGCTGGTTGCCGTGGGTGAGCTGGCCCAAGTGTCAGGACCGGAGATGGCCATGTATGCAGATGACCTCTTCTCTATCATCATTGACATGCTGCAGGTGAGTCTGGTGTGCTAGACCCTCCACTCATCCCCCACTTGTTCCCCCATCTGTATCCCCCTGTCCCGTCTCACCTGTTCTCCACCTTTCCTACCCACCTATTTCTGTATTCCAAACCTGTAGTCAGTCATTTATGCATGTGACTATCGCTTAGTAACCACATTTGAAAATCAAACCTTCCTTTGCCACTGTGTTGGGACAAGTGTCACTCACTCACAACACACAACAGCTTGTGTCATGTCATGTGTGTCATTGTTTGTCCTCCTCATTGTGTTGTTGTTGTTGTAGGATGCGTCCTCTGCCACCAAGAGGTCTGTGGCCCTGTACACACTCGGCAAGATGGTGGAGTACACTGGGTGAGGGGGAGGGTGGGGAGGGGAGGAGAGGGGAGGAGAGGGGAGGGGAGGGGAGGGGAGGGGAGGGGAAGGTGAAACTTGCAAGCTTGTCCTAGTGTTACTGTGTTCCATTCCCACTCCCATTCCAGATGTGTTGTGGAGCCATACCGGAAGTACCCAACTCTGCTAGACACACTCCTCAACTTCCTCAAGTCTGAGACAGCCCCTGACATGAGGAAGGAGGTGGGGCCACAGATAAATGCAACACTGAGACACTCCATCTGACATATAGGCACTGTGTTGGTTATGTGGGTTTTCTGCACACAGGTGATCCGTGTTCTGGGTTTTCTGGGTGCTCTGGACCCCTACAAGCACAAGCAAAACCAAAGGGGGAACAATGTGCAGGGGGCAGGGCCTGTTACCGAGGCAACCGACCGAGCCAAGGGGTCTGCCAAAGATGAGACGAGTGAAACCCTGATATCATTGGCCAGTGGAAACCTTGAAGAGTTCTACCCGATGGTTGCCGTGGCAGCGCTGATGCACATCTTAAAGGACCAATCGCTGGCCCAGCATCACCACATGGTCATCCAATCACTGGCCTTCATCTTCAAGAGCCTTGGGATCAAGTCTGTTCCCTACCTACCTCAGATCATGCCACCCTTCCTCAGTGCCATTGTCACCTGTGACCCCAACTTTAGAGAGGTAGGAGGGGCTAGGGGCGTGGCACACACCTTACTCTAGTCACAAAGGGGATGTGTGTGTGGTGACATGTGTATTGTGTTTCAGGCTCGTCACCATGTGGAGTGCACTGTGTTCTCCTTCACTTGTACAGTTTCTGTTCCAGCAGCTGGGTAACATCATCTCAATCATCAAGCAACACGCCAGGAGCTACATGACAGAGATATTCACTGTCATCAGAGTGAGTGGGGTCAGCACACATACACTACATGGGATGGTGTTTTGACTGAGAAGACATAAAGGGAGATAAGAGATAGGGAGTGTCACATGACTGTCACATGACCTCTCCTGCAGGACTTCTGGAACCCAAACAGTCCACTACAGAATACCATCATTGTACTGGTGGAGCAGATTGTGGTTGCCATGGGCGATGAGCTGAAGGCCTACTTTCCATCCCTGGTCCACCCAGTGCTGAGGCTGTTCCTCCAAGACAAGAGCCAACAGCGAGTGGCCACTCAGAAGGTGAGGAGGGAGGGGTTGGGGAGGGAGATGAGAGAGAGAGGAGGTTTGCAAAGGAGAGAGTGCTTGCCAGTGTTGCGAACCTAATCTGTAACTCCTCCATTCTTCAGCCTGTTTGTCCTTTGTCCCTCTCTTTCCCAGATGCTGAAAGCCCTCCAGATGTGTGGAGCCAACCTGGACGACTACCTCCACTTGCTGGTGCCGCAGATAGTAAAGGCCTATGACCTCCCAGACAACCCGGTGGACCTGAGGAGGTGGGCGGGGTCAACATTTGTGGGAGGGGTTTGTGGGCGGGGCATATATTGTATTTATTAGTGGGAGACATCTTTACAGCACATCTTTACTTTCATGGTGAACGTGTTGTGGATTTCAGCCAATCAGATTACAGCACTCTTCATACAGTGTGTTATGTATATTTTCTGTTTTAGAGTTGCCATGGAAACCATTCAAGAGCTGTGTGACACTCTAAACTTTAGTGACTACTCTTCATCAATCATCCACGGCCTTGCTCGGCTAATTGATAACTGTCCCGAGCTCCGCCCTGTTGCCATGGATACTCTATGTTGCTTGGTGGTTCAATTGGGACACAAGTACACTGTGTTCATTCCTATGATGACAAAGGTGGGTGGGCGTGTCAGTGAAGTGGGCGTGTCTCATGTCAGTGAGGTGGGCGGGTCTCATGTCCGTGGTGTGGGTGTGTCTAACGGATGCAGGTCCTGCAGAAGCATCGTGTCAGTCACCCTCGTTATGAGATGTTGTTGCAAAAGTTGTCTGCTGTAAGTTTACCGAGACACAGTGCTGGTAGGTCACATGACTATCACATGACATCACATGTCTGTCACCTCACTAGGATGACACCCTTGTCTGGGAGCAGGACCCAGACAGTCGAGGGCAGAGACAGCGAGGGAACTTGTCGGATGACTCGGGAGCGTCCTTTGAGGCTGCTTCTTTCGGCAACAAAATGCATGTGGGCGTGGCTAGCCTTCAAAGGGTAAGTCCCTCATTGAGGCTAAACCAGCATGGCAGTGACATTAGACATAACGAGAGAGTGTTGTGTGTTGTTCTGAGTGGTCTGAGTCTCTGTGTCTTTTTGAAGGCATGGGCGGCCACAGGGAGGATCTCCAAGAATGACTGGGTGGAGTGGTTGCGTCGGCTTGGAGTGGAGCTGCTGAAGGAGTCCCCTAGCCCCGCCCTGCGTTCCTGTTGGGCTCTTGCTCAAGCATACAACCCACTTGCTCGGTGAGCGAAGTGTGTGAGTGTGAGTGTGAGAGTGACTGGTGAGAAGCTGGAGTGACTTCATGCATGGAGGTCAACATGTTGTGGCTCAAATAATGTGTGAAGTGCATTTGTTATTGCTCAACCATTTTGCGAACATGTCCACACGAAGGTAAAGGTGCTCATTGTATTGCATTAAATGTATATTTGCTGTGCTTATCTCCGCTCCTCCCCTCAGTGAGCTATTCAATGCAGCCTTCGTTTCCTGCTGGATGGAGCTGGGGATGACTCAGAAAGAGGACTTGGTGGCTAATCTGAAGCTGGCTCTCTCTGTCCCCAACATCCCTGAGATTACGCAGACTCTCCTCAACCTTGCAGAGTTTATGGAGCACTGCGAGGAGGCCTCTGTAAGCTGGGCTCTCGCTGAGAGGGCTTTTATTTGGTGGGCTTAACAAGGCAGTGGCTCTGTCCTTCATAGTCTTAACTATGTATAGAGCATGTCCACTGATTGTAGCCCCTCCCCCAGGGTCACCTGACACTGAACCCCGCCCTCCTGGGGGAGTGTGCCATGAACTGCCGAGCATATGCCAAGGCCCTCCACTACAAGGAACTGGAGTTCCACAAGGGACCCAACACCAAGATCATGGAGTCCCTCATCAGGTGAGAGGGAGGTGTGTGTGTGGTGTGCACTGTGTGTTTATGTATGTGTACATGTTTGTGTGTGGGAAGGAGTGTGTTTACCCATTCCCAACCTGCTGGCTCCCATTTCCAATGTACATGTTCTCATTCCAAACCGTTTGTTCCCATTCCCAATCTTCCCATTTCAATCAGCATGTTCCCATTCTCAACCTCCGTGCTCCTTCTCCAATCTCTCTGTTCCCATTCCCAACTTGCTGGCTTCCATTTCCAATGTCTATACTCTCATTCCCACCCAATCTTTTTACTCCCATCTCCCATCTCAATCTTCCCACTCACAATCATCATATTCCTTCCCAATCTCACTGTTTTCGTTTCCAACTTGTAGTTCCCATTCCTAATCTCCATATTTCTGTTCCCAATCTCCATTCTCATTCCAGTATCAACAACAAGCTCCAGCAGCCGGATGCTGCCGGTGGAGTGTTGGAGTATGCCCTCCAGCGGCACCAAGCGGACCTGCGTGTGCAGGAGGAGTGGTACGAGTCCCTGCACGACTGGGACAAGGCCAACCTTGCCTATGAGAAGAAGCAGTACCTGAGGCCCAATGACTACAGCCTCACTCTGGGGAGGATGAGGTGTCTGGATGCCATGGGGGAATGGTAAGCATGTGACAGTCATGTGACTGCAAGGTCAGGTGACAGCCATGTAACCAGTCATGTGACTATATCACATGACTGTCATGTGACTTGGTTATTGCAGGGAAAAGCTTTTCAAGCTATCTGATGAGAACTGGGGGATAGTGGATGATGAGATCCGGCGTGGCATGGCTCGTATGGCTGCAGCCTCGGCCTGGGGTCTGGGGGAGTGGTCTACGATGAGTGAGTACGTGCAGATGATCCCAGAGGACAGTGTTGAGGGAGCATTCTACCGGTCAGTGACAGCAGTGCAGGGGGAGAGATTTGTGCAGGCCCGACAGGTGAGGGGAGAGGACCTACTCAATGCTTCCTGGTGTGCTGTGCATTCAATCATCAGATCCTCTTCCGTCTATCCACCTCTACCTCCTGCCCGCCCCTCCTGCCCCTCCCCCTTGCCTCCCCTCCTGCCCCTCCCCACCCCTCCTCTCCTGCCCCTCCCACTATTGCCACAGCTGATTAGTATGGCGCGTGATGTCCTTGACACTGAGCTGACAGCGCTGGTTGGGGAGAGCTACAACCGAGCATACGGTGCCATGGTGCAGGTGCAGCTTCTGTCTGAGCTGGAGGAAGTGATTGAGTACAAGATGCACCCTGATAGGAGGAACATGATCAAGAAGGCATGGTGGGACCGGCTGCAGGTGAGGAGGATATCATAGATAGGGTGATGTGAGATTGGTGGACTCTCCAAGTGTTGCTGGTTAGGAGTGCACATGCACACATTAGCATGGTTGGCTGATGAAGCTGGTTTGTTTGCTCCTCCACTCCCCATCCCCAGGGTATCCAGGACAACATTGAGGACTGGGAGAGAGTGTTGCGAGTGCACTCGCTGGTCCTCTCCCCCAAGGAGGAGGTGCAGGCACTCTGCCGCTATGCTAGCATCTGCCGAAAGTCTGGGAGGATGGTAGGCACTATAGGACACACACACACACACACACACACACACACACACACACACACACACACACAGTGAGAAACAGATGTGCTCGATTGAATGATGTTTCCTTTGCCCATTGTGTGCCTCAGGCCATGGCAAACCGCACGCTGGTCCACCTCCTGGGGGTGGATCCCAACTCGTTGCCCCAGGGACAACCCCTTCCAGCTGATAACCCAATAGTCAGCTATGTCTGCATTAAGCACCAGTGGCATGCAGGCAGGAAGGCAAGTCACATGACTGTCACATGACTAATGTCACGTTTGTCACATGACTAATGTCACATGTCTGTCACATGTTTGTCACATGACTCGTGTCACATGTAGGAGGAGGCTTTTGACATGTTGATCAAGTTTGTAAAGAACTCTCTCCAACCTGTGCTGTCCACTTCTGAGGCGTCAGTGGAGATGAATGGACTGATGTCCCGTTGCTATCGGCGACTGGGAGACTGGAAGCGTAGCCTGACAGAGGCACCCTCCTTTGACGACATGGTGGGCATCCTCCACTACTACCGACTGGCCACCGAGCACAACCACGCCTCGTACAAGGGGTGGCACGCCTGGGCCTTCATGAACTACGAGGCACTCAACTCACTGCGGCAGCAGACACCCTCACTGCAGTTCAACAACTCGTCACCACAGCAACAGACCCCACCCACTTTGGAAGTGAGTTCAATCTTTTGCTACTCGCACCATCACCTTTGTTACCTACTCCTCCACCCCTCCCCCTCCCTCCCTCTGCCCCTCCCCCTCTCCTCCCCCTCCCCTACTCCCCAGCTCCAGAATGTGGTGTCCTACACCTGTGCAGCCATCCATGGCTTCTTCAGGTCCATTGCCCTCTCAATCAAGAGCTCTCTGCAGGACACACTGCGGTGAGTTAATGCTATTCACGAGCTGGTATGCACAACTTGTTTCTGCTTTTCTTCATCATGGGAGCTCCAAGCTGATCTGCTGCTTGCACTTTAGCTACATAGCTGTGTGATCACCATCTAAGCCTTGTGCCATAACTCTAAACTACTAGTGAGTGCAAAGCATTGTTGGGAGAGCCTGAGGAAGCATGACACAGTGACTGTTTCAGTGATGCCTGCAGTAAACAGAGCCATCCTCTTCTGTTGCCTTGTGCTGGCTCTACTGTGCACTCCCGCTTCTACTATCTGGGTCAGCTTGGCAGCTCTCCTCTGTTGCCTGGTTCTGTTCCTTCCGTGCAGCCTCCGTCATACGATTTATTCCGCTGTGTGCTTATCTGAGGAGCATTTTTCGCGACTTCCATGCTTTAGGCAGTGCGCCTGGACCTGTCGGGCTCTGTAGATCTCCGCACCCACAACCGTTCTTCCCTTTGATCTGGTGTTTCAGAGGCACACTGGGGCCTTTCTCGCTCTCTCCTCCTGTGCCTCTTTTCGACCACCCGGCAGGCCCTGTCTCGTTCCCTCCGACGGCGTAACCTTTCCTTTCTTTCCTGGGAAGATGCGAAGGGCGTAGTTGCATCTATACTTGAAGTAAGGGGCGGTGGGGTCAGCCTAAGGGCCTGCATACAGTTGGGAATTTGCTCCAGAAAAAGTGGCCCCGGCCCGGAGGCCTAATTACTGCAAGGGCGATGCATAATGTCATGAGTGCCCACCCCTCTTCCCCAGACTACTGACGCTGTGGTTTGAGCTGGGAGGACTGCCTGAGGTGAACAAGGTGCTGATGGAGGGGATGAAGACAGTGCCCAAGAACACTTGGCTGCAGGTTGTGCCTCAGCTCATTGCCCGCATTGACTCCCCCAAGGACCTTGTGAGGAATTTGATTCACAGTCTGCTGGTGGACGTGGGCAAGCAGCACCCACAGGTTGGTGGGGGAGGGGGTGTAGTGTCATAGGCTCTAGTGGTGTGTTGATGGGTTCCTCACTGGTGCTGTCCCTGCTTGACTGCACTGAGTGACAGTAGAACAAACCCGGAGCCTTGTCTCTTTGTCTCTGTGTTACTGCAGGCCCTGATCTACCCACTGACGGTGGCAGCCAAGTCAGCTGGCCCAGTCCGCATGGAAGCTGCCAACCGGATCCTAAACAGCTTATCAGACCACTCCAGTCAACTGGTGCAGCAGGCACGGATGGTGTCGGAGGAGCTGATTCGTGTGTCCATCCTCTGGCTGGAGCAGTGGCATGAAGCACTGGAAGATGCCTCCCGACTGTACTTTGGAGAGCACAACGTCCAAGGGATGCTGGCCGTATTGGAGCCACTGCACTTCATGATGGAGAAGGGACCAGAGACACTCAAGGAGATCTCCTTCAATCATGTGAGTGTCACATGACATTCATGTGACATGGCGCAATAGTGTCACATTGCGGCATTTGATTTGTTGCATGTCTACACCTGACTGTCATGTGACTCTCATGTGACTGCCATGTGACCTTAGGCTTATGGCCGTGACCTGACGGAGGCCTATGATTGGTGCAAGAAGTTCCGCTCCAGCCAGTCCTCCAAGGACCTCAACCAAGCCTGGGACCTGTACTACCACGTCTTCAGGAGGATCAGCAAGCAGCTACCTCAGGTGGGGGTGGGGCAGGGGTTTGAGGTTATCGTCGTTCACCGAAAGCAGTACGCAGACGGAGTTGTCTTATCCGCAGTCCCTGTCACTGTATTGCAACAACGACAGCTGTAACTGCAGTCGGAACCGGAGGGAACACAGCTAGAAGTTGATTTCTATGTGCACATGCAACAAAACAGGGTAAGGAGTTTCATACGTATACTCACAGGAGAGATGGGACAACTGAAGACATTATCCGCAGTGCAGACGGGGCTAGGGAATGCGGATAAGACGATTCCGTCTGCGTACTGCTTTCTGTGAACGACGACAACTCTAACTGACAGACGTGGCGATTGGTTAACCTCACGGCCAAATATGGGCTCATCAATTACCAACAGTCCGAACTTCCGGTGGCCTGCCATAACAAAAAAGAGGGAGTTAGTCCCCAGACTGTCTTTTTGGAGGGCGGAGTCTGCACGTGACCAAAATGGCGGTCTGGCTTCGCAAAACTAGGGCATGGGGTGGGGCAGTAACACCATACAGGGGACGCTATGAAGTATTCATATTCTTGTGTGCTGTGTGTGTAGTGTGCCTCAGTGTCTTTCCCTCAACTCCTCCCCAGCTGACCACTCTGGAGTTGCAGTGTGTCTCTCCCAAGCTCCTTGAGTGCCGTGACCTGGAGCTGGCTGTCCCTGGCACCTACAACCCCACCTCCCAGACCGTCAGCATCCAACAGGTGGTGCCCACTCTGCAGGTCATCACATCAAAGCAGCGGCCCAGGAAGCTGCGCATATGTGGTGAGTGGCACAGCACCAGAGACACTGACAACACCAGAGACACTGACATGGGAGGAGGTTTTGTGCTGTGATGTGCTTTCCTTCCCCTCCCTTCTTCTCCTCTATTTCCCCTACTCCCTGTCTCTCCCACAGGCAGTGATGGCTGTGAGTACATGTTCCTCCTCAAGGGACATGAGGACCTCCGCCAAGACGAGAGAGTGATGCAGCTGTTTGAGCTCATCAACACACTGCTGGCTGCCAACCAGGAGACCTACAAAAGACACCTCCAGTAACGATTGCACAATAATGTGGTGCTGTTGTGCAATAGTTCAGTGGTATTGTGCAATGTATCCTTCCCTTGTAGTATTCGCCGCTACTCAGTGATCCCACTGTCTCAGAACTCTGGGCTGATTGGGTGGGTGCCCCACTCAGACACACTACACACTCTCATCAGAGACTACCGGGAGAGGAAGAAGATCATGTTGAATGTTGAGCACAGGCTCATGTTGCAGGTGAAGGAGTGTGGAGTGGGAGGGGCAAGGGATGGAAGGGGTGTGGTTTAGTAACTGCTGCCAGTGTATGACACACACCTTCACCCTGTTCTGTCCTTCCCGCCCTCAGATGTCAGCCGACTACGACCGCTTGTCTCTGCTGCAGAAGGTGGAGGTGTTTGAGCACGCTCTGGAGAGCACTCGTGGAGATGACCTGGCCAAAGTCCTTTGGCTCAAGAGCCCTAACTCTGAGGTACAGTATGTGACAATATAACGTTTTGTTTTGCAGAACGCTTAAAGTACAGAGCATCTTTTACTGTTGTACAGACCACAGAATAGAAAGAAAACGTTCAGCTAGAAAAGAACGATCGTAAAAACGAAACGGTTCCTTACGGTTCAGCAGGCTCGACGTCGATGTGCGATTGGGGTGCCAGCGGGAGACAATGACGTCATTTTGTCTACTGCGTGTGCTGCTCCATGTCTACTGCTCTCCTCGTCCCAGCGCTGCTGTTCCTTGTCTACTACAACCGCTACTCGTCCTGCGCTACTTGCTCTACGTAAGTGCTCTAAGCCATTTTGCCAAAGCCTAATCATTCCATAGCCCATGTAAACGTTACATTTATATAGACGCATGCATCGGTCATATAGAACTGCACAAGCATGCTTGTCTACTTAGCGTACAATGGACCGTAGAACGATTGAATTTTACCTTTTAAACAGAACGAAAATGGAATGAAATATTAATGTCATATTGTCACATGCTGTACAGTACAGTGCATATAAAACATAACATTACCAAAAAACTGGTAACAGTTATCGTCGGTTATCATTAGCAAACGGTGAACCATTAACCGGTATCTAGTAACGTTTAATCGTTAACTGGTAGCGATTTTACCCCTACTAAAGAGCGACGGTATACGTAGGTGCGCAGGAGCAGTTTCCAGTGTTTGCGAAAGAGACTGGTCCCGCCGTAGCACACTGAATCGTTGTCTTCATATCTGATGATAATAGTGGCTATGTCTTTGCAATAGGCTCCGAAAAGCAGCGTCTTCGCAAGTCTCTCCGAAAGGTTGCTTACTGATCCAAGCGCCTCCAAGTCTCTTCAAACAGATCTGAATAGTACCATCTTTACAGGTGTCCAGTCCACGAATGACAACGTATCCAAGCGTCTCCAAAGAGTTCGGTCGTGATTCGGGCAAAACTACTACACAAGGCGCCACTAAACTCCCAGGGATTATGAAGTAGGGCTCCAGAAGTGTGGGTTGAAATCGCCCGTCTTGCAGTTCTTGAAGAGATATCCTTCAATTTCTGATTTTTCGTTCACGGCTAACAGCCATTTTATTATGATTAACGGTTTTCCATTGACTGTTACCGGTTAAACGCTAGCAGGTAATCAAAAATATTCACGGCTGCCTGACCCTACAAAGCATGATAACGACGAAAAGAGTTTACCGACAAACGGAATTACCGTCATGTTTTCTATGCACCGTACTGTATATAGATGGGGTAGATGAGGACACACACACACACACACACATGACACACACATGACACACACACACACGACGGACTGGTGTGTATATGTGCTGTGGTGTATTTCAGTGAAGGCAGCTCTGCATCACTGCCTACTTCACATCATGACCAGTTCCTTGTGACCACCCCCACTTGTGCTCCACAGAGCAACATACCCCTCAATTTGACCTATGCTGTGTTGTCACCACCTCCGTGTGACCCATGATGTGTCCAGTAAGGTAGTCTGTCATGCCATGACAGTTATGGATGCTCCTTCTCCCTCACTGTGTAGGTGTGGTTTGACCGTCGCTGTAGCTACACACGCTCACTGGCCGTCATGTCTATGGTGGGCTACGTGTTGGGGCTGGGGGACCGGCACCCCTCAAACCTCATGTTGGACCGGACCACCGGCCACGTGGTGCACATTGACTTTGGGGACTGCTTTGAGGTGTGCTCAGCTGCCAGCATGCAGCCATACACACACACACACACGCACACACACACACACACACGCGCACACACACACACACACACACACACACACACACACACACACACGCACACACACACACACACACACACACACACACACACACACACACACACCATGTCCTTCACTGTATTCAGGTTGCCATGACTCGTGAGAAATTCCCTGAGAAGATCCCATTTCGTCTGACGAGAATGTTGATCAATGCTATGGAGGTGACTGGCATTGAGGGCAACTTCCGTGTGACCTGCAACGTGGTGATGAGAGTGCTGAGACAGAACAAGGACAGCCTGATGGCTGTACTGGAGGCCTTTGTGTACGACCCTCTCCTCAACTGGCGGCTGGTGGACGGTGAGGGGTGTGTGTGTATGTGTGTGTGTGTGTGTGTGTGTGTGTGTGTGTGTGTTCATATTTGATGAAGAGACCTTTGTTAGATGTAAGATTCTGATTTTGGAGAGCTCTGTTGTTCACAGTATCTGTTGCTATGGCAACCCTGTCCCTACATGACTCCCATGCAGACTCTGATGGTGTTGTGTCTTGTACTGTATACTCTTGTGTACATGTAGAGTGAGTGTTTGCTGTTTGTCTGTCCAGACACCAACAAGTCCAAGAAGGGCAAGCTGTACCCAGCTGGTAGCATTGAGGTGGAGCCGAGCGACGGGGCAGCACACGAGGGGACAGCGGACGGCACCAAACCCGAGGAGCTGAACAAGAAAGCACTGCAGATCATTCAGCGAGTTCGGGACAAGCTCACAGGTGGGATGAGGCAGGGAGGGGGAGAGGGGAGGTGCGGCAAGGAGAGGGGGATTTTTATTGTTGCCATGGTGACCTGTCCTCATCTCATGACATGTTTCCTGTTCCTCAGGTAACGACTTCCCCCATGAGAAGGGCATTGATGTGTGTCGTCAAGTGCAGCTGCTGATTGATCAAGCCACTTCACATGAGAACCTCTGCCAGTGCTACATCGGATGGTGAGTGTGTGGTCCCCTTGTGTGTTGATGTGTGTGGGAGGGGGGAGGAGGGAGATGTACACTGAGTGTACAGTGGGTAGCTGGTCATTGACTGGTGCCATGTAGTTAGTGTAGTGTGTGTTACACCTCCCTTCCACCTCTGCCTGTCCCACCCTTCCCCTCTGCCCCCTCCCCCCACACACACGCACACACACACACACACACACACACACACTCACACACACACACACATGCACACACACACACACACACACAGGTGTCCCTTTTGGTGAATTCCTGAGAAGTGTATAGTCCAAACTCGTTGAAATTGAATTAATTATGGTGTAGGCCCTCAGACTGTACCTCAATGTTGCATGTACTGTTGTGTCTGTTAGCTGTGCAGACAGATGAGCTCAAGGAAGGAAAGCCATGTTACTTGGTAACTGAACAAGCTTGTTATTGGGCCAATGCAGGCCTTTCCTTGTTTCTGAGGGTTTCTGGTCTTCTGTGCATGCATGTGTGTTTGCAGAGATACCCTGCACCATCCATAGCTACATGATATGCATGTCCATATCTTGTGAGAAATGTTTCCAGGTTCCATGTTGCATGCCTCCTGTATGTTTAGACATCGATCACGGGTCCTTCATGGTTAGTGTACCATTCACTCACTTGGGCTTTGACTACTTTAATTCCAAGTTTCAGTAGTTTCTTGGTCAGCTACTGCACAGGTATGTACATGCTTTAGCTTTATCCTGCAGGCACTTAATTTGCCTTCTCTTTGTTTCCATTCTGTTCAGTTTTTATGGCCTGCAGCAGCTACAGCGAGCTAGGCTGCTGCCTTTCTAATGTAGGCCTATACCCAGTCTAGTATACACTATGGTTATTAGCCTACATCCAGCCATTGGAAGCATGGCCGCGATATATTTATAGGCAAGTCCTAGTCTGGCTCGCTAGACCGTCCCATCTAAACGCCAGGCGCTTTAGCTGGGAAGGGCCTGGCGCGTAGATGGGACGGTCTAGCAAGCCAGACTAAGGCAAGTCCTTATTTGGATGCACTTGTGATTGTAACGTCATTCAGGAGTGCTGCGATTTGTGTCGGTAGCTAGTGGTAGTGCTGTTTGAGTCGTGCCGTGCTAGGTGTTCCACACAGCGGAGGAACGAGTGGTAAGTCTTTTCTGCGGAGCGACTTGTTAGCTGGTTAGGAAATGTTAGAGAGTGCATGCATGCCTTCTACAGTGTGCTGTACTAGTCATGCTACAGTTTAGCCGGCAGAGGAAGTGAGGCAATGTTCGGACGGTTATCATTTTTTCACAGTCTGCCTTCCAGGAAGGAGAAGTGTTCGAACAATCTTTGAAATAAGACACATTGCCGACTTTAGAACACTTTAAGATAGACGTGTCACCGAAATCTTTCCTTGCCGCTCTTGAAATGTCACTTCCTGCTCGCCCGTATGGTATTGTCGGAAGCGCGCTTTCTGACAGTCACATTGGGACGGCAACCAAGCTCAATGTGCCAGACCAACAATACTGATTATATACCATATACTCATACTGAGTTTGGTTACAAAGGTGATGGGATCAACAAGACATCGATAATCAGACCTCAATGTCCTGTCAAACAGAAAAACACGCGAGCTGGGATATAAAACACGCGAAGAAATCGTGAAAAATCTTGATAGCTACAGTAACACTAGGCTAATGATCCATAAAGCAACTGCTTTGCTCTGACATTTACAAATTAGGGTGTTACGTCAATTTCCAGATGTCTTTTACTTCGGTCACTGTATCTCAGCTGAGGAGTGGTCAACCATGCAAAAAACGCAACAGCTAGGGTACACCATGCTAGGCTTGGATGGGCCTTTCTCTTGCAAGTTATTCTGCAAAATACATAGAGTCCAGGGCTATATCCAGATGGACTACATCCATTTTCGGATGGCAGCTCGTACACAGCGACACTAACATGTACGCTCACTTTTCCATCATACAAACTTGAGCGCAGTCAAGTCCTGACTTTCCTCAAACCGGAAGTGGTAGATGCATCAGTAATTGGATGCATATTTCACATAGCAGTTCGAAGTTATGGGCTGTTTTGCGGCCAGTCAAGTGACTTGTCAAGTAATTGAGAACTGCATAATCCCTGTAACTGTTCATTGTAGAAGGACAACTAACTTCACCAGCCTTTCCCTTTATCTTTCTTGCAGGTCAATGATTCATTGTCCTTTTAATGGTATTCTAAACAAGCATTGCTAGGGTGGTGGATAGCTGCTGGTTCAATAGCCCTGCCTTTTGCTGCAAAATACAAGCAAATTGAATGCATGTGTGGTTTTCCTCGTGGAGACAGGAGCAGATATGGCAGCTAGAAAAAGAGATTCCAAAACTCCCCAAACTATTCAACAGGCACAGTTTTTCTCTTCTAGGCGCATTGTAGCAGTAATTGGCAATGCTGAACACGGCAAGAGTACACTGATAGCAGCTCTGCAAGCCGAGGGCAAAAGCATCTTCAAGAGATTCATCAACAGGTTCATGCAAGTGGAGGACATCAGACAACGCACAGCTGGAATTGAAGCAGTCCAGTTCTCCAGTCGTAAGTATGGACAGACATTGTTCTACGACTTTGCTGGTCAGGCTGATTACCACGGCCCTCATCAGTCCTTCTTGGAGGCCATTCTGTGCAAGCCGGGAGCGTCTGTGACCCTGTTACTTCTGGTAAAAGCAACCGACGAGGAAGACATCATCTCACAGCAAATCATTCGTTGGCTGCAACCTCTAGCTCTTATGTCAGCCCTATCCACTCCACAAGTGATCCTTGTTGGCAGTTTCCTTGACAAAGTAAAGTCCAAAGAGGAGGCAACCAAAAAGCTGCTGCAATGCACTCAGCCAGTGCAGGAGGAGTTGCCTTTCAACATCCAGGGTCCCTGTCTCCTGGACTGCCGCAAGCCTGAATCTGAGGGTATCCATCAGATTTGTGCCTTCTTTCAGGAGAACCAGCCCCTCCAGTTGCCTTACAACCTACCTGGTGTCTTAGTGCAAGTGCAGAAAGCATTCTCTGTTCCAGCCATCACACTCTACACCTTCCAGTCCTGGGTACTGGAGAATGCTGAACTGCTCCCTAGGAATTTACCCCCACCTGAGGTGGTGTGCTGTGACCTAACAGCAGTTGGTCATGCCCTCTTTCTCTCTAACCGGCAGGACCCCTCCCAGAGTTGGCTTATTGTAGACCTCCAAGCTATTCTCCACAACGTGTATGGCACCCTGTTCAGTGGGTCCCAGGGCAAGGTCAACCGGTTTGGTCTCCTCCACTGCAGTCAGCTGGCTGAGCTGTTTCCCAAGTTGGATCCAACAATGATCCAAGAGGTCCTTATCAGCCTCGATTTCTGCATCCAGGTCGATTCAAGAATGCTACGAGATGACCTTGTGAAGCTAACTGCCAGTACTGAGGGAGAGGGATGGCTGTACTTCCCTGCTCTGGTGTCAGTCCAACCTCCTGAGCTCTTCCCAAAGGATGCTGACTCACAGCACCTCCAGTGGGTGTGCTGGCAACTGAGGACGGAGGAGAAGCACCTCATCTCTTCACATCTTCTCCAATCCATCATCCTCCGTCTTGCATCCAATCACGTGTTTATCCACAAGTTATCCAGTGTGAAAGAGCATTGCTGCAATGTTTGGATGAATGGCCTTTCCTGGATGTCCACTAAGGGAGTGGATGTAGCGGTCCAGATAAATGACAGCAGTGTGGTCCAGGTTGTCGGACGCAGCAAGGCAGGACCAAAGAAACTGCTCCAATGTGTGTCAACTGTTGTCCGAGATGTCATCATGACAACTACCCAGCTGTCACCAAAGCTGAAGGCCACATGCTACATCATGCACCCGTACACACCTGCTATGTTGGAGGCCACCAAAGCCCCTCCCCTTGACTCCTTGTATCCTGTTTCACATATTGTCCATTGCATCAGTGATGGAGACAGCCATGTTCTATCCAGACAACCAACTGGCTGTCTTCCCCGCCAGATGAGTCTCACTGAGTTGTTTGGAGGCTGGTCTCCTTCTCTGTCAGTTGTAAAAGACATGAACTTTAAGAGGGATCTACAGAGTGGTGAGTGTGTGTTTCCTCTCCCTGTTTGATGGAAGCAATTCCTTCAGTGTGCCTCCTTATTGTACCCTCATATACATGTAATGGCCACCCATTCAACTAGTATGATGTGGTGTTGACTAGCCTAAAGGTTGGACACTTGCTTGTGTACATTATATCATGGCCTGCTGTGGGTGTCCCCTTTAAAATTGTGTCCTCGCTCTACCGTACAGGAGCGGCCTCCTCAAGTGATCGGAGACGGAGATCTGTCCACACACAGCCAGTGCACTCTGTGGGTGAGTCTCTCCATTCTCAGCATGGGTCTCTGAGGGCATGGGGCTACCTCACTGTGAGGGCACCTCGTGGGGTGGGAGGGGGGGGGGGGGGGGGTGGCAGAGACAGGACATGTGTGTATGTAGAGCATTGCACTCTATTGCTGTTTGCCTGTTTTGTCACATCCCTCCACCCCTCCTTTAGGTCACAGGCAGTGTGCCATGCTGTTCAGAAGGTTTGTGAGCCGGAATGCAGTAGGCAGGGGGCGGGCAGTGCTGGAAGGGGTGGGGCTATCCTCTGAAGCCATTAGCATGTGTTACTCCAACTCACCCCGTGACGAGGAAGAGGCTGTGCAGTCTGGCTTGAAGAGGTGGAAGGACGGTGAAGGGGTCACTCCAGCCATCTGGAAGGTGCTATTTGAAGCAATGGACTACGCTGGAATAGCTGTACAGCATATCACGTCACTGGAGGAGGAACTCCTCAAAGGTACAGTCCTCCCAGTCAGCTGGTCAACTGAGCATGTCTTGTTTGCTGTTGACTAGCCCAAGAGCTTGACACTGTCAAGCTCTTGGGCTAGAGAGGTGGGGTATATGTGTGTGGTGGGGAGGGGAGACTGTGTGTGTGGGTGCATGTGGTTGTGTCTGTGTATGGAAGTGTTGTGTGCAGCATGCATGGGTGTGTGTTGCTGAGCATTTTAGCCAATCACTGCTGTATTCGGCTTTTTTGCTTTGCAGCTCCACTCTCTTCAGACCTGCCCTCAGTACCGTCATCCTCCAGCTCCCAAACTGGAGCTACCACTGCTGACAAGGGACCCTCCCCAGAGATGGAGGCACTGCCTACAACACAGCAAGGAATGCTCCATGCAGTGTCACTACACACGAGTGCACCTCACAGTGTACCGAGTGTGGGAGGTGTGTCTGTGTGTGATTGTATGCTTGTGTGTTGGGAGGGCTGGCCCAAGTCCCTCACTAAATTGAGCTGCCACAGAACACAAAGAGTGGTCCGTAACACCTCTGTGTATGCATACAATTACGCATGTCATTAGTCTGTGTGCTGTATGATGTGTCTGTTAACCCCTGCTGTGAGTGATGAAGCACCTCTTGTATGTCTCCCTCACTTGTGCAGAAGCTGTGGTCACCTTTGACTATGATGCTAAGCGGGACAATGAGCTGACACTGAGGGTAGGCCAGGTCTTATGGGACGTGCGTTTAGTAGAAGAAGGTTGGGCAGAAGGAGAGCTGTTTGGAGAAGTGGGTATGTTCCCTACCAACTTTGTGGAGATGAGGGAGGTCTTGTCCGAGGACAGCTGTCCTCTGCCTCCAGTGGCCAAGGAAGGTCAGTGAACCTCTCACCCTCATGTACTAGCACAACTTGGGATACGGACTGAGGAAGTGTGTAACTTACCTTGTTTGATGGAGTGTGTGGGTAGGTGTGTGTGTGTGTGTGTGTGTGTGTGTGTGTGTGTGTGTGTGTGTGTGTGTGTGTGTGTGTGTGTGTGTGTGTGTGCATGTGTGTGTTCGTAACTTCATTTGCATGTGAGTATCTGTGCCATGTACATCTTGTCTTGACCCCAGTGTGTTAGTTGAGGCAATGTGTAGCTGTTGTCTTCTTGACATGAGTGCATGTAATGACACATTATCTCATTTCGTTTCTTTCATTCCACTAGGAAAGAGGCTCTTCCGAGCTACCTTTGACTACAGTGCTACGTATAAAGATGAGCTGACACTGAAGGTCGGTGACAATGTGGAGTATCTGGGAGTAACTGAGGATGAAGGATGGTATAAAGGTCAACTCAGGGGAAAGATTGGGGGGTTCCCATCCAGCTTTGTGGAAGAGTTGCCATCCTCAGCTGTGTCAAATGATGTCTCAAGTACTGATGGGACGCAACTCACTTCTCCACCAGCAGCTGAGATTTCCCCAAGCAAGCCCCCTCCACCCATCCCCAGTGAGGAGAGATCAGCAGCTGTCAGCCACCACAAAGACTCTACTTGTCCTCCTAAAGGTGGGATAGGAGTTGCATAGGCTCTGCAATATATTGAGATTCAGTATGCCCAAATGTGCTCTAACCCAATGATTGGGTGTGATTCATAAGTACTAGTTACTACAGGACCTCTAGGATGTAACACATTTACTGACAGCAGACCTGAGGGTGTAAAGTGCCCGAGGGCGAGAGGGATTAGTGGGTAGAGAGAGTGACTTGATTAGATCAAGAGGGATTGACACAAACTTAAGCTCTCCATGCAGTGTCTGCACACCACAGTAGGGAACCTCTCTATTGAGGGCACCTTTGGGATATACCCAAGTGTCCTGAATAGGAGGTGGCCATGTTTCAAAGGAAGCTTCATACACATCTCTATGTAATATGTAAGAAAGTAATGCCAGAAGCAGTACAGCGCTGTCCTTATTTGAGAGGTAGTTTTGTACACACTTCTTTACATGCAGCTAGGACAGTAGGCACTGCCCTCATTAGAGAGGTTCCACTGTAAAGTGAAGCCGCAAGTGACATTGAGCGTTTGTAACAATTACTCTGTGTTTCCTCTCCCTGTTTGATGGAGGCAATTCCTTCAGTGTACCTCCTTATTGTACCCTCATATACATGTAATGGCCACCCATTCAACTAGTATGATGTGGTGTTGACTAGCCTAAAGGTTGGACACTTGCATCCTCCTCCTTTGTACCTGCAGCTCCACTCTCTTCAGACCTGCCCTCAGTACCATCATCCTCCAGCTCCCAAACTGGAGCTACCACTGCTGACAAGGGACCCTCCCCAGAGATGGAGTCACTGCCTACAACACAGCAAGGAATGCTCCATGCAGTGTCACTACACACAAGTGCACCTCACAGTGTACCGAGTGTGGGAGGTGTGTTTGTGTGTGATTGTATGCTTGTGTGTTGGGAGGACTGACCCAAGCCCCTCACTAAATTGAGCTGCCACAGAACACAAAAGAGTGGTCTGTAACACCTCTGTGTATGTATACAATTACGCATGTCATTAGTCTGTGTGCTGTATGATGTGTCTGTTAGCCCCTGCTGTGAGTGATGAAGCACCTCTTGTATGTCTCCCTCACATGTGCAGAAGCTGTGGTCACCTTTGACTATGATGCTCAGTGGGACAATGAGCTGACACTGAGGGTAGGCCAGGTCTTAAGGAATGTGCGTTTAGTAGAAGAAGGTTGGGCAGAAGGAGAGTTGTTTGGGGAAGTGGGTATGTTCCCTATGAACTTTGTGGAGATGAGGAAGGTCTTGTCTGAGGACAGCCGTCATCTGCCTCCAGTGGCCAAGGAAGGTCAGTGAGCCTCTCACACTCATGTACTAGCACAACTTGGGATACGGACTGAGGAAGTGTGTGACTTACCCTGTTTGATTTAGTGTGTGGGTAGGTGTGTGTGCATGTGTGTGTGCATGTGTGTGTGTGTGTGTGTGTGTGTGTGTGTGTGTGTGTGTGTGTGTGTGTGTGTGTGTGTGTGTGTGTGTGTGTGTGCGTGCGTGCGTGCGTGCGTGTGGATTGCTTAAAGTTCTTTGGTTCACACTAAATGTAGCTACTACATCCCAAGAGTGCATGGTTGATATCTCCTTCTGGTCCACCCCTACGCAGATGGACACACCCATTTCAACCATAGATACTAACTTCTCCTCACTGAATACTTTTTATTGATTTAATATTTTCTATTCTGTAGAGTCATGTCTTTCTAAAGACCACGAGACAGTTATCTCCAAGTTGTGCTTTGTTGTTGGAGGGATCCAGTCTCTTTCTGTCAGTTCTAATGGTGGCATCGTAACGCTTGGGCCTGGAAAAGGATCTGCCAAGCTACTTGTCCCCAGTGGAGCCATCCCTCAGGGCCGAGCACTGCATGTCAGGTATGCTATTCTCGTGGATGGTCCGTTTTCCATTCCAGACGGCTATGGCATTGTCAGCACAGTGCTATACCTTTACTATGATACGTCCCTGGTGAAGAAGCCACTGCTGCTCCACTTCAACCACTGGCATGCTGGAAGGGATCGACAGAGCACCATGGCTTTCCTCAAGGCCCCCCATGTAGCAGACGAGAGAGGCGTTTTTCATTTTGTCAAGTATCTCAATGGATCTTTCACAGATAACAAGCAATTTGCAGTTTTAGAGCTGAAAGAAGATCTCTGCTGTGTTACTGTAGCAGTGGAGAAAACTGGCAATCTTCTCAGTCCATGTAATTGTGGAGTTCATCTTTTGAAGAAGGTACAACCTGACTATGATGTGTCGTTTCGTCTGTATGTCACTTTTGATGACTATACATGGATCGAGGTATGTTTAATTCTTTGCTGAAGTGTTGCTATGCAATGTTATTTCTAGTCTCACCATCTCTTTGCTCAGGTAATTGATGAATTGATTATAAATGGAAAAGCCTGGGAAAAAGCGACAATAGCGTGTCCACAGGTTGTCACACTGCAGGAAGCAGAAGACACAGTTATGGCACAAGTGGAACCTGACAGTGGAGATGGCTGGAGGTTTGCATTTCAAGGACGGTCAACGGTGGGTTATCATGAATACAAGAACCATATTAAGATGGTCCATCTCAGACAGAATCAAACCTTGAGATATACTTATTTGAGCCCTACATACAAAGATTGTAGGGCTCAAGTAAGTATACGTATATCTCAGGAATTTATATTAACTTGCGTACTTCTGTATGCCTTCATATGTGCAGGTTCCATTGAGACTGGTTTGTGATCCAGTACGCAAGCAGCCATGCGCAGTGAAACAAATGATTAAATGTGAACGTTACCCACCCTGCATTCAAATGGACCTGATGTATGACCATCCAGAAGTAAGACCACGAGTGGTTACATCTGTGAAGGTATCTACAAGCCACAACCCAGCTGGGGGCTTTCCTTTGAGAGTAAAAGTCCCAGGTGAGCTGCCCATTGGCTAGTGTGTGTTTATGCTAGGTAAGCTACAGTATATTTATCACACTCAGTACTCATTGTCATTGAAGGATGCGCACATAATTCACACTGCATGACCCTGATGCCTTCAACCTCTGCCTTGGGAATTAATGCACAAATTACAGTAGGATGTGACAAGTTATATAGTTATAATTACATTATAGAGAAAATGTTTTTAAGCACATTGTGAATTGCTCTACCCTACAGGAGCACCGGGATGCAGATCTGTCCACACACAGACAGTGCACTCTGTGGGTAAGTCTCTCCATCCTCAGCATGGGTCTCTGAGGGCATGGGGCTACCTCACTGTGAGGGCACCTCGTGGGGTGGGAGGGGAGTGGGCTGGCAGAGAAAGAATGCATGTCTCTGTTCTAGTGTTTGTGTGTAAAGTATAACACGGCATGGTATGCTCCATGCAGTGTCGCTACACGTGCCACTCTCCACTCTCTTCAGATCTGCCCTCAGTACCGTCATCCTCCAGCTCCCAAAGTGGAGCTACCACTGCTGACAAGGGACCCTCCCCAGAGGCACTGACTACTACATGGCAAGGTATGCTCCATTCAGATTTTGTGTTAATGCTAATTGGGGAATGGGGAATTCCCCCTTCAGCTGCCCTAACATGTTATCAGGTTTGTGTACCATATGTCTTCCCTTTCCATGAAGCTGTACAAGTACTTGATCTCTTTCGGGACCAGTTCATTGAGGAAATGGATGCTAATGCTGTCGTTTGGGAACTTTGTCACAGAGGCATAATCAGTGAGGGTGATAAGAACAAGCTGACACAGTTTGATGAACCGAGGCAATGTAACCAGTTCCTGCACAGGACTTTGGTGCAAAAGTGCACTGAAGAGGCCTTTGAGACCGTCTGTGACATCATCACCGCAGTTGATGGCAACCCAAAGATGAAAGCCCTGGGCGAATCTATGAAGAGGAGACTGGAGACAGGTGGGTATATGTGTGTGTGTGGGGGGGGGGGGGGAGACTGTGTGCATGTGGTTGTGTCTGTGTATGGGAGTGTTGTGTGCAATGTGCATGGATGTGTGTGTTGCTGAATATTTTAGCCAATCACTGCTGTATTCTGCTTTTTTGCTTTGCAGCTCCACTCTCTTCAGACCTGCCCTCAGTACCATCATCCTCCAGCTCCCAAAGTGGAGCTACCACTGCTGACAAGGGACCCTTCCCAGAGATGGAGGCACTGAGTACAACACAGCAAGGTATGCTCCATGCAGTGTCACTACACACGAGTTCACCTCACAGTGTACCAAGTGTGGGAGGTGTGTCAGTGCGTGTGTGTTGGGCAAAAGCTCTCCACACTTCAGTGGTACCTTTGTAGGCTTTTTGTGTGTACTGAGTGGGCAGGTGTTGCGTATTGTGATTTCTTGCGTGCGTGCGTGCGTGTGTGTGTGTACATGTGCATGTGTGTGTGTGTGTGCATGTAATGACACTTGCTCTTTCATTCCTCTAGGCAAGAAGTTCTTCCGAGCCATCTTTGACTACAGTGCTATCTGCAAGGATGACCTGACACTGAAGGTCGGTGACATTGTGGAGTATCTGGGAGAAACTGAGGAGGAAGGATGGTATAAGGGCCGACTAAAGGGGAAGATAGGGATTTTCCCATTCAACTATGTGGAGGAGCTGCCATCCTCAGCTGTGTCAAATGATGTCACAAGTACTGATGGGACGCAGCTCACTTCTCCACCAGCAGCTGAGATTTCCACAAGCAAGCCTTCTCCACCCATCCCCAGTGAGGAGGGACCAGCAGCTATTGGCCACCGCAAAGACTCTACTAGTGCTCCTAAAGGTGAGGTAGGAGTTGCATGGACTGGAACTGCATGATGATATACCGTATACACTTTAACTTTCAAGGGGTTAAACTTTCATGGTTCGCGATTTTTCAGGA
Source organism: Ianthella basta (assembly GCA_964019415.1). Taxonomy (NCBI): domain Eukaryota; kingdom Metazoa; phylum Porifera; class Demospongiae; order Verongiida; family Ianthellidae; genus Ianthella; species Ianthella basta. The sequence continues at coordinate 6,961,007 of OZ025883.1, forward strand.
TTTTCGCGTTTTGGTTGTAGAGTCTTAGCCTGGCTAGCTATACCCTCCCAATACACACGGAGAAACGATCCAGTACCTGAACACACATGGCCTTGCAAACGCTTTCTCAACTGCTGATGTCACTTCGGGGCATTATAGATACTCGCCAATGAAGAAGAAGAAGAAGAGTGTGTGCATGTGTGTGTGCATGAGTGTGTGCATGTGTATGTAAGTGTGCAGATGTGTGTGTGTTGTGTGCTGAGTGGTCGAAACAGCACACAAGTTCTATATATATTCTACATATAACACCTACTCTGGTCCCACACCCTTCCCAGATGGACACACCCACTTCACTATTGACTCCACCCCCACCTTACAAGACATGAAGTTCATTGTCTGTGAAGTCGCTGAGCACTGGAGCCAAGTAGCCATCTATCTCGGTGTGGAGATGTCTGTTATAAACACTACAGAAGAGAAGCACAAAAGCTGTGCACTTGCTTGCGAGGCCATCTTTGAGCAGTGGTTGTCATGGAAACCAGGCACAGGAAAGAAAGAGAGAACTTGGCACACTGTGTTGTCAGCAATCGAGGATGCTGGACATGAGGCCTTCACATGGCTAATAAAGACAGGGATGTTCCATCTCTGATGAACTTAGACCCAGTATGCATGGAACTCACAGTACATTGTATGCACACACACACACACTATAGCTAGCTATAATTATTCGTGTTGTACTGTTATTTCCCTTGTTTATTGTATAGCTTTAAATTATTTGTTAATTCATTTAATTTTCATGTCGACAAGCTGTACATGTTCGCTTCGATCAGCGTGATAATGATATTCACGATATCCTCGTGATGTACTCACGTGCACAAAGGTTGGTCAGCGCCGGGCCCAGCTTATAAAGTGGATTTCATGCGAGGTCTTCTCGGCAGACGGCAGTTCACGGAGGATATCGCACGAACAACTTTTGTGGAAGCCTCTATTGTGCATAAGCTTAGTTTGTAATTATAGACGTATTTATTTCTTCTCGACTGGGTCAGCTCCATACCGTCATTGCATGTCTTCCAAGTCCACTTTGACTGTCTTGGAACTACGAATGGACGCGCTCTGGAGGGCCGTAGACCTCGAGCGGGCAGGAGAGTGAGTTGTGGGCGGAATGCACCAGTTTTCTCACCAAGTATTAGCGCCCCCTTCAAGTCTTGATGTGTAATACATAGAGGAGAGTAACTAGGATGTGGAGGGCAAGGAGGCGTTTATTGTAATGTGTAGCTAGCTTTGTTGTAGTGTCAAGTCCTACCTGTAGTGAGATATATTGCATTTGAGAATTAGTGAAGAGGCGCGTGTCTCCTTTTCCTTGAGGTGGTGGTCAGTGCTAGTTCCTCCGGCACTGTAATGTCTCCTCTCCCCATGTCCACTCCATGCTGTGTAGTTTGGAGCAGCTGTGCTGTAATCATAGACACTGAGTGTGTGTGTGCAGTTTCCAGTGGTTTGGGGTGTGTTGTCCACGATTGCACAATTCCCAATGCACACATGCCAGAGTGTCAATGAGAGTTCTGATTGGTCCGTAGGTCAATTGACCTGTGGCAATGACATGCCCTCTGAGCCACTGACCAATCAGAACTCTGCTAGCCTCATGCAGGTGTGTTGTGTGTTGTGCAGTCGTGGCCAAGATACCCCGAGCCCACTGTAACTGTGTCCATCTGGTATGTGGTGTGACATGAGGTGAGCTGGGGTCACTCTCCTGTCACCTTAAAGGTGTTGTAATCCCCAGTGGAGGGTGGTCTTGCGCAAAGCCACTCTCCAAGTGTGAGCTGCACCCTTTGCTGGTTGTTCTGGCTGAGGTACACCCGTAACTGTAAACACGTGGTAGTCTGGTCCAGGCAACCTGTATATATATGTGTGTGTGTGTGTCAGTCCTTCAACACTCCTTTCTGTGGTCACCACACACTGCACCCCCTTACTAGGCTGATGCCCGGCCAGCCCTCCGCCCCCGCCTTAATTGCTGTCATCACCTGTATTGATTACTGAGTGTGGTGTACACATTCCAGGGGGTTTCCCCTTTGCCCAGCCTGCCCCAGTCCTTCCGGTTGTGTTAACCTTATTCATGTCCATTAATATGACATGTGATTGCATGCATGTCTGTTACCAATGTGTACACATCCCAGTTGGTATGTTAGTAATGTACAGTGTGTTGTGTCCTACCACCAGACTCCCCTCACACTGTGTACAGGTGAAGGAGACAAGGAAGAGGCTGTACCACAGTGAGTCAGGTGTGAAGAAGATGGCTGTCGGACACCACCTCGGTGAGAGGTCCTACACAATTGAGTGAAGCCACAGTTTTCTCGGAGAAGAGAAGGTCAAGAGGCAGGACTTTGCCATGTTGGATGAAGGTAGGGGAGAATTGGGTGTGGGGACCAATGGGGTGGAAATTTGGGTGTGGGGACCAGTGGGGTGGAGATTTGGGTATGGGGTCCAGTGGGGTGGAAATTTGGGTATGGGGACCAGTGAGTGGTGGAGATTTGGGTGTGGGACCAGTGAGTGGTGGATGTTTGTGTTAAGATACTAAATTGAACACTATTGAGGGACAGTAATTCATCTTGACTTTGGAAGGAATGAGAGTAGAGAGTGTTCACTAAAGATGGCTACCTACTCCAGTTAATGCCCATTCACCAATAGCTGCAGGTCTGTAGGAAGCATTTAAAATGTGGTGTGGCCAGCTGAAAATCCTCTTTGGTGTCACAGGTCACAATGGTGCTGCTATATGAAAGAGATTTTGAGCTTTCACTGCATCAACCATTTACAGAAGTGAGGCTGAGTGTCGTGTAAGCTGTAATGTTCACTGGACTATAATATTGCGAATCACCACTTAGAAGGGTAATTTGTGATTTTATTTTCAGGAATGGTCACCAAGTTATTTGTATTGGTAACAAAGTTTTGTGTGTTACGTTTGTTATAATAAGATGCAAATGGTTGTATAATACAGCTGTCCAATTTACTGTACGCATGGCTTGTTTCAACAGGAGGTGATTAATGTGATGTATGCATGTGCCAAAGGCCGAGTTAAACAATTTCTTGAGTCTGTCTGTCATTGTGCAGAAGTGTGAAACAGATAATCTTTCTGCAGTTCTGGGCCTTGCAGCACAATTTACATCTATGTTAAATTGTATTTCTTTTCACTAAGTTTTACAATTTTCTGTCTGTCTTTGTGATTAGCAGTCATAACAGTATTGGCTCTGAAGAATGGCTCTGTTACAGTATGTACATGGTAAATTTCTTAATTGGTCTTTCTCGTATCTGAGCAGCTGCCAGTAGCAATTGCTATCATCTGCATTAAAGTGCAAGTTGTTAGATCACTTGTAAGACCATGCATGGTGTCATGTTTGCTACAGAAGGTGCAGCAATGCCACGGTCATGTGACTGGTTATCACAGAGCCAGGAGCATAGAATGGCAAGGGTTCAGGTTTCAGGGCAGCCAGGCCAGCTTTCCCCATGACAGCATGCATGCAACACATGCATACATTCATCACACACACACACACGCACGCACGCACGCACACACACACACACACACACACACACACACATGCCCACACACACACACGCCCACACACACACACACACACACACACACACACACACACACACACACACACACACACACACACACACACACACACACACACACACACACACACACACACACACACACACACACACACACACACACACACACACACACACACACACACACACACACACACACACACACACACACACACACACACACACACACACACACACACGTATGTTACATACATAGCTCGATCTGCAGGTCTAAGGTAGTTCAGTACAGTTAAAATACTGCACATTCACATTATCTTTTATGAGTGTTTACGCACTGCATACTGAAAGGCCTTCCATACAATTGCTGTATGGAAGGAAAGGAAGTTATATAGTCAGTGAATCCATTGTAGCAGTGCACACTAGCCAAAGTTAACAATTATTCAGCCGTTTCAGTGACATTACAGTAAACTTCATCAGTGATTAAGGTGACTGTAAGGTGACTGCATGCAATGTCACTGAAACGTCTGAACACTTGTTAACTTTGGCTAATGTGGACCAAGCTACAATGGACAATTTTCCTAGCCACTGCAGTCCTCTACAAACAAGTCAGTGAATCACACACAATTTAACTGCAAGCTAAACAGTTGTATTTCCTAAAGCTTTGCTAACCCACTTTCTTCACTTGGCCGTATTGTTCCTAATTTTTCGGCACCCGCCTAAATAAGGTCGGATCATACTCGAATTTTTGACGAAAAATGGCTGCCCCTTATTGTTTGTCTCGGACTCTAATAAGTTGTTGTCTGCTGCGGAATCTAATGAATCGTCGCACTCACTTAGTTCCCATTTGAAGTGTTGTATCAACTGCAGCCTCCCACTGCTCCATGTGAGCATGATACCCACGAACTATCGTAAGCGAGAATTTGGCCATTTTGTTTCCTATTAGCTGTTCTGTCACGTACTCTAATTAGTCATCATAAATTCCTAATGTTTTGTCGCGCTTCCAGCCACAAACCATATGTTCCTAAGTGCCGACTTGGATCTGTGTTTTATTCTGCTGAAAAATTAGGGACAATACGGTATATGGAGTCCAGTGCGTCCTATGGGGAATCCAGTGCTTCGTATGGGGGGTCTAGTGCGTCCTATATGGGGTGCAGTGTTTCCTATGGGGGGGAGGGGGGGTCCAGTGCTTCCTATGGGGGGTCCAGTGCGTCCTATATGGGGGTCCATTGCGTTCAATGGTGGGTCCAGTGCAGTCTATATGGGGTCCAGTGCGTCCTATGAGGGGTCCGGTGTGTCCTCTAGGGCATCCAGTGCGTCCTATATGGGGTCCAGTTCGTCCTATATGGGGTCCAGTGCGTTTTATGGAGGGTCCGGTGCGTCCTATATGGGGGTCCAGTGCGTGCTATGATGGGCCCAGTGCATCCTATGAGGGGTCCAGTGCGTCTTTTTGGGGTCCAGTTTGTCCTATATGGGGTCCAGTGCGTTCTATGGTAGGTCCAGTGCATCCTATGAGGGGTCCAGTGCGTCCTTTTGGGGGTCCTGTGCGTCTTATATGGGGTCCAGTGCGTCCTATATGAGGTCCAGTGCGTTCTATCGTGGGTCCAGTGTGTCCTATGGCGGTCCAGTGCATCCTGTATGGCGTCCAGTGCGTCCTATATGGGGTCCAGTGCATTCTATCGTGGGTCCAGTGCGTCCTATATGGGGCCCAGTGCATTCTATATGGGGTCCAGTGCGTCCTATATGGGGCCCAGTGCATTCTATATGGGGTCCAGTGCGTCCTATGGGGGTCTAGTGCATTCTATATGGGGTCCAGTGCGTACTATATGGGGTCCAGTGCGTACTATATGGGGTCCAGTGCGTCCTATATGGGGTCCAATGCATTCTAATCTGGGGCCCAGTGCATTCTATATGGTGTCCAGTGCGTTCTATATGGGGTCCAGTGTGTTCTATGTTGGGTCCAGTGCGTCCTAAATGGGGTCCAGTGCATTCTGTATGGGGTCCAGTGCATTCTATATGGGGTCCAGTGCATCCTATATGGGGTCCAGTGCGTTCTATGGTGGGTCCAGTGCATCCTACATGGGGTCCAGTGCATTCTGTATGGGGTCCAGTGCGTTCTATATGGGGTCCAGTGCATTCTGTATGGGGTCCAGTGCGTTCTATATGGGGTTCAGTGCATTCTATATGGGGTCCAGTGCATTCTGTATGGGGTCCGGTGCGTCCGATATGGTGTCCAGTGCATTCTGTATGGGGTCCGGTGCGTCCGATATGGTGTCCAGTGCATTCTGTATGGGGTTCAGTGCGTTCTATATGGGGTCCAGTGCATTCTGTATGGGGTCCAGTGCGTCCGATATGGTGTCCAGTGCATTCTATATGGGGTCCAGTGCGTTCTATGGTGGGTCCAGTGCGTCCTATATGGGGTCCAGTGCGTTCTATGGTGGGTCCAGTGCATCCTATATGGGGTCCAGTGCGTCCTATGGGAGTCCAGTGCATCCTGTATGGTGTTCAACACATCCTATATGGGGTCCAGTGCGTCCTATATGGGGTCCAGTGCGTCCTATGGGGGGTCCAGTGCGTTCAATCTGGGGTCCAGTGTATTTTATGGTGAGTCCAATGCGTTGTATATGGGGTCCAGTGCGTCCTATGGGGGGTCCAGTGCTTCCTATATGGGGTCCAGTGCGTTCTACATGGGGTCCAGTGCATCCTATGGGGGGTCCAGTGCTTCCTATATGGGGTCCAGTGCATTCTATATGGGGTTTAGTGCGTCCTATGGGGGTCCAGTGCATCCTGTATGGGGTCCAGTGCGTCCTATGGGGGTCCAGTGCATTCTATATGGGGTCCAGTGCGTTCTATGGTGGGTCCAGTGCATTCTATATGGGGTCCAGTGCGTTCTACATGGGGTCCAGTGCATTCTATATAGGGTCCAGTGCATCCTATATGGGGTCCAGTGCGTCCTATATGGGGTCCTGTGCGTCCTATATTGGGTCCAGTGCATTCTATATGGGGTCCAGTGCGTTCTACATGGGGTCCAGTGCATTCTATATGGGGTCCAGTGCATCCTATATGGGGTCCAGTGCGTCCTATATGGGGTCCAGTGCATCCTATATGGGGTCCAGTGCATCCTGTATGGTGTCCAGTGCGTCCTATATGGGGTCCAGTGCATTCTATATGGGGTCCAGTGTGTCCTGTATGGGGTCCAGTGCGTTCTATGGTGGGTCCAGTGCGTCCTATTTGGAGTCCAGTGCGTTCTATGGTGGGTCCAGCTCGTCCTATATGGGGTCCAGTGCATTCTATATGGGGTCCAGTGCGTCCTATATGGGGTCCAGTGCGTTTTATGGTGGGTCCAGTGCGTCCTATATGGGGTCCAGTGCGTCCTATATGGGGTCCAGTGCGTTCTATGGTGGGTTCAGTGCGTCCTATATGGGGTCCAGTGCATTCTGTATGGTGTGCAGTGCGTCCTATATGGGGTCTAGTGCGTCCTATATGGGGTCCAGTGCATTCTATATGGGGTCCAGTGCGTCCTATGGAAGTCCAGTGCATTCTGTATGGGGTCCAGTGCGTTTTATATGGGGTCCAGTGCATCCTATGGAAGTCCAGTGCATTCTGTATGGGGTCCAGTGCATTCTAATATGGTGTCCAGTGCATTCTATATGGGGTCCAGTGCATCCTATGGAGTCCAGTGCATCCTGTATGGTGTCCAGTGCGTCCTAAATTGTCCTGCTTTATGTACTATGGGGTCTTGCTTTCATAGTATCCCCTGGTCTTACTTGGTTTCTTTTGGTCTCCACAGGGAGGATCTCCAAGAATGACTGAGTGGAGTGGTTGTGTCAGCTTGGAGTGGAGCTGCTGAAGGAGTCCCCTAGCCCCACCCTGCGTTCCTGTTGGGCTCTTGCTCAAGTGTACAAGTCACTTCCTCACTGAGTGGAGTGTGTGAGTGTGCATGGGTGAGAGTGACTGGTGAGTGCTTGAGTGAGTGGCAGTGGCAGTACTCTATACTGAGACTGTTTGGGGACAGTCAATCACAAATTTTTGTATTTTTGTGTTGAAGTATTAAAAATACAATTTTCGGAATAAGGCCACTTTGACGAAGAAAAATTTGTGTTTCCATGATGAGGTGTGTGAAAATTTTGGCCTGTGAATTTTGTGACAATTTGTTCCGTTGTAGTAGTAGGGACTGCAGGTTCAAATATACTTTCAATTATGACAATATGTTGGTATCATTTTCGGATTCACCTGCGTACCTTTTGCAATCAGTATGATACTTTTTTTCATCCCAATCCGTTCAGTAGAAGCTGAATTACAAGCTTGTGAACATTGGTACTGTACGATTTCTGACACATAGTAATAGGAATTGCGGTATGTACTGAATCACATGACATAACCCAAAGTCCAAAGCCTTTCTCAACTTTGCGTAAGCAGGACACCATTCACATAATAGCCAATAAGTGTTGTTAAGCATCCATATTCGACCCTACGCCACTGATTACAGCACTTTCGCGATCCTTCTAGCAACCAGCTGGCTGAAAGCAGGCACACTGCACATCACCTTAGAAGCAAAGCGCTCATTACTCAAAGCCAGTACATCAGTGAACATGAAAGTACTAAGGTAGGATAAATCTGCCAACGATCTTTGGATTGATACCACGTTTGCTGAGTTTGGTTTCTTCTGGTATCAGCGGTGAGCTCTTTAATATGACATACTGCGCGGTATTATTGAATTGGGCAGACATTTTGCTGCAATTGTGCAAGATGTCTGCAATGTCTAATTGTAGTAAATTGTGAATGTTTTATTGCAACACTTTGATAAAATTGCATGCAGTGTTTGTCACTGTGGTAATGAGCATATGACAGTGATGTGAATCAATGATATAATTGCATCTTTGACTCACAGCCAAGTCACATGACTGTCATGTGACTTGGTTATTGCAGGGAGAAGCTGTTCAAGCTGTCTGATGAGAACTGGTGGATTGTGGATGACAACATCTGGTGTGACAGCAGCCTTGGCCGGGGACCGGGTGGAGTGGTCTACGATGAGTGAGTACGTGCAGATGATCCCAGAGGACAGTGTTGAGTGGTGTTCTAGCGGTCAGTGACAGCAGTGCAGGGGAGAGGTACCTGCTGGCCCAACAGGTGAGGATTCTGTGTGTGAGTGCACTGTTAAGACTGCTGTGCTGTCCTGTGCAGCCAGTTCTATTGACCAGAGCTCAGTACATGACCTCACACTTAAACCTGCCACAACTCTTGCTATGTGTGATTAGCTGGTTGCATTTGGGTGTGATGTTAAGTGCCATCTTGGTGAGCGTGGACGGAGCACAGTTTGGTGTCCTTGAAGAGGTAGCACTGACTTCCTGTGGTTTGTAACACTGCCGGCATGCCTGTGTGAACACCCCGTACGGGTCTCATTGGGCCAGGAAGTGACTGCACTGAGCAATCTGTTTAGGATGTCCTTCTGTTCTAGTCAAGGAGTGGACACACGTACAACACACATACACACACACTGCACAGTCACAAAGTGTACACACACACACACACATGTATCTACAGTGTACACAGGCAGAGTTTATATTGATACCATGCCAGTCTATCTGTACTTGGCCTGTCCCCCTCACCTGTCCCCCTCACCTGTCCCCCTCACCTGTCCCCCTTACCTGCCCCCCTCACCCGTCCCCCTAACCCGTCCCCTCACCTGTCCCCTTTAGCGTCCCCTGTAATGAATATAAACACCCACTCTATTCCACACAATGGGTGTTATCCCTTCCCACGGTGTGTGTGTGAGTCTCCCAAACACACTCTTTCCATGCAGTGTGTGTTGGTGTGTCTCGTGTGCTGTGAAATACACAAACCCCATCTTGTATAGTTTGTACCAGCCACTGGTATTTATAGAGCATTCTCTATTGTCTTCCTACTGACCTGGCCTACTATTGACTACAGCATGTGAACAGAGTGGTGGGCAATGACATTGACCACTGCAGTAGGAAGGGCAATACAGCATGTGTGTTAAAGTTGAGGTTCATACCACGTCCATATATAGAAAAGGGGAGTAAATTGTGAGCGTATATAATATGTGCAAGGGTGGATCTGGGGGGGGGGGGGCTTAGGGGGCTTGAGCCTCCCTTCTTGGCCCAGATCTGAAACACTTTTCTTAGCAAATTTCACTAAAGTGTACATCCAACAGAATTTAATGGCCTAAATCATCTAAACAACCTTATAGGAGCTGGTTTAAGCTACATAGAGTCTGGTGTGACTGCACAGGGATCTGAATTAAGTTCTTCTTAGTTCTGGTCGCCGGCAGCCATTTTAATTATGTACGTGATAATGTGATTGCACAATAGCTAATAAAAAGCACTCAGCCCCCTCCCTCAAGGGTTGGCCGGATCCACCCTGACGTGGCACACTGTTTCTTAACTTCAAGACGTTTCAGCCCCAAAAAGGGCTTTCTTCAGTTGTACAAAACAGATCAAGTTCTGTTTTGTACGCTCAAAATTTACTCCCCTTTCTATAATTCTCTGTGTGTCCTGTATACACCGGTGATGGGAGGTCTCACCATTGCAATAGGTAGCTGTACACATGTACTCTAACTGTTATAATTGTAATGAATGTCTTTGTACAGTTACTTGACGAATATTTGCCCTTAGGGTGGGTTCCCAGCCTGTTACCTGCAATTTGCGTGTGTGACTCATCAAAATCATCTACGTGTGATGATTGACACGTTTCCATAGACTAGCTTCGTAATCTCCATGGGCACAAGTTTATTGTGTCGGTACGTTTTGTCTAAAGGAGGCCAGTGGCAGAGTCACCAACCACCTTAGACCACCCACAGTATGTGTGCCATGTTTCATGTTGACTGGTATAGAAAACTGATGGATGAGCTCCTGAACAAAGAAACTACCATCTCTGCCGTATCCCTTAGATACGTATTGTGGCAATTGTAAAGATACAAGAAATGACCTTTAACCAAATTTCATCCCTGCCTTCACCATCTCAACGCTTCCCCAAGTTGATACCACGTTTGTTGGCCTTTTGTTGCCAACTGAAGGAGTGTATATGTTTCCTTACCTTGGACCACCTTGTGCATTATATAATATGCCTACACTGTGCCCCCACCACCACCACCACCACCACCACCACCACCACCACACACAGTACAAGTTACATTACGACAGTACAGCACATGTGCTGGTGGTGTGAATGCACTAGTCACTGGTAGAAATAGATCACCAGCGGCAGTTGCAGAGGTTCGATCAACATCACCTGAGCAAAAGGAGTAATTACGCTAGTTGCTACATAGTAGAAAATTAGACAGCACCCATGTGAGCTACAGTGGTTGGGAACATGTGTTGGTGCAGTAGAAGCAGATCTCCAGAGTATGTTACATGAGGCTGAGGACCACATGTGTACTGCACAATGCAGGAAGCAATGTATCTTGCATAAGGGTGTGTACACTGTATGGTATTCCCATATACAGTGGAACCTCAGAAATAAGACCACCATCTGGGCCGTGAAAAGTGGTCTTATTTTCAAAGTGGTCTTACTTTTACAATCAAACAATGCATGTGTACATGGATATGGGACTAAACCAAAGCGGTCTTATTTCTAAGGTGGTCGTTTTATAGAGGTGGTCGTTTAGCAGGGCCACTGTATGCACGTTACATCTGCTTACTGTGCATGCATTGTACATTATATGATGGCACCCTGAGAAGTTGCCTTGTTCCCCTAGGACATGTCGCACGTGTGCCTTAAGCTTAATGTAGACAACACCATTGAGACTCTACAAACTACTTCCTATGTTGTAATCAATATAGGCACCTGTTATATGTGGGGTGTATTCTTGTTGTGTTTCTGCACTGAGTGGTAGCTTTTGCATACCTTTGGAGCTGCCAGTGGTACAACCACAAATGGAGCATGTCAATACAGAAACCACACAGTTGACTTATGGTTGCAAGGTCATTCAACAACTTAGAAGCGGAAACATTGAAATACTATTTTCTGAATAAGGCCACTTTTTAAATAAATGGTGTGTTTCAATGATGAGGTATGTAAAAATTTTGGCCAGTGAAATTTGTGACTATTTGTTCCATTGTAGTAAATTGTGAATGTTTTATTACAAATCTTTGATAAAATTGCATGCAGTGTTTGTCACTGTGGTAATGAGCATATGACAGTGATGTGAATCAATGATATAATTTCATCTTTGACTCACAATCAAGTCACATGACTGTCATGTGACTTGGTTATTACAGGGAGAAGCTGTTCAAGCTGTCAGATGAGAACTGGTGGATTGTGGATGACGACATCTGGTGTGACAGCAGCCTTGGCCGGGGGGCGGGTGGAGTGGTCTATGATGAGTGAGTACGTGCAGATGATCCCAGAGGACAGTGTCGAGTGGTGTTCTACCGGTCAGTGACAGCAGTGCAGGGGAGAGGTACCTGCTGGCCCAACAGGTGAGGATTCTGTGTGTGAGTGCACTGTTAAGACTGCTGTGCTGTCCTGTGCAGCCAGTTCTATTGACCAGAGCTCAGTACATGGCCTCACACTTAAACCTGCCACAACTCTTGCTGTGTATGATTAGCTGGTTGCATTTGGGTGTGATGTTAAGTGCCATCTTGGTGAGCGTGGACGGAGCACAGTTTGGTGTCCTTGAAGAGGTAGCACTGACTTCCTGTGGTTTGTAACACTGCCGGCATGCCTGTGTGAACACCCCGTACGGGTCTCATTGGGCCAGGAAGTGACTGCACTGAGCAATCTGTTTAGGATGTCCTTCTGTTCTAGTCAAGGAGTGGACACACGTACAACACACACACACACACACTGCACAGTCACAAAGTGTACACACACACACACACATGTATCTACAGTGTACATAGGCAGAGTTTATATTGATACCATGCCAGTCTATCTGTACTTGTCCTGTATTATCTTCGCTGCATACATCAGACTAGCTACACAGAGCACCAAACACTGAAACTGTTGATGACAGGCAGACTCATGCACTGTGTGTTTGGGCATGTTAGATTAATGCTTATCAGCTAACCAGTTAATTTGTTGTTTGTGTCTTCTAAATTGAATCCTGTTTATTTGTGTGGACATCATTTTAGAGTCCCTTTTAAAGTAGTCATTCACACACTCAAAGAGTAGAGTTTACTGTGAACACATGAATTGTAAGATCCAAGTCCATACCCTGGACACAGCTCACCCTGATGGTGTGTTGTGTACAGTGGGAGGACCTCCTCAAGCTAAGTATACTATTAGTGTTGTTCAATGTAGTGTGGAGAGGTTTGTGTCCCTCAAACTATCCCATGCACCCAATGGTGTGGTGTGTAGTGCAAGTTACTGTCCCATATGGTGACTACACATGTGTGCATGTATTATTGGGTGAGCCTGAGCAAGCCCCACTCTAGTGTGTAGTCTATGCTTGGGGTCAGCCGGCTATCTACCTAGCTATCAGTTAGGCATCAGTGGCTGCATACATGGGCAGGGTTTGAGGCTCATCGGGGTCTGTTTCTTGGCCACACCACAAGATGGCCGATGGGACTGCCCACATCCAAAGTTGTTGTCACGGATTCACATTAGGACACCAGAATTGGGTGTCTTCGCGGGCAAAGAACCAGAGCATCTTTACATTTGCACAGTGTGTGGCCGTATGCTACGGATACACTGTGGAACAATGAACAGAACGGCCCAGGGTGTGGCTGGTCCATACTTTCCATTCTTTGTCAGTGATTCAATCCTGCGGACGCTGGAATGTGGTGGATTAGTGGGAGAGTATGCACAGGCTATACCATTTGTGGGGGGCATTGTTGTCAGTGAACAGCTTTCTATCTGGGATGTAAACCTCTAACTGTATGTTTGTTTCATTTGTGATTCACCTAGCAATAGACTCTAATGTAGTGTTGAAATTGTGCTAATTGTGACACATCTTGTCCAAGTCTGTCCTGCATCGTCTTGCAGTGGCTGTGTGTGTCATTGTGTGTGTATGTGCATGTGTTTGTAAGCACCACACTGTGTACATAGCAATGTGTGTGTTGTGTGTACATGAAGGTAGCAATGTGTGCACATTCCACACCACCAGGCCTGTCCACACTTCCAAGCTCTTTCCGTTCTCCTCAACCCGTCTTCAAACTGCCACACCTCCATTGCCTGTTTGTCAGGCACACTCAGTGACATGTATGTGACTGGACTCAGGCTCCCCCCACAATGCCATACATTCACCTAGTAATACATTATGTGAATTGTACATGTTTGGTTTCCAATACACCCACTCTATTGTATGTGTTGTCTGTCTCCACTCCTCCCCTGCAGTGAGCTGTTGAATGTGTCCTTTGTCTCCTGCTGGATGGAGCTGGGGACGGCTCAGAAGGAGGACTTGGTGGTCAATCTGAAGCTGTCTCTCTCTGTCCCCAACATCCCTGAGATCACACCGACACTCCTCAACCTTGCAGAGTTTATGGAACACTCCAAGGTGGCCTCTGTAAGCTGGGCTCTTACTGAGTGTGCTCTTATTGGGTGTGCTCTTATTGTGTTGGCTTTGGTGTGCTTTAACTATAGGCAGTGGGCCTATATTAGTAGCGTTACTATAGAGCATGTCCACTGATTGTAGCCCCTCCCCCAGGGTCACCTGACACTGAACCCCGCCCTCCTGGGGGAGTGGCCCATGAAATTTGTGACAATTTGTTCTATTGTAGTAGTAGGGACTGCAGGTTTAAATATACTTTCAATTATGACAATATGTTGGTATCATTTTCGGATTCACCTACGTACCTTTTGCAATCAGTATGATACTTTTTTCATCCAATCCGTTCAGTAGAAGCTGAATTACAAGCTTGTGAACATTGGTACTGTACGATGTCTGACACATAGTAATAGGAATTGCGGTATGTACTGAATCACATGACATAACCCAAAGTCCAAAGCCTTTCTCAACTTTGCGTAAGCAGGACACCATTTACATAATAGCCAATAAGTGTTGTTAAGCATCCATATTCGACCCTACGCCACTGATTACAGCACTTTCGCGATCCTTCTAGCAACCAGCTGGCTGAAAGCGGGCACACTGCACATCACCTTAGAAGCAAAGCGCTCATCACTCAAAGCCAGTACATCAGTGAACATGAAAGTACTAAGGTAGGATAAATCTGCCAACGATCTTTGGATTGATACCGCGTTTGCTGAGTTTGGTTTCTTCTGGTATCAGCGGTGAGCTCTTTAATATGACATACTGCGCGGTATTATTGAGTTGGGCAGACATTTTGCTGCAATTGTGCAAGATGTCTGCAATGTCTAATTGTAGTAAATTGTGAATGTTTTATTGCAACACTTTGATAAAATTGCATGCAGTGTTTGTCACTGTGGTAATGAGCATATGACAGTGATGTGAATCAATGATATAATTGCATCTTTGACTTACAATCAAGTCACATGACTGTCATGTGACTTGGTTATTGCAGGGAGAAGGTGTTCAAGCTGTCTGATGAGAACTGGTGGATTGTGGATGACGACATCTGGTGTGACAGCAGCCTTGGCCGGGGGCCGGGTGGAGTGGTCTATGATGAGTGAGTACGTGCAGGTGATCCCAGAGGACAGTGTTGAGTGGTGTTCTACCGGTCAGTGACAGGAGTGCAGGGGAGAGGTACCTGCTGGCCCAACAGGTGAGGATTCTGTGTGTGAGTGCACTGTTAAGACTGCTGTGCTGTCCTGTGCAGCCAGTTCTATTGACCAGAGCTCAGTACATGGCCTCACACTTAAACCTGCCACAACTCTTGCTATGTATGATTAGCTGGTTGCATTTGGGTGTGATGTTAAGTGCCATCTTGGTGAGCGTGGATGGAGCACAGTTTGGTGTCCTTGAAGAGGTAGTGCTGTCTTCCTGTGGTTTGTAACACTGCCGGCATGCCTGTGTGAACACCCCGTACGGGTCTCATTGGGCCAGGAAGTGACTGCACCGAGCAATCTGTTTAGGATGTCCTGCTCTAGTCAAGGAGTGGACACACGTACAACACACACACACACACACTGCACAGTCACAAAGAGTACACACACACACATGTATCTACAGTGTACATAGGCAGAGTTTATATTGATACCATGCCAGTCTATCTGTACTTGGCCTGTCCCCCTCACCTGTCCCCCTTACCTGTCCCCCTCACCTGTCCCCCTCACCTGTCCCCCTTACCTGTCCCCCTCACCTGTCCCCCTCACCTGTCCCCCTTACCTGTCCCCCTCACCTGTCCCCCTCACCTGTCCCCCTTACCTGTCCCCCTCACCTGTCCCCCTCACCCGTCCCCCTAACCCGTCCCCTCAATTGTCCCCCTTACCTGTCCCCTGTAATGAATATAAACACCCACTCTATTCCACACAATGGGTGTTATCCCTTCCCACGGTGTGTGTGTGTGTCTCCCAAACACACTCTTTCCATGCAGTGTGTGTTGGTGTGTCTCGTGTGCTGTGAAATACACTAACCCCATCTTGTATAGTTTGTACCAGCCACTGGTATTTATAGAGCATTCTCTATTGTCTTCCTACTGACCTGGCCTACTATTGACTACAGCATGTGAACAGAGTGGTGGGCAATGACATTGACCACTGCAGTAGGAAGGGCAATACAGCATGTGTGTTAAAGTTGAGGTTCATACCACGTCCATATATAGAAAAGGGGAGTAAATTGTGAGCGTATATAATATGTGCAAGGGCGGATCTGGTGGAGGGGGGGGGGGCTTAGGGGGCTTGAGCCTCCCTTCTTGGCCCAGATCTGAAGCACTTTTCTTAGCAAATTTCACTGAAGTGTACATCCAACAGAATTTAATGGCCTAAATCATCTAAACAACCTTATAGGAGCTGGTTTAAGCTACATAGAGTCTGGTGTGACTGCACAGGGATCTGAATTAAGTTCTTCTTAGTTCTGGTCACCGGCAGCCATTTTAATTATGTACGTGATAATGTGATTGCGCAATAGTTAATAAAAAGCACTCAGCCCCCTCCCTCAAGGGTTGGCCGGATCCACCCCTGACGTGGCACACTGTTTCTTAACTTCAAGACGTTTCAGCCCCAAAAAGGGCCTTCTTCAGTTGTACGAAACAGATCAAATTCTGTTTCGTACGCTCAAAATTTCCTCCCCTTTCTATAATTCTCTGTGTGTCCTGTATACACCGGTGATGGGAGGTCTCACCATTGCAATAGGTAGCTGTACACATGTACTCTAACTGTTATAATTGTAATGAATGTCTTTGTACAGTTACTTGACGAATATTTGCCCTTAGGGTGGGTTCCCAGCCTGTTACCTGCAATTTGAGTGTGTGACAAATCAAAATCATCTACGTGTGATGATTGACACGTTTCCATAGACTAGCTCCGTAATCTCCATGGGCACAAGTTTATTGTGTCGGTACGTTTTGTCTAAAGGAGGCCAGTGGCAGAGTCACCAACCACCTTAGACCACCCACAGTATGTGTGCCATGTTTCATGTTGACTGGTATAGAAAACTGATGGATGAGCTCCTGAACAAAGAAACTACCATCTCTGTCGTATCCCTTAGATACGTATTGTGGCAATTGTAAAGATACAAGAAATGACCTTTAACCAAATTTCATCCCTGCCTTCACCATCTCAACGCTTCCCCAAGTTGATACCACGTTTGTTGGCCTTTTGTTGCCAACTGAAGGAGTGTATATGTTTCCTTACCTTGGACCACCTTGTGCATTATATAATATGCCTACACTGTGCCCCCACCACCACCACCACCACCACCCCCACCACCACCACCACCACACACAGTACAAGTTACATTACGACAGTACAGCACATGTGCTGGTGGTGTGAATGCACTAGTCACTGGTAGAAATAGATCACCAGCGGCAGTTGCAGAGGTTCGATCAACATCACCTGAGCAAAAGAAGTAATTACGCTAGTTGCTACATAGTAGAAAATTAGACAGCACCCATGTGAGCTACAGTGGTTGGGAACATGTGTTGGTGCAGTAGAAACAGACCTCCAGAGTATGTTACATGAGGCTGAGGACCACATGTGTAGTGCACAATGCAGGAAGCAATGTATCTTGCATAAGGGTGTGTACACTGTATGGTATTCCCATATACAGTGGAACCTCAGAAATAAGACCACCATCTGGGCCATGAAAAGTGGTCTTATTTTCAAAGTGGTCTTACTTTTACCATCAAACAATGCATGTGTACATGGATATGGGACTAAACCAAAGTGGTCTTAATTCTAAGGTGGTCGTTTTATAGAGGTGGTCGTTTAGCAGGACCACTGTATGCACGTTACATGTATATGTTACGTGTATATGGGGTTCAGTGCATCCTATGGTGAGCCCAGTGCGTCCTATGTGGGGCCCAGTGCGTTCTATGGGGGGTCCAGTGCGTTCTATGGGGGGTCCAGTGCATTCTATATGGCGTCCAGTGCATCTTATATGGGGTCCAGTGCATCCTGAGTGGGATCTAGTGCATTCTATACGGAGTCCAGTGCGTCCTATATGGGGTCCAGTGCATCCTATGGTGGGCCCAGTGCGTTCTATGGGGGGTCTAGTGCATTCTATATGGTGTCCAATGCATTCTATGGGGGGTTCACTGTGTTCTATGGTGGGTCCTGTGCATTCTATATGGGGTCCAGTGTGTCTTATATCGGGTCTAGTGCGTCCTATTGGGGATCTATTGCATCTTATATGGGGTCCAGTGTATCCTATTGGGGTTCCAGTGCGCCTTATGGGAGGTTCAGTGCATCCTATGGGGGGTCCAGTGCGTCCTATATGGGGTCCAGTGCGTCCTATATGGGGTCCAGTGTGTCCTATATGGGGTCCAGTGCGTCCTGTATGGGGTTCAGTGTGTTCTATGGTGGGTCCTGTGCATTCCATATGGGGTCCAGTGTGTCTTATATCGGGTCTAGTGCGTTCTATTGGGGATCTATTGCATCTTATATGGGGTCCAGTATGTCCTATAGGGTCTTGCTTTCATGGTCTCCCTTGGTCTCCACAAGGAGGATCTCCAAGATTGACTGGCTGGAGTGGTTGTGTTAGCTTGGAGTGGAGCTGCTGAAGGAGTCCCCTAGCCCCACCCTGCGTTCCTGTTTCCCTATTTCATCCAATATTTTACCTGAACGTAGGTTGCATGGTACCAAGGTCCTACAAGACTGTATAATAATGTCTGTGTCTGTGTAATTGATATTTGTCCATGCAGACCTTTTGGCTGTTAAGCATATAGTTCCTTCATGAAGAAACGAAGTTGTTCCGGCGTGCTTATGTGAACAGTTTGGTGTTGCATGAAACACTTGCAAAGGCTCAGCAGTTGCTTGATACAAAGGAATACAAGGGAGTTCTTCTTGGTAGTGAAGAGAGATCAGCTGACAACACTGGTGGTGAGAGGTGAGCTTGCAAAACCCCTTGCAATTGTGAACGACATTGTAGTTTAAGGTGCTCACGAATGCGGACTATACCAATCTCTTCTTGTGTAGGTAGTGATGAATACACTCCTCTGTACAACATCTCGTCATTCCAGGAGAGAGAGAAGATGAGGGAGAATTGTTTTGCTGTCTAACTGTTGTTCATTCTCCATCAGCAAAGTTAGTGTGATAGAATGTTGCTCTTTAAATGTGATTCAGTTCAAGCTATCCCCGAAAGAGAGTAAACCTCAGTGCTCTTGCTAAATGTCAATATGTCTGAACAGAACAGAACAGAACGGCCCAGGGTGTGGCTGGTCCATACTTTCCGTTCTTTGTCAGTGATTCAATCCTGCGGACGCTGGAATGTGGTGGATTAGTGGGAGAGTATGCACAGACTATACCATTTGTGGGGCATTGTTGGCAGTGAACAGCTTTCTATCTGGGATGTAAACCTCTAACTGTATGTTTGTTTTATTTGTGATTCACCTAGCAATAGGCTCTAATGTAGTGTTGAAATTGTGCTAAATGTGACACATCTTGTCCAAGTGTGTCCTGCATCGTCTTGCAGTGGCTGTGTGTATCATTGTGTGTGTATGTGCATGTGTTTGTAAGCACCACACTGTGTACATAGCAATGTGTGTGTTGTGTGTACATGAAGGTAGCAATGTGTGCACATTCCACACCACCAGGCCTGTCCACACTTCCAAGCTCTTTCCGTTCTCCTCAACCCGTCTTCAAACTGCCACACCTCCATTGCCTGTTTGTCAGGCACACTCAGTGACATGTATGTGACTGGACTCAGGCTCCCCCCACAATGCCATACATTCACCTAGTAATACATTATGTGAATTGTACATGTTTGGTTTCCAATCCACCCACTCTATTGTATGTGTTGTCTGTCTCCACTCCTCCCCTGCAGTGAGCTGTTGAATGTGTCCTTTGTCTCCTGCTGGATGGAGCTGGGGACGCCTCAGAAGGAGGACTTGGTGGTCAATCTGAAGCTGTCTCTCTCTGTCCCCAACATCCCTGAGATCACACCGACACTCCTCAACCTTGCAGAGTTTATGGAACACTCCAAGGTGGCCTCTGTAAGCTGGGCTCTTACTGAGTGTGCTCTTATTGGGTGTGCTCTTATTGTGTTGGCTTTGGTGTGCTTTAACTATAGGCAGTGGGCCTATATTAGTAGCGTTACTATAGAGCATGTCCACTGATTGTAGCCCCTCCCCCAGGGTCACCTGACACTGAACCCCGCCCTCCTGGGGGAGTGTCCCTAGAGCTGCTGAGCATATGCCAAGGCCCTCCACTACAAGGAAGTGGAGTTCCACAAGGGACCCAACACCAAGATCATGGAGTCCCTCATCAGGTGAGAGGGAGGTGTGTGTGTGGTGTGCAGTGTGTGTTTATGTATGTGTACATGTTTGTGTGTGTGAAGGAGTGTGTTTAGGAACACAGTTTGGTGCTCTTGTTCCCATTTCCAGTTTTGTCTGTCACACACACACACACGCACAACATAGCTACACTCACATGTAGTGTGCTGGTTGGGAGGGAAAAACTCTTCTTGAAGCTCTAGTGTGCACAGTTGTGATGTGGTTTCAGGGAAAGAGTGGTTTTGGTGTGTATGGAAGGTGTGTGTGTACACAAGATAGTCTTTTGTGTGTAGTTGACTATAGTCCATTTTTGGGCATTGTCTGTGGTCAGTGCTCACCTCACGACTGGTGAGCAAGTGCACTGGAGTGTGTGTGACCTTGTCAGCTGAGGCAGTGCTGACCAGCACACAAGGGAATCAGATTACAGGTCACCTTTCATGGGGGAATTCCCTTACTATGTGTGGGTGTGTTGTACATTCCAGTCATGAGGTGTGACTGGAAATGAAGTGAGAACTACACTTCACACATTAGCCATGTTTGACTACACTAAACTACATGATGTTGAGCATGTGACAGTCATGTGACCTTACAATGTGATTGCATCACATGACTGTCATGTAACTTTTAATGTGTGTAGACTCACTCCACACAGTGTGTGTACGCATGTGAGTGTAGAGTTTACCTCATGTCCTGTGTGTGGTGTGGTCTGGTCCAGTGTCCATGAGGATCTCCAAGAATGACTGAGTGGAGTGGTTGTGTCAGCTTGGAGTGGAGCTGCTGAAGGAGTCCCCTAGCCCCACCCTGTGTTCCTGTTGGGCTCTTGCTCAAGTGTACAAGTCACTTCCTCAGTGAGTGGAGTGTGTGAGTGTGCATGGGTGAGAGTGACTGGTGAGTGCTTGAGTGGGTGAGTGGCCGTACATCCACTCTCATCTCCCCTAACTCTTCGTTTCCCCGGCCTCTGCCACTCCTATGTAGCTACCTCCCCTCCCACTTTATCCCTCCATCCGCCTCCTCTTCTGCCCCTCCCTCTCTGTCCCTACCTCCTCCCCTCCCTATCTGCCCCTCCCCACTCTACCCCCTTTGCCCCTCCCTCCAGGGGTAAAGGTATCAGTTGTTGTCATGGTGACCTATCCTCATCACATGACCTGTTTCCTGTTCCTCAGGTAATGACTTCCCCCATGAGAAGGGCATTGATGTGTGTCGTCAAGTGCAGCTGCTGATTGATCAAGCCACTTCACATGAGAACCTCTGCCAGTGCTACCTCGGATGGTGAGTGTGTGGTCCCCTTGTGTGTTGATGTGTGTGGGAGGGGGGAGGAGGGAGATGTACACTGAGTGTACAGTGGGTAGCTGGTCATTGACTGGTGCCATGTAGTTAGTGTAGTGTACGTTACACCTCCCTCCTCCTCTGCCCCTCCCACCTCTCCCCTCTTCCCCTCCCGTCCTTCGCCCTCCCTACCCCTCCTCACCTCTAACCCCTCCCCCTCTGCCCCTCCCACCCCTCCCCCTCTGTCACGCCAACCCCTCCGCCTCTGCCCCACCTACCCCTCCCCCTCCCACCTCCCACTCTGCCCCTCCCACCCCTCCCCCTCTGCCCCTCCCACCCCTCCCACCCCTCCGCCTCTGTCCCTCCACCCCTCCCCCTCTGTCCTTCCCACTCCTCCCACTCTGCCCCTCCTACCCCTCCCCCTCTGCCCCACCTACCCCTCCCCCTTCCACCCCTCTCCTGCCCCTCCCACCCCTCCCTCTCTGCCCCTCCCACTCCTCCCTCTTCCCCTCCCACTCCTCTGCCCCTCCCACCGTCTACCTCTGCCCCTCCAACCCCTCCGCCTCTGTCCCTGCCACCCCTCCCCCTCTGCCCCTCCCACTCCTCCCTCTGCCCCTCCCACCCTCCACCTCTGACCCTCCCACCCCTCCCCCTCTGTCCTTCCCACTCCTCCCACTCTGCCCCTCCTACCCCTCCCCCTCTGCCCCTCCCCTCCCACCCCTCTCCCTCTGCCCCTCCCACCCCTCCCTCTGCCCCTCCCACTCCTCTGCTCCTCCCACCGTCTACCTCTGCCCCTCCCACCTCTCCCCCTCTGTCCCTCTGACCTCTCCACCTCTGCCCCTCCCACCCCTCTCCCTCTGCCCCTCCCACCCCTCCCCCTCTGTCGCTCCCACCCTTCCCCTCTGCTCCTCCCACCCCTCCCCCTCTGTCGCTCCCACCCCTCTCCTGCCCCTCCCACCCCTCCCTCTCTGCCCCTCCCACTCCTCCCTCTTCCCCTCCCACCCCTCCCTCTCTGCCCCTCCCACTCCTCCCTCTTCCTCTCCCACTCCTCTGCCCCTCCCACCATCTACCTCTGCCCCTCCCACCTCTCCCCCTCTGCCCCTCCCACCCCTCCGCCTCTGTCCCTGCCACCCCTCCCCCTCTGTCCTTCCCACCCCTCCCACTCTGCCCCTCCCACCCCTCTGCCCCTCCCACTCTCCCTCTGCCCCTCCCACCCTCCACCTCTGACCCTCCCACCCCTCCCCCTCTGTCCTTCCCATTCCTCCCACTCTGCCCCTCCTACCCCTCCCCCTCTGCCCCTCCCCTCCCACCCCTCTCCTTCTGCCCCTCCCACTCCTCCCTCTTCCCCTCCCACTCCTCTGCCCCTCCCACCGTCTACCTCTGCCCCTCCCACCCCTCCCCTCTGTTGCGCCCACCCCTCCCACTCTGCCACTCTGCCCCTCCAACCCCTCCCCCTCTGCCCCTCCCACCCCTTCCCCTCTGCCCCTCCCACCCCTTCCCTCTGCCCCTCCCACTCCTCTGTCCCTCCCACCCCTCTCCCTCTGCCCCTCCCTTTCCTTTCTCTGCATGTTAGTGTATGTTACAGTACTCCTCTTCATGCATGCTGTACAAGTCACTCACTGACTTAGTTGGAGTGAACTAATGCACTCTCTCATCTGTCACCCCTGTGCACACACACACACACACACACACACACACTGCAGGTATTCATCCTTCTTGTCTGCTGACGTGGACATTAACACTAAATACATACTCTATCTAATTATGTATTGTAAATGAGTCATAATTAATTTTGGTATTAATTCAAGTGGAGGCTATTCATTAGAACACATGTCAGTGTAGTCTCCTGTTCAAGTGTTGCATGTCCTCAAGTGTGTGTGTAGGTGTGTGCATGGTGAGCTCCTGTGTGGTCTGTCATGTGACAGGACACTGCTGTAACCACATGCATGGCAAAGACTGGGTAGTGTAAACAGAGGTGGGTGTTGTAAGGATGTCAGTTATGATAGTGGAGGGAAGTAGAGGGTGGGTCATGTGAACAGGTGCATGGACTCCCAGGGCTCCTTTGGGACTGGTTAGTGCAAACAGACACCTCTAATCTCTGTTGTGCTAGCTCTCACATCAAGTCACTCTAGTCAGGAGGTGAATGCACACAGACTCCCCCTCAGGCCACATTTGGAGAGGTCAGTCCAAGTAATGCAGACACCCCACACTCCCCTAGCTCACACAGCAGACCACTTCACTCTTCTGACCAACTCCCATGCACCCATCACTCAGTCATGGACCAGATACATCACATCCAATGTACCCTTAGACCTGCACTGTTAACACACACAGTCACACATGTACAGTCCACCACTCACCCAATGTGGGCAGGAGTGTGTGCGTCTACTTGCACTCACCCTACAAAGTGCACAGTGTCCACTGTGTACGGCATGAGCTGGTGTGGTAGACAGTGAAGGGACAGGTGGACAATGTGTACTTGGATGGAACAGCAGTGGAAGAATTGCGTATTATTTACACAATCATGTTTTTTGTTCTGAAAGGAGCTTGAGTTATGAAGATCTCCATCTGACACAAGAGTAGCTATTTCACCCTACACACCCTCTCCCCATCTTGTCCTGCCCACCCTCAGATGTTGGCTGACTAGCTACGACCACTTGTCTCTGCTGCAGAAGGTGGAGGTGTTTGAGCACACACTGGAGAGCACTCAGGATGAACTCCAGTAGTTACAACCTGTGACACTGTTGTGTGTACCACCAAAGGACACTGCAGTCACTGCTGTACATGTGTGTGTGCTGTGTATGCACTCATTATGACGTCATTCGGGCGCCTTACCAGATATGGGTATTGTCGAGTCATTTCGTTGCTATGGTAGTCAGTGCTACACGCCCCAAAATCCAAGACCTTTAGTAGAGTTTGAGTTGTTCAGAGTCAGTGCTAGAAATAGAGTCATAGTTGAGTTTGTTAGAGTCGTTCTCTACCGGCCGGGCAGCCCTGGGCCTGCCAGGTGGCTTAGTGGAGGTAAGTCCTTTTGCAAGTGGTTTGTGTGGAGTGGCTTGTTTGCTGTTTAGGAAGCGTTCAAGTGTGCAAATCTAGCTACAGTTCACTAGCTAGCTAATGGCTGTCAAGTAGTTAGCTAAGTCCCGTAATTTCTAGTTGCTTCAACTGCAGCTTATTTAGCTACAAATCTTTCCCATCTTTCATGCAGGTCACTCTCTCCCAACCGCCTTTTAATAGTGCCCGGCCACAGACCACACGGCCCAGTCCCTCTTGTATCAGCTCAGCCAGCTGATACTTTCCCGTGCACACTCCTCCGACAGAGGAAGCATTGCGTCCCTTCAACACCAGGTTAACAGTTAACAGCAGCCTCGCAACTGACGCCTTCCTGTACGCACTCCAGCTACAGAGGAAGCGCTGCGTCTCTTCAGCACTCAGTTAACAGTTAACAGCAGCCTCGCTGGAAATTCACACCGTTCGTTCCACCGTCATCAGCAGCGCCGTCCAGCCGAACACTTCAACACTCCTCCCTCCTTAACGCCTCGCCTCCTCCGCGACCAACACACTCAACCCACCCCCCTACGGCTCAGTCTCTCGCAAGTAGCCCTCCGCACCCGACTGACTCTTCACCGTATTCGCTCCTCCAACACCCCGTCCATTATCACCGTCTGGTTTCCCCCGTTCACCGTCCTGCTCAACACCTCCGCACGCCTCCCTCCTTACCGCCTCGCCTCCTCCACCAACCACCAACAGCTGCAACTCTCCGCTCCTTCCTCACGCGACGGCCGACAGTAGCAGCCAACACCCCTGCCCTCCTCCCTCCCTAGCGCCTCAGCCCAACACCTCTCCAACTGGTGAGTGCTCTTATACTGTATTGCAGTAGTGCATCCAACACACGTGGTGCTGTAGGTGGGTGAACCTGTGCCCTAGCTGGAGCTTTGAATGGTAGGTAGTGGCCTGCATGTGAAGGGGCTGTAGTCAAGGTGGATCTAGCAGGGGCTACTCTTGGCCTCAGGTCTCTCCTTCCTTAGCCTATTGGTATAGATGGAGCAAGTTAAGAAGGCTTGTAGCACATGTTGAGTGATTTGGAGTCATTAGCAGTAAATTGTAGGCAGTTGTAGTAATGAACCATATTGTTTAGTAGTCAGGCATTTTGGGAGGCATTTAGTCTCTCTGTGTGTGAAGTGGTTGATCCAACAAGTGGTCCATTGTGTCTTCTGTAGGTCACACCTTCACTTGTACTTGTATTAGAGAAAATTGGAGATGGCTCTTTTGAGTGCTTGTGGAGCGGGTGACTTGTTCGAAGTGAGGCAGTTAATTAAAGAGGGCTGTGATGTGAACACCAGAGGTGAGTATGGCAGAACACCTTTAATAAAGGCAGCTATTGAGGGTCACAACCAAGTGGTGGAGGAGCTCATTAGAGGAGGAGCTCGTGTGAATGTAAAGAACAATGCTCAACAAACTGCCCTTGACTATGCCAGCTGGAGTGGTCATTGGAGTGTTGTGAAAACACTGTGTGCAGCTGGTGCAGACACCAATGTACAAGGTCTATGGGGAGAGACCCCTTTGATGTGGGCAGCTGTGAGGGGTAGTGATGAATTAGTGTGTGAACTGATTAGAGCAGGTGCTAGTGTGAATGTTGTCACTAGCAGTGAGTGGTTGGGGGTAGCTCCTGGCTCAACAGCCCTGCATGTTGCTGCTGAATACAATCATATTAAATGCGGTGTTCTCCTTGTGGAGGCAGGAGCAGATATGACAGTCAGGAACAAGTACTCCAAATCTCCCCTGGACCTTGGATCAGGTGACTTCCAACAAACTATTCGACAGGCACAGTCTTTCTCTACCAAACGCATTGTAGCAGTAATTGGCAATGCTGAACACGGCAAGAGTACACTGATAGCAGCTCTGCAAGCCGAGGGCAAAAACATTTTCATGAGGTTTGCCAACTGGTTCACACAAGTGGAGGACATCAGACAACGCACAGCTGGAATTGAAGCAGTCCAGTTCTACAGTCGTAAGTATGGACATACATTGTTCTACGACTTTGCCGGTCAGGCTGATTACCATGGCCCTCATCAGTCCTTCTTGGAGGCCATCCTGAGCAAGCCAGGAGTGTCAGTGACCCTGTTACTTCTGGTAAAGGTAACTGATGAGGAAGACACCATCACACAGCAAATAATTTGTTGGCTGCAACCTCTAGCTCTTACGTCAACCCCATCCACTCCACAAGTTATCCTTGTTGGCAGTTTTCTTGACCGAGTAAAGTCCAAAGAGGAAGCAGCCGAGAAGCTGCTACGATGCACTCAGTCAGTGCATGAGTTGCCTTTCAACATCCAGGGTCCCTGTCTCCTGGACTGCCGCAAGCCTGAATCTGAGGGTATCAATCAGATTTGCACCTTGTTTCAAGAGGCTCAACCTCTCTGGTTGAACTCTGATAGTCTCTCGTACAACCTTCGGTGGGTCCTAGTGCAAGTGCAGAAAGCGTTCTCTGTTCCGGCCATCACACTCCACACCTTCCAGGCATGGCTATTGGAGAATGCTGAGCTGCTCTCCAGGAACTTACCTCCAGCCGTGGAGGTGTGTCGTGACCTAACAGCAGTTGGTCACGCCCTCTTTTTACCCAACAAGCTGGACCCCTCCCAAAGTTGGCTAATCTTGGACCTCCAAGCTGTTCTCCACAACGTGTATGGCACCCTGTTTAGTGGGTCCCAGGGCAAGGTCAACCAGTTTGGTCTCCTCCACTGCAGTCAGCTGGCTGAGCTGTTTCCCAAGTTGGATCCAACAATGACCCAACAGGTCCTTATCAGCCTCAATTTCTGCATCCAGGTTGATTCAAGGATACTACGAGAAGACCTCGTGAAGCTAACTGCTGGTACTGAAGGTGAGGGATGGCTGTACTTCCCTGCTCTGGTGTCGGCCCAACCAAGCGATATCTTCCCAAAGGATGCTGACCCACACCACCTCCAGTGGGTGTGCTGGCAACTGAGGACAGAGGAGAAGCACCTCATCTCAGCACATCTCCTCCAATCCATCATCCTCCGTCTTGCAGCAAATCACGTGTTCACCCACAAGTTATCCAGTGCGAGACAGCGCTGCTGCAGTGTTTGGATAAACGGCCTTTCCTGGATGTCCATAACTGGTGTGGAGGTAGCGGTCCAGATTAGTGACAGCAGTGTGGTCCAGGTTGTTGGACGCAGCAAGGCAGGACCTGATAGACTGAGCCAATACGTGTCAACCATTGTCCGAGATGTCATCAAGACAACTACCCAGCTGTCACCGAAGCTGAAGGCCACATCCTACATCGTTCACCCATACACACCCACTATGTGGGAGGATACCAAAGCCCCCCCCCCTGACTCATTGTTTCCTGTTTTGAGCATCATCCGTTGCATCAGTGATGGAGGTGATCATGTCCCATCCCTGAAGCAAGTAAGCCGTCTTCCCATGTGTCTCACTGAGTTGTTTGGAGGCTGGTCTCCTTCTCTGTCAGTTGTTCAAGACATGGAGTATCAGACGGAGCCAGAGAGTGGTGAGTGTGTGTTTCCTCTCCCTATAGGTATTCAATTTGGCTATTCAGTCACTTCTTGTCTTTAAGAGTACCCAATATGCTATTGATGTACATGTGATAGCAGGGACCATTTGATGTACATTTGTGTGTACATTATTTCATTGACTACTGTACATATACGTATGTCCCCTTTGTGTCCTTGCTCTACCCTACAGGAGCAGCCTCCTCAAGAGATCGGGGACGCAGAATTGTGCTCTGTCAGCCAGTGCACTCTGTGGGTAAGTCTCTCCATCCTCAGCATGGGTCTCTGAGGGCATTGGGCTACCTCACTGTGAGGGCACTTCATGGGGTGGGAGGGGGTGGGTCAGAAAGACTGTCTCTGTTCTAGTGTCTGTACGTTGTGTATTGCACTCTATTGTAATTTGCCCATTTATTTCGCATCCAATGTGGTGACCCCTTAGTGCACAGAGGAGGTTTAGTGTGTGGCTCAGTTGGCCAGTGACATTCAGATTTTGTGCTAATGCTAATTGGGGAATGGGGGATTCCCCCTTCAGCTGCCCTAACATGTTATCAGGTTTGTGTACCATGTGTCTTCCCTTTCCATGAAGCTGTACAAGTACTCAATCTCTTTCGGGACCAGTTCATTGAGGAAATGGATGCTAATGCTGTCGTTTGGGAACTTCTTCACAGAGGCTGTATCAGTGAGGGTGATAAGAACAAGCTGATACAGTTTGATGAACCGAGGCAATGTAACCAGTTCCTGCACTGGACGTTGGTGCAAAAGTGCACTGAAGAGGCCTTTGAGACCATCTGCGACATCATCACTGCAGTAAAGGGCAACCCGAAGATGAAAGCATTGGGTGAATCCATGAAGAGGAGACTGGAGACCGGTGGGTATATGTGGGGGGAGGGAGGACTGTGTGTGGGAGTGTTATGTGCAGTGTGCATGGATGTGTGTGTTGAACAATTGTAGCCAATCACTGCTGTATTCTGCTTTTTTGGTTTGCAGCTCCGCTCTCTTCAGACCTGCCCTCAGTACCGTCATCTTCCTGCTCCCAAATTGGAGCTACCACTGCTGACAAGGGACCCTCCCCAGAGATGGAGTCACTGCCTACAACACAGCAAGGTATGCTCCATGCAGTGTCACTACACACGAGTGCACCTCACAGTGTACCGAGTGTGGGAGGTGTGTCAGTGCATGTGTGTGCGGACATGAGCTCTTCATGTTGTAGTGGAACCTGGCTATTCTGGACACCTTTGGGACAGGCCTATGTGTACTGATTAGAGAGGTGGTGTTGCATTTTGTCTGTGTGTCGCTGAAATGAGGCAGTTGGTAGTGTCCTCATTATACAGGTTCTGAATTCTGGTGTCCTTTATTTTTTAAGATGTGTATGTGTGAATGTGTACTTGTAGTGGTTAGAACATCACACTAGTGAGTGGTTCCTAACACTTACTCTGGTCCCACCCCCTCCTCAGATGGACACACCCACTTCACTATTGACTCCACCCCCACCTTACAAGCCATCAGGAAGTTGATTGTCCGTGAAGTTGCTGAGCACTGGAGCCTGATAGCCGTCTACCTTGGTTTTGAATCCTCTGCTATCATGATGACCAAGGCTGACCAAAGTGAGCATGCTTGCACAGCAATGTTTGAGCGATGGTTGTCATGGGAACCAGGGACTGGGGAGAAGGACAGAACTTGGCAAGCTGTGTTGTCAGCAGTAGAGTACGCTGGACACAAGGCCCTCTCACAGCAACTCAAGACAGAGCTGTTCAGTCTCCAGTGAACTTAGACCCCAGCAGTACAGAACTCACAGTACATTGTAACTATACACACACAGTACTAGTATATTGTGTTGGTGTGTTCACTTGTATCTTAATTGTATGTTTTGTTAAAAAAATTGTAGCCAACTGTCCTCTATAATGATATTCATGATCGAGCCGACAGGCAAGCTAATATAATTCGTCACGTGCATGCACTAAATTCTGAACAGCTGCGAAGTATTCCACGTGCTCGAGGACTGGACCGGAGGAGTTTTGGGATATCGGCTCTGTTTTGCGAACGCTGGATTTCACTCTGCGTCCCAAAGTATGTTCTGCTCAGGTGAAGACCACATCCCGTGACGGCACATGCGGAGAATTATAAGGAACGAGCTAGCGTTTGGTTCTGCAGAGGTTGTCTTCCTTCTTCACTGAATCGGCCCCAGTCGTTCACAGTCTTCCCGAACCACTTGACAGACTCTAATGGACGCGCTCTGGAGGGCCTCGAGCGGGCGGGAGAGTGAGTTGTGGGTGGAATGCACCAGTGTTCTCACCATTTAGGCCAAGGGTCAGCTGCACCCTTTGCTGGTTGTTCTGGCTGAGGTACACCCGTAACTGTAGACACGTGGTAGTCTGGTCCAGGCAACCTGTATGTATATGTGTGTGTGTGTGTCAGTCCTTCAACACTCCTTTCTGTGGTCACCGCACACTGCACCCCCTTACTAGGCTGGTGCCCGGCCAGCCCTCCACCCCGCCTTAATTGCTGTCATCACCTGTATTGATTACTGAGTGTGGTGTGTACATTCCAGGGGGTTCCCCTTTTGCCCAGCCTGCCCCAGTCCTTCCGGTTGTGTTAACCTTATTTATGTCCATTAATATGACATGTGATTGCATGCATGTCTGTTACCAATGTGTACACATCCCAGTTGGTATGTTAGTAATGTACAGTGTATTGTGTCCTACCACCAGACTCCCCTCACACTGTGTACAGATGAAGGAGACAAGGAAGAGGCTGTACCACAGTGAGTCAGGTGTGAAGAAGATGGCTGTCGGACATCACCTCAGTGAGAGCTCCTGCACAATTGAGTGAAGCCACAACTTGCTCTCAGGAGAGAGTGTCAAGAGGCAGGACTTTGTCAAGTTGGATGAAGGTAGGGGAGAATTGGGTGTGGGGACCAGTGGGGTGGAGATTTGGGTGTGGGGACCAGTGAGTGGCGAATGTTTGTGTTAAGAGACTAAATTGAACACTATTGAGGGACAGTAATTCATCTTGACTTTGGAAGGAATGAGAGTAGAGAGTGTTCACTAAAGATGGCTACCTACTCCAGTTAATGCCCATTCACCAATAGCTGCAGGTCTGTAGGAAGCATTTAAAATGTGGTGTGGCCAGCTGAAAATCATCTTTGGTGTCACAGGTCACAATGGTGCTGCTATACGAAAGAGATTTTGAGCTTTCACTGCATCAACCATTTCCAGAAGTGAGGCTGAGTATCGTGTAAGCTCTAATTTTCGCTGGACTATAGTATTGCGAATCACCGCTTAGAAGGGTAATTTGCGATTTTATTTTCAGGAATGTTCACCAAGTTATTTGTATTGGTAACAAAGTTTTGTGTGTTGCGTTTGTTATAATAAGATGCAAATGGTTGTATAATACAGCTGTCCAATTTACTGTACACATGGCTTGTTTCAACAGGAGGTGATTAATGTGACGTACACATGTGCCAAAGGCCGAGTTAAACAGTTTCTTGAGTCTGTCTGTCATTGTGCAGAAGTGTGAAACAGATAATCTTTCTGCAGTTCTGGGCCTTGCAGCACAATTTACATCTATGTTAAATTTGATTTCTTTTCACTAAGTTTTACAATTTTCTGTCTGTCTTTGTGATTAGCAGTCATAACAGTATTCGCTCTGAAGAATGGGTACTGTTACAGTATGTACATGGTAAATTTCTTAATTGGTCTTTCTCGTATCTGAGCAGCTGCCAGTACCAATTGCTTATCATCTGCATTAAAGTGCAAGTTGTTAGATCACTTGTAAGACCATGCATGGTGTCATGTTTGCTACAGAAGGTGCAGCAATGCCCCGGTCATGTGACTGGTTATCACAGAGCCAGGACCATAGAATGGCAAGGGTTCAGGTTTCAGGGCAGCCAGGCCAGCCTTCCCCATGACAGCATGCATGCAACACATGCATACATTCATCACACACACACACACACACACACACACACACACACACACACACACACACACACACACACACACACACACACACACACACACACACACACACGTATGTTACATACATAGCTCGATCTGCAGGTCTAAGGTAGTTCAGTACAGTTAAAATACTGCACATTCACATTATCTTTTATGAGTGTTTACGCACTGTACACTGAAAGGCCTTCCATACAATTGCTGTATGGAAGGAAAGGAAGTTATATAGTCAGTGAATCCATTGTAGCAGTGCACATTAGCCAAAGTTAACAATTATTCAGCCGTTTCAGTGACATTACAGTAACCTTCATCAGTGATTAAGGTGACTGTAAGGTGACTGCATGCAATGTCACTGAAACGTCTGAACACTTGTTAACTTTGGCTAGTGTGGACCAAGCTACAATGGACAATTTTCCTAGCCACTGCAGTCCTCTACAAACAAGTCAGTGAATCACACACAATTTAACTGCAAGCTAAACAGTTGTATTTCCTAAAGCTTTGCTAACCCACTTTCCTTCACTTGGCTGTATTGTTCCTAATTTTTCGGCTCCCTAATTGTTCGGCACCTGCCTAAGTAAGGTCGGATCATACTTGAATTTTTGACAAAAAATGGCTGCCTCTTATTGTTTGTCTCGGACTCTAATAAGTCGTTGCCTGCTGCGGAATCTAATGAATCGTCGCACTCACTTAGTTCCCATTTGAAGTGTTGTATCAACTGCAGCCTCCCACTGCTCCATGTGAGCATGATACCCACGAACTATCGTAAGCGAGAATTCGACCATTTTGTTTTCTATTAGATATTCCGTCGTGTACTCTAATTAGTTATCATAAATTCCTAATGTTTCGTCGCAACCCATATATTCCTAAGTGCTGACTTGGATCTGTGTTTTATTCTGCTGAAATATTAGGGACAATACGGTACCCTGGGTCCAGTGAGTCCTATGGGGGGTCCAGAGCGTCTTATATGGGGTCCAGTGCATTCTATGGGGAATCCAGTGCTTCGTATGGGGGGTCTAGTGCGTCCTATATGGGGCCCAGTGCGTCCTATATGGGGTCCAGTGCATTTTGTATGTGGTCCAATGTGTCTTATATGGGGGTCTAGTGAGTCCTATGAGGTATCCATTGCATCCTTTATGGAGTACATTGCGTCTTATGGGGGTCCGTGCATCCTATATGGGGTCCACTGCGTCCTATATGGGGTCCAGTGCGTCCTATGGGGGTCCAGTGCATCTTGTAAGGTGTCCAGTGTGTCCTATTTGGGGTCCAGTGAGTCCTATATGGGGTCCAGTGCATTCTATATGGGGTCCAGTGTGTCCTATATGGAGTCCAGTGCGTCCTATATGGGGTCCACTGCGTCCTATATGGGGTCCAGTGCGTCCTATGGGGGTCCAGTGCATCTTGTAAGGTGTCCAGTGCGTCCTATATGGGGTTCAGTGCATTCTATATGGGGTCCAGTGCGTCCTATATGGGGTCCAGTGCGTCCTATATGGGGTCCAGTGCATCCTATATGTGGTCCAGTGCGTTCTATATGGGGTCCAGTGCGTCATGCATGGGGTCCAGTGCATTCTGTATGGTGTCTAGTGCGTTCTATATGGGGTCCAGTGTGTTCTATGTTGGGTCCAGTGCGTTCTATATGGGGTCCAGTGTGTTCTATGTTGGGTCCAGTGCGTCCTAAATGGGGTCCAGTGCATTCTGTATGGGATTGAGTGTGTCCTATATGGGGTCCAGTGCGTCCTATATGGGGTCCAGTGCATTCTATATGGGGTCCAGTGCGTCCTGTATGGGGTCCAGTGCGTTCTATGCGTCCTAAATGGGGTCCAGTGCATTCTGTATGGGATTGAGTGTGTCCTATATGGGGTCCAGTGCGTCCTATATGGGGTCCAGTGCATTCTATATGGGGTCCAGTGCGTCCTATATGGGGTCCAGTGCATTCTAAAATGGGGCCCAGTGCATTCTATATGGGGTCCAGTGCGTCCTATGGGGGTCCAGTGCATCCTGTATGGCGTTCAACACATCCTATATGGGGTCCAGTGCATTCTATATGGGGTCCAGTGCGTTCTATGGTGGGTCCAGTGCATTCTATATGGGGTCCAGTGCGTTCTACATGGGGTCCAGTGCGTTCTATGTTGGGTCCAGTGCGTTCTATATGGGGTCCAGTGTGTCCTATGTGGGGTCCAGTGCTTCCTATATGGGGTCCCGTGCATTCTATATGGGGTCCAGTGCGTCCTATATGGGGTCCAGTGCATTCTAATCTGGGGCCCAGTGCATTCTATGGTGGGTCCAGTGCGTCCTATATGGGGTCCAGTGCATTCTAATCTGGGGCCCAGTGCATTCTATGGTGGGTCCAGTGCATCCTATATGGGGTCCAGTGCATTCTAATATGGGGCCCAGTGCATTCTATATGGGGTCCAGTGCGTCCTATGGGGGTCCAGTGCATCCTGTATGGTGTTCAACACATCCTATATGGGGTCCAGTGCATTCTATATGGGGTCCAGTGCGTTCTATGGTGGGTCCAGTGCATTCTATATGGGGTCCAGTGCGTTCTACATGGGGTCCAGTGCGTTCTATGTTGGGTCCAGTGCGTTCTATATGGGGTCCAGTGTGTCCTATGTGGGGTCCAGTGCTTCCTATATGGGGTCCCGTGCGTCCTATATGGGGTCCAGTGCATTCTATATGGGGTCCAGTGCATTCTATATAGGGTCCAGTGCATCCTTTATGGGGTCCAGTGCATCCTTTATGGGGTCCAGTGCGTCCTATATGGGGTCCAGTGCATTCTATATGGGGTCCAGTGCGTCCTATATGGGGTCCAGTGCGTCCTATATGGGGTCCAGTGCGTCCTATATGGGTCCAGTGCGTCCTATATGGGTCCAGTGCATCCTATATGGGGTCCAGTGCGTCCTATATAGGGTCCAGTGCATTCTAATATGGGGTCCAGTGCGTCCTGTATGGGGTCCAGTGTGTCCTATATGGGGTCTAGTGTGTCCTATATGGGGTCCAGTGCATTCTGTATGGGGTCCAGTGCATTCTATATGGGGTCCAGTGCATCCTGTATGGTGTCCAGTGTGTCCTATATGGGGTCCAGTGTGTCCTAAATTGTCCTGCTTTATGTACTATGGGGTCTTGCTTTCATAGTAACCCCTGGTCTTACTTGGTTCCTTTTGGTCTCCACAGGGAGGATCTCCAAGAATGACTGGGTGGAGTGGTTGTGTCAGCTTGGAGTGGAGCTGCTGAAGGAGTCCCCTAGCCCCACCCTGTGTTCCTGTTGGGCTCTTGCTCAAGTGTACAAGTCGCTTCCTCAGTGAGTGGAGTGTGTGAGTGTGCATGGGTGAAAGTGACTGGTGAGTGCTTGAGTGAGTGGCAGTGGCAGTACTCTATACTGAGACTGTTTTGGGACTGTAAATCACAAATTACTAGTTATCATGTTTACAGCAAATTATTGAATTTTTCATTTTTGACCACTCTGAAGGTAGAAGTTATATTTATTGCATAGCAACATGTGTGAAAGTGTTTGTAACTGCATTTTAGACTATTTCCTCATTTTTGTACTCTTATTTCTATTGCCATATGCCATATTCCCCGGTGACTTTCACTTGGTAGTGTCAGTTCCCTATGTTTGTAAGAGATGCATAAATCCTCTGGGGGGATGCCATATTCCCTAGTGAAATTCATTTAGGGGAGCCAGATGCCTGATGTTTCCAGAGGTTGCCTAAATCACTAGGGGGATGCCATATTCCCTAGTGAAATTCATTTAGGGGAGCCAGATGCCTGATGTTTCCAGATGTTGCCTAAATCCCTAGGGGGATGCCATATTCCCTAGTGAATTCACTCGGTGGTGCCACTGTGCCATGTTTGTAGGGGATGCCTAAATCATGTGGTGGTGGTGGTTATATTCAATTTAGTCTGTGTTTCTCACTGGAGCTCCTTGTGTTCAATTGTATGTACTTGTTCTGAAAAGGAATGTCAATTCCCTTAAAATTACTCATTCCCTTAATATGCAATATGTAATCATTGTCCCTTGAACCGTCTTCCATACCCCTGGGCAGGTCAGGGGAAGGGACTGGCTTAGCAAGGTTCATTTCAGTGTGTCAAAGGTCAATTACTTCCCGACCTTCAAACTTCTCCTACTTTAACATGAAATTGCCTCCATCGCTGTCTGCTATCGCTCTTTCCTGGTCTTCTAGAGGAAGATGTCCCTGAAGTCATTCCTGGCCGCAGCCTTTCCACTCAAAGCAGTACCCAGCCCTCTACAAGCTCTCCGTGCAGCACGTTCTCTTACTTTTGAATACACACATTCATTTGTGTGCAACTCAGCACGTTAGTGTGTGTGGACTTTATCAGAACATCACACATGCAACACTGCAACACCCACACCCACCCACACACACACACACACACACACACACACACACACACACACACACACACACACATGTGCATGCACACACATACACACCCCACACACACACACCCACACACACATCCCACACACCCCACACACCCTCGCATGCACACACATACACACCCCACACACACCCACACACACACACACCCACACACACACACACACCCTCACACACCCACACATGTGCATGCACACACACACACACACACACACATGTGCATGTACACACATCCGTGCTATAATGTTGTTCACAAATAGTGTGCTAAGTGGTCTGTGTCTCTTTTCCACTTGCTGCAGGTCTGACTCCAGCCAAGGTACGCTATGCACAAGGAGAACTGAAGAAGTTTGACATTGATGGAATTGGTAAGTGAGGGAGGGGAGGAGACTTCTGACCGGCTGATCTTGTAGCCTTGTTGGCATGGTAACAGATGACTCAACAGATGACCTCATAGTGTTCTATTCTTAGAAGTGCCCAGCCCCCTCCCATTTGCTATATTTGACTCCGCCCTCTTGTATCACCTCCCTCTATATTACAGGCTGGGTGGACAAGGCAGTGCTCCTTCCACTGGTGAAGGCCGTCTTCTCCTACCGGCTGAGGGAGAATGAAATCAAGGTGTTCCTGACTAGCCCAAGCCTGAAGGCCATGGTGAACACCACACCACACTCCACCCAGTATTGTCGCAATTTGCTTCATTTCAAATTCTATACTACACTACACACCGAGTTACATCACACTGCAGTACTCTTCAGGTGGACCACTTTGTACCTCAGTGCTACACATGACACATCAGACCACACAATGTCCACTCTGCGTCAGTCATCACCACAATCATTACCGTAATTGTGCATGTAATGTCTTTAGTGATAGAGAAACCAAGTTTCCCTTGTGACATGTAATTGTGCATGTAATGTCTTTAGTGATAGAGAAACCAAGATTCCCTTTCATGAGTTCACTTGTTGGATCAAATTGAAGGTAGATCTCGCCACTCCCAAGTTCTCCAGTCGTTTAAATCCTAGTACACTCTCTAAAAAGAAAGTTCTCCCTTCATGCGCTGCTTGTAGGACTCAAGCGGCGCCCACGCTTTATTCAGTACGAGAGGCCGCTGACAGCCTTTTTCTTGCGACGCTTCTTGCCTTTCGCCTTGTGCTCTGAGAAGAGCGTGTTCTCTGGTTTCTATAGTAACTTCAGTCAGGTTCGTTCAGTAAATTCATTCGACAGCGAACAAATTCAAGCGCTAATCGCTGCTGTTTGAATCGTAACAAGTCAGTTATAACAGGCTGCTCGGGCGCGAAGCGCCCGAGTGCGATAAATCAGCCGGTGCCCTCGCGGCCATGTTATAACTAGTTCATGTACTACAGTCCTTCATGGTCTCCCTTTGTCTCTGTTGGTTTCTCTTGGTCTCCACAGGGAGGATCTCCAAGAACGACTGAGTGGAGTGGTTGTGTCAGCTTGGAGTGGAGCTGCTGAAGGAGTCCCCTAGCCCCACCCTGCGTTCCTGTTAGGCTCTTGCTCAAGTGTACAAGTCACTTCCTCAGTGAGTGGAGTGTGTGAGTGTGCATGGGTGAGAGTGACTGGTGAGTGCTTGAGTGAGTGGCAGTGGCAGTACTCTATACTGAGACTGTTTTGGGACTGTAAATCACAAATGTTTGTATTTTAAGTGTTGAAATATTAAAAATACAATTTTCTGAATAAGGCCACTTTGACGAAGAAAATTTGTGTTTCCATGATGAGGTACGTGAAAATATTGGCCTGTGAAATTTGTGACAATTTGTTTCGTTGTAGTAGTAGGGACTGCAGGTTCAAATATACTTTCAATTATGACAATATGTTGGTATCATTTTCGGATTGACCTACGTACCTTTTGCAATCAGTATGATACTTTTTTCATCCAATCCGTTCAGTAGAAGCTGAATTACAAGCTTGTGAACATTGGTACTGTACGATTTCTGACACACAGTAATAGGAATTGCGGTATGTACTGAATCACATGACATAACCCAAAGTCCAAAGCCTCTCTCAACTTTGCGTAAGCAGGACACCATTTACACAATAGCCAATAAGTGTTGTTAAGCATCCATATTCGACCCTACGCCACTGATTACAGCACTTTCGCGATCCTTCTAGCAACCAGCTGGCTGAAAGTGGGCACACTGCACATCACCTTAGAAGCAAAGCGCTCATTACTCAAAGCCAGTACATCAGTGAACATGAAAGTACTAAGGTAGGATAAATCTGCCAACGATCTTTGGATTGATACCACGTTTGCTGAGTTTGGTTTCTTCTGGTATCAGCGGTGAGCTCTTTAATATGACATACTGCGCGGTATTATTGAGTTGGGCAGACATTTTGCTGCAATTGTGCAAGATGTCTGCAATGTCTAATTGTAGTAAATTGTGAATGTTTTATTGCAACACTTTGATAAAATTGCATGCAGTGTTTGTCACTGTGGTAATGAGCATATGACAGTGATGTGAATCAATGATATAATGGCATCTTTGACTTACAATCAAGTCACATGACTGTCACGTGACTTGGTTATTGCAGAGAGAAGGTGTTCAAGCTGTCTGATGAGAACTGGTGAATTGTGGATGACGACATCCGGTGTGACAGCAGCCTTGGCCAGGGGCCGGGTGGAGTGGTCTATGATGAGTGAGTACATGCAGGTGATCCCAAAGGACAGTGTTGAGTGGTGTTCTACCGGTCAGTGACAGCAGTGCAGGGGAGAGGTACCTGCTGGCCCAACAGGTGAGGATTCTGTGTGTGAGTGCACTGTTAAGACTGCTGTGCTGTCCCCCCGTATGGGTCTCATTGGGCCAGGAAGTGACTGCACTGAGCAATCTGTTTAGGATGTCCTTCTGTTCTAGTCAAGGAGTGGACACACGTACAACACACACACACACACACTGCACAGTCACAAAGTGTACACACACACACATGTATCTACAGTGTACATAGGCAGAGTTTATATTGATACCATGCCAGTCTATCTGTACTTGGCCTGTCCCCCTCACCTGTCCCCCTCACCTGTCCCCCTCACCTGTCCCCCTTACCTGCCCCCCTCACCCATCCCCCTAACCCGTCCTCTCACCTGTCCCCCTAACCCGTCCCCTCACCTGTCCCCCTCACCTGTCCCCCTTACCTGCCCCCCTCACCCGTCCCCCTCACCTGTCCCCCTCACCTGTCCCCCTCACCTGTCCCCCTCACCTGTCCCCCTAACCCGTCCCCTCACCTGTCCCCCTTACCTGTCCCCCTCACCTGTCCCCCTTACCTGCCCCCCTCACCCGTTCCCCTAACCCGTCCCCTCACCTGTCCCCCTTACCTGCCCCCCTCACCTGTCCCCCTCACCTGTCCCCCTCACCTGTCCCCTCACCTGTCCCCCTCACCCATCCCCCTAACCCGTCCCCTCACCTGTCCCCCTCACCTGTCCCCCTCACCTGTCTCCCTTACCTGCCCCCCTCACCCATCCCCCTCACCTGTCCCCCTCACCCATCCCCCTTAGCGTTCCCTGTAATGAATATAAACACCCACTCTATTCCACACAACGGGTGTTATCCCTTCCCACGGTGTGTGTGTGTGTGTCTCCCAAACACACTCTTTCCATGCAGTGTGTGTTGGTGTGCCTCGTGTGCTGTGAAATACACTAACCCCATCTTGTATAGTTTGTACCAGCCACTGGTATTTATAGAGCATTCTCTATTGTCTTCCTACTGACCTGGCCTGCTATTGACTACAGCATGTGAACAGAGTGGTGGGCATTTTACACTCCATCACACTAAACTTATATAACTAACAGGATGCATGCTTCATACCAACACCATTTGCTAGCTTGGTCATGCCAGTTTGCATCACCGGCCCCTATATGGCAAGGTGATCCCAGGATGCACCACGTGGAGGTCGGCATGATTCGCATCCCAAAGGGCGGTGTTTGCTTGCATGGGGCAACTTAATCCCCGCAAACATTCACCAACCCATGGCTATAGTAGCCGGTGTGACACATATGTAGTGTCAGTACATGGTAATTCACAAGAAGGTGGCCACAGTAGCCAGTGTGACACATTTCGTGTCATTACATGGTGATAATATGGCCATGGTGGCCTTTGTGACACTCGTGTGTCTCCAAGTGAAGCTATTGCCTGCAGCAATGGAAAGCTACACAGTAAGAATCAGGGTAAATGAAGCAACCAAGGTTAGGTTGACAAAGTACACTTGATGTGCTCGCAATATTGCGGTGTGCACGTGTCACACATACGTATATGAAGCAGGGCATATAGTGCCTCAGTTCACACAATGCTACATGTACATTGCTTTCATACAAGCATTTGCACTATATGTATGGCTATGCACATACTGTCCTGCTATGTACTTTGCAGGAAGTATGTGGAAATTGAACACACATCTATAGCAGAGCTGCTAAGACAACCATGTGTCAGTCACATGGAAAGGCTACGCATGTGTCTATAAGAGACATAAATTATACTAAACATTAACATACACAATACTATACTATACTACATTTACACAGTACAGTACAGTACTAAACTATACATTAACATACACAATACTATACTATACTACATTTACACAGTACAGTACAGTACTAAACTATACATTAACATACACAATACTATACTATACTACATTTATACAGTACAGTACAGTACTAAACTATACATTAACATACACAATACTATACTATACTACATTTACACAGTACAGTACAGTACTAAACTATACATTAACATACACAATACTATACTATACTACATTTATACAGTACAGTACAGTACTAAACTATACATTAACATACACAATACTATACTATACTACATTTATACAGTACAGTACAGTACTAAACTATACATTAACATACACAATACTATACTATACTATACTACATTTATACAGTACAGTACAGTACTAAACTATACATTAACATACACTATACTATACTACATTTATACAGTACAGTACAGTACTAAACTATACATTAACATACACAATACTATACTATACTACATTTATACAGTACAGTACAGTACTAAACTATACATTATGTAGACACTCGATCGCATACATACAACATCATAAAACATTACATAAACAATATCATAACTTAACTCAAAGTACTTGCTTCATTTATTTCGATATTATATACTTAGGTGTCATGCACTGAAAGCTGGTTGGTATGGTTGGTTCGGCGCTCACGTCGTTCTTTACAAAGCTTTAAATCCTCTCTAACGACGTTTCGCCGTGTTTGAATCGAACGAAATGTGGTCATAAACATGTGTTAATAGAGTGATACTAATAAAAAGCCTAAGGAACGTCTCTTCTGCAAGATACAGCTCCAATTATCACTGACGGACATTGTAAAATGGCCGCGCGCTCGACGCTTTCTGTTTGCTAGGCTCAAAACCATCTTTCTTTAGATTTCGCCGTATATCCAAAGAACGCAAAGTGTTTCTAGAACATGTTTAAGTAATATTATTGTGGTAGGAAGCTTACTTAACTGTTTTTCTGCGAGGTACAGCCCTAAATACAACAGAAGTCTAGTGACCCGTAGGCACACCCGTAATGGAGGACCAGCGAGTCATGACACATAATTATAGCCATGATTCGCTCATATAGTCATCATAGGGTAGCCTTTTAGCCAGCACACTCCTCCTCCAGGCACAAAGTAACAATTGCTCATTCAGAATGTCATATAGATCAAAAAGCAGTAGGCAAACATTTGACAGTTTGGTAGGGATGCTTTCACTGGATATGACTGGCTGCTCTGGAGACTTGAAACTCTTTCAAACCCAACGGTCTAGTGTGTCTTGATGTATCTTTCAGGCCAACAACAATACTGTACCCCCAACTATCTAATTTACTGAACGTACATGGGAAAATTGCTAGCAAGTAGTTCGAGGTTCAGGGGCGCCCCGGCGCCCCACGAGTTTTTTAACTCGAAATACTTATTATATATAATTTCCTCCCCTTTCTATAATTCTCTGTGTGTCCTGTATACACCGGTGATGGGAGGTCTCACCATTGCAATAGGTAGCTGTACACATGTACTCTAACTGTTATAATTGTAATGAATGTCTTTGTACAGTTACTTGACGAATATTTGCCCTTAGGGTGGGTTCCCAGCCTGTTACCTGCAATTTGAGTGTGTGACTCATCAAAACCATCTACGTGTGATGATTGACACGTTTCCATAGACTAGCTCCGTAATCTCCATGGGCACATTTACATTTGCTTACTGTGCATGCATTGTACATTATATGATGGCACCCTGAGAAGTTGTCTTGTTCCCCTAGGACATGTCGCACGTGTGCCTTAAGCTTAATGTAGACAATGTGGTGGGTCCAGTACATTCTATATGGGGTCCAGTGCGTCCTATATGGGGTCCAGTGCATCCTATGGTGGGTCCAGTGCGTTCTATATGGGGTCCAGTGCGTCCTATATGGGTCCATTGCGTCTTATATGGGGTCAGTGCATCCTATATGGGGTCAGTGCATCCTATATGGGGTCCAGTGCATCCTATATGGGTCCATTGCGTCTTATATGGGGTCCAGTGCGTCCTATGGGGGGTCCAGGGCATCCTATATGGGGTCCAGTGCGTCCTATAGGGGATGCAGTGCATCGTATATGAGGTCCAGTGCGTTCTATGGGGGGTCCAGTGCGTCCTATGGTAGGTTCAGTGCGTCCTATATGGGGTCCAGTGAGTTCTATGTGGGGTCCAGTGCGTCCTATGGTAGGTCCAGTGCGTCCTATGGAGGGTCCAGTGCGTCCTATGGGGGGTCCAGTGCGTCCTATGTGGGGTCCAGTGCGTCCTATGGGGGTCCAGTGCATCCTATGGTGGGTCCAGTGCGTTCTATGGGGGGTCCAGTGCATTCTATGGGGGGTCCAG
This sequence comes from Ianthella basta, assembly GCA_964019415.1. Lineage (NCBI taxonomy): Eukaryota > Metazoa > Porifera > Demospongiae > Verongiida > Ianthellidae > Ianthella > Ianthella basta. The sequence continues at coordinate 7,004,345 of OZ025883.1, forward strand.
TGCGTTCTATATGGGGTCCAGTGCGTTGTATGGGGGGTTCAGTGCGTTGTATTGGGGGTGCAGTGCGTTCTATGGGGGGTCCAGTGTGTTCTATGTGGGGTCCAGTGCGTTCTATATGGGTCCAGTGCGTTGTATGGGGGGTCCAGTGCATCCTATGGGGGGTCCAGTGCGTCCTATGGGGGGTCCAGTGCGTCCTAAGGGGGGTCCAGTGCATTCTATAAGCAGTCCAGTGCGTTGTATGGGGAGTCCAGTGTGTCCTATATGGAGTCCAGTGTGTCCTATTAGGGATCTATTGCATCCGATATGGAGTCTAGTGCGCCCTATGGGGGGTCTTGTGCGTCCTTAATGGGGTCTAGTGCGATCTATGTGGGGTCCAGTGCGTCCTATGGTAGGTCCCATGCATTCTATAAGGGGTTCAGTGCATTCTATGGGGGTTCAGTGCATTCTATGGTGGGTCCAGTGTGTCTTATATCGGGTCTAGTGCGTCCTATTGGGGATCTATTGCATCTTATATGGGGTCCAGTGTATCCTATTGGGGTTCCAGTGCGCCTTATGGGAGGTTCAATGCATCCTATGGGGGGTCCAGTGCATCCCATATGGGGTCCAGTGCATCCTATGGGGGGTCCAGTGCGTCCCATATGGGGTCCAGTGCGTTCTATATGGGGTTCCAGTGCGTACAATTGGGGGTACATTGCGTCCTATATAGGGTCCAGTGCGTCCTAAATGGGGTCCAGTGCATTCTATGGTGGGTCCAGTGCGTCCTATATGGGGTCCAGTGCGTCCTATATGGGGTCCAGTGCATTCTATATGGGGTTCAGTGCGTCCTAAATGGGGTCCAGTTCTTCCTATATGGGGTTCAGTGCATTCTGTATGGGATTGGGTGTGTCCTATATGGGGTCCAGTGCATCTTATATGGGGTCCAGTGCATTCTAATCTGGGTCCCAGTGCATTCTATATGGGGTGCAGTGCGTTCTATGGTGGGTCCAGTGCGTCCTAAATAGGGTTCCAGTGCGTACAATTGGGAGTATATTGCGTCCTATGGGGGTCAATTACGTCCTATTTGGGGTCCAGTGCATCCTATGGGGTGTCCAATGCGTCCTATATGGGGTCCAGTGCATTCTACATGGGGTCCAGTGCATCCTATATGGGTCCAGTGCATCCTATATGGGTCCAGTGCATCCTGTATGGTGTCCAGTGTATCTTACATGTGGTCCAGTCCGTCCTATATGGGGACAATGTGGTAGAGGCTCATGCTACGTTGTCTAGCAGGTTTATGAGGCGTTGATGAGCATTCACGTAGCTAAAAAGGAAAGTTCAAGTAAAACGTTTCGACCACGAGGGTCTTCATCAGTTACAAAACGTTTTGTAACTGATGAAGACCCTCGTGGTCGAAACGTTTTACTTGAACTTTCCTTTTTAGCTACGTGAATGCTCATCAACGCCTCATAAACCTATATGGGGACCATTGTGTTCTATCGTGGGTCCAGTGCGTTCTATGGTGGGTCCAGTGCGTTCTATGGTGGGTCCAGTGCGTCCTATATGGAGTCCAGTGCGTCCTATATGGGGTCCAGTGCGTCCAATGGTGGGTCCAGTGCATTCTACATGGGTCTAGTGCGTTGTATGGGGGGTCCAGTGGATCCTATAAGGGGTCCAGTGCGTCCTATGGTGGGTCCAGTGCATTCTATATGGGTCCAGTGCGTTGTATGGTGGGTCCAGTGCATTCTATATGGGTCTAGTGCGTTGTATGGGGGTCCAGTGCATTCTATAAGGGGTCCAGTGCGTCTTATGGTGGGTCCAGTGCGTCCCCAAAAAGGGCCTTCTTCAGTTGTACAAAACGATCAAGTTCTGTTTTGTACGCTCAAAATTTGCTCCCCTTTCTATAATTCTCTGTGTGTCCTGTATACACCGGTGATGGGAGGTCTCACCATTGCAATAGGTAGCTGTACACATGTACTCTAACTGTTATAATTGTAATGAATGTCTTTGTACAGTTACTTGACGAATATTTGCCCTTAGGGTGGGTTCCCAGCCTGTTATCTGCAATTTGAGTGTGTGACAAATCAAAATCATCTACGTGTGATGATTGACACGTTTCCATAGACTAGCTCCGTAATCTCCATGGGCACAAGTTCATTGTGTCGGTACGTTTTGTCTAAAGGAGGCCAGTGGCAGAGTCACCAACCACCTTAGACCACCCACAGTATGTGTGCCATGTTTCATGTTGACTGGTATAGAAACTGATGGATGAGCTCCTGAACAAAGAAACTACCATCTCTGTCGTATCCCTTAGATACGTATTGTGGCAATTGTAAAGATACAAGAAATGACCTTTAACCAAATTTCATCCCTGCCTTCACCATCTCAACGCTTCCCCAAGTTCATACCACGTTTGTTGGCCTTTTGTTGCCAACTGAAGGAGTGTATATGTTTCCTTACCTTGGACCACCTTGTGCATTATATAATATGCCTACACTGTGCCCCCACCACCACCACCACCACCACCACCACCCCCACCACCACCACCACACACAGTACAAGTTACATTACGACAGTACAGCACATGTGCTGGTGGTGTGAATGCACTAGTCACTGGTAGAAATAGATCACCAGCGGCAGTTGCAGAGTTTCGATCAACACCACCTGAGCAAAAGGAGTAATTACGTTAGTTGCTACATAGTAGAAAATTAGACAGCACCCATGTGAGCTACAGTGGTTGGGAACATGTGTTGGTGCAGTAGAAACAGACCTCCAGAGTATGTTACATGAGGCTGAGGACCACATGTGTAGTGCACAATGCAGGAAGCAATGTATCTTGCATAAGGGTGTGCACACTGTATGGTATTCCCATATACAGTGGAACCTCAGAAATAAGACCACCATCTGGGCCATGAAAAGTGGTCTTATTTTCAAAGTGGTCTTACTTTCACAATCAAACAATGCATGTGTACATGGATATGGGACTAAACTAAAGTGTTCTTAATTCTAAGGTGGTCGTTTTATAGAGGTGGTCGTTTTATAGAGGTGGTCGTTTAGCAGGACCACTGTATGCATGTTACATGTATATGTTACGTGTATATGGGGTTCAGTGCATCCTATGGTGGGCCCAGTGCATCCTAAGTGGGGTCTAGTGCATTCTATACGGAGTCCAGTGCGTTCTATGTGGTGTCCAGTGCATCCTATTTGGGGTCTAGTGCGTCGCATGGGGGGTCCAGTGCGTCCTATATGGGGTTCAGTGCGTCCTATGGGGGTCCAGTGTGTCCTATATGTGGTTCAGTGCGTCCTATGGGGGTCCAGTGCGTCCTATATGGGGTCCAGTGCATCCTATATGGGGTCCAGTACGTCCTATGGTGGGTCCAGTGCGTCCTATATGGGGTTCAGTGCGTCCTATGGGGGTCCAGTGTGTCCTATATGGGGTCCAGTGCATCCTATATGGGGTCCAGTGCGTCCTATGGTGGGTCCAGTGCGTCCTATATGGGGTCCAGTGCATCCTATATGGGGTCCAGTGCGTCCTATATGGGGTCCAGTGCATCCTATATGGGGTCCAGTGCATCCTATATGGGGTTCAGTGCGTCCTATGGGGGTCCAGTGTGTCCTATATGGGGTCCAGAGCATCCTATATGGGGTCCAGTGCGTCCTATATGGGGTCCAGTGCATCCTATATGGGGTCCAGTGCGTCCTATATGGGGTCCAGTGCATTCTATATGGGGTCCAGTGCGTCCTTTTATGGGGTCCAGTGCGTTCTATATCAGGTCCAGTGCATCCTATGGAGGGTCCAGTGCGTCCTATATGGTCTTGCTTTCATGGCGTCTTCGTTGGTCTCCCTTGGTCTCCACAGGGAGGATCTCCAAGAATGACTGGGTGAAGTGGTTGTGTCAGCTTGGAGTGGAGCTGCTGAAGGAGTCCCCTAGCCCCACCCTGTGTTCCTGTTGGGCTCTTGCTCAAGTGTACAAGTCACTTCCTCAGTGAGTGCAGTGTGTGAGTGTGCATGGGTGAGAGTGACTGGTGAGGTGCTTGAGTGAGTGGCAGTGGCAGTACTCTATACTGAGACTGTTTTGGGACTGTAAATCACAAATTTTTGTATTTTAAGTGTCGAAATATTAAAAAATTCCATTTTCTGAATATGGCCACTTTGATGATGAAAATTTGTGTTTCTGTGATGAGATGTGTGAAAATTTTAGCCAGTGTAATTTGAGGCAATTTGTTCAACTTTTATATTGCAAAACTTTGATAGAATTGCATGCAGTGTTTGTCACTGTGGTAATGAGCACATGACAGTGATGTGAATCAATGATATAATTGCATCTTTGACTCAAAACCATGTCACATGACTGTCATGTGACTTGGTTATTGCAGGGAGAAGCTGTTCAAGCTGTCTGATGAGAACTGGTGGATTGTGGATGACGACATCTGGTGTGACAGCAGTCTTGGCCGGGGGCCGGGTGGAGTGGTCTATGATGAGTGAGTACGTGCAGATGATCTCAGAGGACAGTGTTGAGTGGTGTTCTAGCGGTCAGTGACAGCAGTGCAGGGGAGAGGTACCTGCTGGCCCAACAGGTGAGGATTCTGTGTGTGAGTGCACTGTTAAGACTGCTGTGCTGTCCTGTGCAGCCAGTTCTATTGACCAGAGCTCAGTACATGGCCTTACACTTAAACCTGCCACAACTCTTGCTATGTATGATTAGCTGGTTGCATTTGGGTATGATGTTAAGTGCCATCTTGGTGAGTGTGGACGGAGCACAGTTTGGTGTCCTTGAAGAGGTAGCACTGACTTCCTGTGGTTTGTAACACTGCCGGCATGCCTGTGTGAACACCCCGTACGGGTCTCATTGGGCCAGGAAGTGACTGCACTGAGCAATCTGTTTAGGATGTCCTTCTGTTCTAGTCAAGGAGTGGACACACGTACAACACACACACACACACACTGCACAGTCACAACGTGTACACACACACACATGTATCTACAGTGTACATTGGCAGAGTTTATATTGATACCATGCCAGTCTACCTGTACTTGTCCTGTATTATCTTCACTGTATACATCAGACTAGCTACACAGAGCACCAAACACTGAAACTGTTGATGACAGGCAGACTCATGCACTGTGTGTTTGGGCATGTTAGATTAATGCTTATCAGCTAACCAGTTAATTTGTTGGTTGTGTCTTCTAAATTGAATCCTGTTTATTTGTGTGTACATCATTTTAGAGTCCCTTTTAAAGTAGTCATTTGCACACTCAAAGAGTAGAGTTTACTGTGAACACATGAATTGTAAGATCCAAGTCCATACCCTGGACACAGCTCACCCTGATGGTGTGTTGTGTACAGTGGGAGGACCTCCTCAAGCTAAGTATACTATTAGTGTTGTTCAATGTAGTGTGGAGAGGTTTGTGTCCCTCAAACTATCCCATGCACCCAATGGTGTGGTGTGTAGTGCAAGTTACTGTCCCATATGGTGACTACACATGTGTGCATGTATTATTGGGTGAGCCTGAGCAAGCCCCACTCTAGTGTGTAGTCTATGCTTGGGGTCAGCCGGCTATCTACCTAGCTATCAGTTAGGCATCAGTGGCTGCATACATGGGCAGGGTTTGAGGCTCATCGGGGTCTGTTTCTTGGCCACACCACAAGATGGCCGATGGGACTGCCCACATCCAAAGTTCTTGTCACGGATTCACATTAGGACACCAGAATTGGGTGTCTTGGCAGGCAAAGAACCAGAGCATCTTTACATTTGCACAGTGTGTGGCCGTATGCTACGGATACACTGTGGAACAATGAACAGAACGGCCCAGGGTGTGGCTGGTCCATACTTTCCATTCTTTGTCAGTGATTCAATCCTGCGGACGCTGGAATGTGGTGGATTAGTGGGAGAGTATGCACAGGCTATACCATTTGTGGGGCATTGTTTGCAGTGAACAGCTTTCTATCTGGGATGTAAACCTCTAACTGTATGTTTGTTTCATTTGTGATTCACCTAGCAATAGGCTCTAATGTAGTGTTGAAATTGTGCTAATTGTGACACATCTTGTCCAAGTCTGTCCAGCATCGTCTTGCAGTGGCTGTGTGTGTCATTGTGTGTGTGTGTGCATGTGTTTGTAAGCACCACACTGTGTACATAGCAATGTGTGTGTTGTGTGTACATGAAGGTAGCAATGTGTGCACATTCCACACCACCAGGCCTGTCCACACTTCCAAGCTCTTTCCGTTCTCCTCAACCCGTCTTCAAACTGCCACACCTCCATTGCCTGTTTGTCAGGCACACTCAGTGACATGTATGTGACTGGACTCAGGCTCCCCCCACAATGCCATACATTCACCTAGTAATACATTATGTGAATTGTACATGTTTGGTTTCCAATCCACCCACTCTATTGTATGTGTTGTCTGTCTCCACTCCTCCCCTGCAGTGAGCTGTTGAATGTGTCCTTTGTCTCCTGCTGGATGGAGCGGGGGACGGCTCAGAAGGAGGACTTGGTGGTCAATCTGAAGCTGTCTCTCTCTGTCCCCAACATCCCTGAGATCACACCGACACTCCTCAACCTTGCAGAGTTTATGGAACACTCCAAGGTGGCCTCTGTAAGCTGGGCTCTTACTGAGTGTGCTCTTATTGGGTGTGCTCTTATTGTGTTGGCTTTGGTGTGCTTTAACTATAGGCAGTGGGCCTATATTAGTAGCGTTACTATAGAGCATGTCCACTGATTGTAGCCCCTCCCCCAGGGTCACCTGACACTGAACCCCGCCCTCCTGGGGGAGTGTCCGTAGAACTGCCGAGCATATGCCAAGGCCCTCCACTACAAGGAAATGGAGTTCCACAATGGACCCAACACCAAGATCATGGAGTCCCTCATCAGGTGAGAGGGAGGTGTGTGTGTGGTGTGCAGTGTGTGTTTATGTATGTGTACATGTTTGTGTGTGGGAAGGAGTGTGTTTAGGAACACAGTTTGGTGCTCTTGTTCCCATTTCCAGTTTTGTCTGTCACACACACACACACACACAACTATAGCTACACTCACATGTAGTGTGCTGGTTGGGAGGGAGAAGCTCTTCTTGAAGCTCTAGTGTGCACAGTTGTGATGTGGTTTCAGGGAAAGAGTGGTTTTGGTGTGTATGGAAGGTGTGTGTGTGCACAAGATAGTCTTTTGTGTGTAGTTGACTATAGTCCATTGTAGGCATTGTCTGTGGTCAGTGCTCACCTCACGACTGGTGAGCAAGTGCACTGGAGTGTGTGTGACCTTGTCAGCTGAGGCAGTGCTGACCCAGGGGGGGTCAGACAAGGTCCAGGGATTGCGCAATACCAGCACCTCAATAATTGCATTCCTGGCATTCCAATCGCGTCTCCATATGTTAGCTGACTGTGCTCCAAGGCCGAATGTGCATACCCTGAGCCATGGCAGGGCCTTGTACTGCATTCGCGCCCCTGGTATGACCCGTACGTACGTAGCCAAGGAGCCATATGGTGGATTGGGCTTAATTGTCTGACCGCTTTCACGATTCAGTTTTGCAAGTTATCGCAGCGTTTCTTGAGGATTGCCAGCACGCTTAAGCCATTTCTAGCATCCCTGTTATCGAATGTGACAAATCGTGTACAGAACCAAGACGATTGCAAGGACGTGGCTGCCGATTGCACTCCCATTGCAGAAGCAGTCAACCTATCAGTCTTGCAGTCCTGAAGTGATCGATGAGGACTCGCTATCAGCTTCTAAGGAGTCACTTCCACAGGAGCACTTGCTCAGTACTCCAGATTAGGCTCCATCTGCCTAGTAGCCAGCATCAGCGAACACTCGTACACCGGTGTTGGAAAATGCTCGCAAAACCTATCTAGATGTTGGGGAAGGGCGGGGAAGGGTTCATTTTCTAATAGCCCTTGTCCAACTGTGTGCTCAGAAGCAAAGAAACAAGCGATGCGACGTGTTTCTCGAAATACGTCTGCTCTTAGCTAGTATAGGTAAAATACACAGCAAAGAGCAGCCGCGTCGGCCATTTTGCGGACACACGTGACCTGACCGACCCCCCCTGGTGCTGACCAGCACACAAGGGGATCAGATTACATTGTCACCTTTCATGGGGGAATTCCCTTAATATGTGTGGGTGTGTATTGTACATTCCAGTCATGAGGTGTGACTGGAAATGAAGTGAGAACTACACTTCACACATTAGCCATGTTTGAGTACACTAAACTACATGATGTTGAGCATGTGACAGTCATGTGACTTTACAATGTGATTGCATCACATGACTGTCATGTGACTTTACAATGTGATTGCATCACATGACTGTCATGTGACTTTACAATGTGATTGCATCACATGACTGTCATGCGACTTTACAATGTGTGTAGACTCACTCCACACAGTGTGTGTATGTGAGTGAGTGTTTACCTCATGTCCTGTGTGTGGTGTGGTCTGGTCCAGTGTCCATGAGGATCTCCAAGAATGACTGAGTGGAGTGGTTGTGTCAGCTTGGAGCGGAGCTGCTGAAGGAGTCACCTAGCCCCACCCTGTGTTCCTGTTGGGCTCTTGCTCAAGTGTACAAGGCACTTTCTCAGTGAGTGGAGTGTGTGAGTGTGCATGGGTGAGAGTGACTGGTGAGTGCTTAAGTGGGTGAGTGGCCGTACATCATCCACTCCCAACTCCCTAACTCTTTGCTCCCCCGGCGTCTGCCCTCCCCTCCCACTTTATCCCTCCCTCTACCTCCTCTTCTGCCCCTTCCTTCTCTTTTTGGGCTCTCTGCCCTTCCATCCTTCGCTTATATTCTGGCCCTCCTTCCTCCCCACTTTCCTGCCCCTTTTCCTTCCCCACCCTCTCAGTCCCTACGTACCTTCTCCACCCCCCATCTGCCCCTCCCTCCCCCTCCCCCGACTCTCCATCTGCCCCTCCCACTCCTCCCCCTCTGCCCCTCCCACCCCTACCCCTCTGCCCCTCCCACTCCTCCCCCTCCCCTTTGCCCTGCCCCTCCCACTCCTCCCTCTGCCCCTCACACCCCTCCCTTTGCCCTCCCCCTCCCACTCCTCCCCCTCTGCCCCTCCCACCCTTCTCCCTCTGCCCCTCCCACCCCTCCCATTTGTCCTGCCCCTCCCACTCCTCCCCCTCTGCCCTTCCTACCCTTCTTCCTCTGCCCCTCCCACTCCTCCCCCTCTGCCCCTCCCGCCCTTCACCCTCTGCCCCTCCCACTCCCCCCCTCTGCCCCTCCCACTCCCCCCTCTTCCACTCCAACCCCTCCTCTGCCCCTTCCACTCCTTCCCTTGTGCCCCTCCCACCCTTCTCCCTCTGCCCCTCCCTCTCTTCTTTTGTTCTCTCTGCCCTTCCATCCTTCACTTATATTCTGACCCTCCCTCCTCCCATCCTCCCGGCCCTTCCCCTTTCTCCATCTTCTCGGTCCCTACCTCCTCCTCTCCCCCTTTGCCCCTCCCTCCAGGTTTAAAGATGTCAGTTGTTGCCATGGTGACCTGTCCTCATCACATGACCTGTTTCCTGTTCCTCAGGTAATGACTTCCCCCATGAGAAGGGCATTGATGTGTGTCGTCAAGTGCAGCTGCTGATTGATCAAGCCACTGCACATGAGAACCTCTGCCAGTGCTACATCGGATGGTGAGTGTGTGGTCCCCTTGTGTGTTGATGTGTGTGGGAGGGAGGAGGAGGGAGATGTACACTGAGTGTACAGTGGGTAGCTGGTCATTGACTGGTGCCATGTAGTTAGTGTAGTGTGTGTTACACCTCCCACCCCTCTGCCTCTCCCACTCCAACTCTTTCACCGTTTGCCCCTCTCGTGTTACACTTCTCTACCCCTCCAACCCCTTCCCCTCTATCTGCCCCTCCCACCTCTCCCCTCTTCCCCTCCCATCCCTTGCCCTCCCTACCCTCCTCACCTCCCACCCTCCCCCTCTGCCCCTCCCACCCCTCCCACCTCTCCCACCTCTCCACTTGCCCCTCCCACCCATCCCCCTTCGCCCCTCTTACCCCTCCCCCTCCCCCTCTGCCCCTCCCACCCCTTCCCTGTAGATCTGCTCCTCTCACCCCTTCCCCCTGCCCCTCCCACCCCTCTCCTCTGCCCCTCCCACCCCTTCCCTCTGCCCCTCCCACCTCTCTCCTCTGCCCCTCCCACCCCTCCCCTTCTGCCCCTCCCACCCCTCCCACCCCTCCCCCTCTGCCCCTCCCACCCCTCCCCCTCTGCCCCTGCCCCTCCCACCCCTCCCCTCTGCCCCTCCCCCTCCTTTCTCCAGCTGCTGTTAGTGTAGTGTGTGTTACAGTACTCCTCTTCATGCATGCTGTACAAGTCACTCACTGACTTAGTTGGAGTGAAATAATGCACTCTCTCATCTGTCTCCCCTGCTCACACACACACACATACACACACACACACACACACACACACACACACACACACACACACACACACACACACACACACACACACACTGCAGGTATTCAACCTTCTTGTCTGCTGACGTGGACATTAACACTAAATACATACTCTATCTAATTATGTATTGTAAATGAGTCATAATTAATTTTGGTATTAATTCAAGTGGAGTCTATTCATCAGAACACATGTCAGTGTAGTCTCCTGTTCAAGTGTTGCATGTCCTCAAGTGTGTGTGTAGGTGTGTGCATGGTGAGCTCCTGTGTGGCCTGTCATGTGACAGGACACTGCTGTAACCACATGCATGGCAAGGACTGGGTAGTGTAAACAGAGGTGGGTGTTGTAAGGATGTCAGTTATATCATAGTGGAGGGAAGTAGAGGATGGGTCATGTGAACAGGTGCATGGACTCCCAGGGCTCCTTTGGGACTGGTTAGTGCAAAAGACACATCCAATCTCTGTTTTGTTGGCTAACACATCAGGTCACTCTAGATCTGATCAGGAGGTGAATGCACACAGACTCCCCCTCAGGCCCCATTTGGAGAGGACAGTCCAAGTAATGCAGACACCCCACACTCCTCTAGCTCACACAGCAGACCACTTCACTCTTCTGACCAACTCCCATGCACCCATCACTCAGTCATGGACCAGATACATCACATCCAATGTACCCTTAGACCTGCACTGTTAACACACACACACATGTACAGTCCACCACTCACCCAATGTGGGTAGGAGTGTGTGCGTCTACTTGCACTCACCCTACAAAGTGCACAGTGTGGTAGACAGTGAAGGGACAGGTGGACAACGTGTACTTGGATGGAACAGCAGTGGAAGAATTGCGTATTATTTACACAATCATGCTCTTTCTCCTGAAAGGAGTTTGAGTTATGAAGATCTCCATCTGACACAAGAGTAGCTATTTCACCCTCTCCCCATCTTGTCCTGCCCACCCTCAGATGTTGGCTGACTAGCTACAAACACTTGTCTCTGCTGCAGAAGGTGGAGGTGTTTGAGCACACACTGGAGAGCACTCAGGATGAACTCCAGTAGTTACAACCTGTGGCACTGTTGTGTGTATCACCAAAGGACACTGCAGTCACTGCTGTACATGTGTGTGTGCTGTGTATGCACTCATTATGACGTCATTCGGGCGCCTTACCAGATATGGGTATTGTCGAGTCATTTCGTTGCTATGGTAGTCAGTGCTACACGCCCCAAAATCCAAGACCTTTAGTAGAGTTTGAGTTGTTTAGAGTCAGTGCTAGAAATAGAGTCATAGTTGAGTTTGTTAGAGTCGTTCTCTACCGGCCGGGCAGCCCTGGGCCTGCCAGGTGGCTTAGTGGAGGTAAGTCCTTTTGCAAGTGGTTTGTGTGGAGTGGCTTGTTTGCTGTTTAGGAAGCGTTCAAGTGTGCAAATCTAGCTACAGTTCACTAGCTAGCTAATGGCTGTCAAGTAGTTAGCTAAGTTCCGTAATTTCTAGTTGCTTCAACTGCAGCTTATTTAGCTACAAATCTTTCCCATCTTTCATGCAGGTCACTCTCTCCCAACCGCCTTTTAATAGTGCCCGGCCACAGACCACACGGCCCAGTCCCTCTTGTATCAGCTCAGCCAGCTGATACTTTCCCGTGCACACTCCTCCGACAGAGGAAGCATTGCGTCCCTTCAGCACCAGGTTAACAGTTAACAGCAGCCTCGCAACTGACACCTTCCTGTGCATACTCCTCCGACAGAGGAAGCGCTGCGTCTCTTCAGCACTCATTTAACAGTTGACAGCAGCCTCGCTGGAAATTCACACCGTTCGTTCCACCGTCATCAGCAGCGCCGTCCAGCCGAACACTTCAACACTCCTCCCTCCTTAACCCCTCGCCTCCTCCGCGACCAACACACTCAACCCACCCCCCTACGGCTCAGTCTCTCGCAAGTTGCCCTCCGCACCCGACTGACTCTTCACCGTATTCGCTCCTCCAACAGCCCGTCCATTATCACCGTCTGGTTTCCCCCGTTCACCGTCCTGCTCAACACCTCCGCACGCCTCCCTCCTTACCGCCTCGCCTCCTCCACCAACCACCAACAGCTGCAACTCTCCGCTCCTTCCTCACGCGACGGCCGACAGTAGCAGCCAACACCTCTGCCCTCCTCCCTCCCTAGCGCCTCAGCCCAACACCTCTCCAACTGGTGAGTGCTCTTATACTGTATTGCAGTAGTGCATCCAACACACGTGGTGCTGTAGGTGGGTGAACCTGTGCCCTAGCTGGAGCTTTGAATGGTAGCTAGTAGCCTGCATGTGAAGGGGCTGTAGTCAAGGTGGATCTAGCAGGGGCTACTATTGGCCTCAGGCCCCTCCTTCCTTAGCCTATTGGTATAGATGGAGCAAGTTAAGATGGCTTGTAGCACATGTTGAGTGATTTCCAGTCATTAGCAGTAAATTGTAGGCAGTTGTAGTAATGAGCCAAATTGTTTAGTAGTCAGGCATTTTGGGAGGCATTTTGTCTCTCTGTGTGTGAAGCTGTTCATTCAACAAGTGGTCCATTGTGTCTTCTGTAGGTCCCACCTTCACTTGTACTTTATTAGAGAAAATTGGAGATGGCTCTTTGGTGGGCTTGTAGAGAGTGTGACTTGTTCAAAGTGAGGAGGTTAATTAAAGAGGGCTGGGATGTGAACACCAGAGGTGGTGAGTATGGCAAAACACCTTTAATAGAGGCAGCTGAGAGGGGTCACAACCAAGTGGTGGAGGAGCTCATTAGAAAAGGAGCTCGTGTGAATGTAAAGGACAATGATCAACTAACTGCCCTTTACTGTGCCAGCTGGTGGAGTCATTGCAGTGTTGTGAAAACACTGTGTGCAGCTGGTGCAGACACCAATGTACAAGGTCACTGGGGAGAGACCCCTTTGATGGGGGCAGCTGTGAGGGGTAGTGATGAAGTAGTGTGTGAACTGATTAGAGCAGGTGCTAGTGTGAATGTTGTCACTAGCAGTGAGTGCTTGTCTGGGGTAGCTGCTGGCTCAACAGCGCTACATTTTGCTGCTGACAAGAATTGCAGTGCTGTGAAAAGACTGTGTGCAGCTGGTGCAGACACCAATGTACAAGATCATTGTGGAGTGACCCCTTTGATGAGGGCAGCTAAGAGGGGTAGTGATGAAATAGTGTGTGAACTGATTAGAGCAGGTGCTAGTGTGAATGTTGTCACTAGCAGTGAGTGGTGGTATGGGGTAGCTGCTGGCTCAACAGCCCTGCATTATGCTGCTGAATGCAATCATATTAAATGCGGTGTTCTACTCGTGGAGGCAGGAGCAGATATGACAGTAAGGAACAAGGACTCCAAATCTCCCCTGGACCTTGCATCAGGTGACTTCCAACAATCTATTCTACAGGTACAGTCTTTCTCTACCAAGCGCATTGTAGCAGTAATTGGCAATGCTGAACACGGCAAGAGTACACTGATAGCAGCTCTGCAAGCCGAGGGCAAAAACATTTTCATGAGGTTTGCCAACTGGTTCACACAAGTGCAGGACATCAGACAACGCACAGCTGGAATTGAAGCAGTCCAGTTCTCCAGTCGTAAGTATGGACAGACATTGTTCTATGACTTTGCCGGTCAGACTGATTACCATGGCCCTCATCAGTCCTTCTTGGAGGCCATCCTGAGCAAGCCAGGAGCGTCTGTGACCCTGTTACTTCTGGTAAAGGCAACCAATGAGGAAGACATCATCATAAAACAGATCACTCGTTGGCTGCAACCTCTAGCTCTTATGTCAGTCCCATCCACTCCACAAGTGATCCTTGTTGGCAGTTTCCTTGACCGAGTAAAGTCCAAAGAGGAAGCAGCCGAGAAGCTGCTACGATGCACTAAGTCAGTGCAGGAGGAGTTACCTTTTGACGTCCAGGGTCCGTGTCTCCTGGACAGCCGCAAACCTGAATCTGAGGGTATCAATCAGATTTGTAATTTGTTTCAAGAGAATCAGCCTCTCCAGTTGAACTCGGACACTTTCCCATACAGCCTTCACTGGATCATGAAGCAAATGCAAAATACATTCTCTGTTCCAGCCATCACACTGCACACCTTCCAGTCATGGCTGCTGGACGAAGCCAAGCTGGTCCTCAGGAACTTTCCCCCACCTGAGAGCATGTGTCGTGACCTAGCGGCAGTTGGTCACGCCCTCTTTCTCCCCAACAAGCAGGACCCCTCCCAAAGTTGGCTCGTTGTGGACCTCCAAGCTATTCTCCACGATGTGTATGGCACCCTGTTCAGTGGGTCACAGGGCAAGGTCAACCAGTTTGGTCTCCTCCACTGCAGTCAGCTGGCTGAGCTGTTTCCCAAGTTTGATCTGACAATGATCCAAGAGGTCCTTATCAGCCTTGAGTTCTGCATCCAGGTCAATGCAAGGATGCTACAGGACAGCCTTGTGAAGCTAACTGCCGGTACTGAGGGAGAGGGATGGCTGTACTTCCCTGCTCTGGTGTCAGCCCAACCTCCTGAGCTCTTCCCAAAGGATGCTGACTCACAGCACCTCCAGTGGGTGTGCTGGCAACTGAGGACGGAGGAGAAGCATCTCATCTCTGCGCATCTCCTCCAGTCCATCATCCTCCGCCTTGTAGCCAATCATGTGTTTACCCACAAGTTGCCCAGTGCAAGACAACACTGCTGCAGTGTTTGGACGAATGGTCTTTCCTGGATGTCCATCACTGGTGTAGACATTGCGGTCCAGATAAGTGACAGCCATGTGGTCCAGGTTTTTGGACGCAGTGAAATGGGACCTGAGAAACTTTACCAATATGTGTCAAACATTGTCCAAGATGTCATCAAAACAACTACCCAGCTGTCACCGAAACTGAAGGCCACATCCTACATTGTGCACCCGTACACACTCGCTACATTAGAGGACACCAAAGCACCTTCTGCTGACACTCTTTATCCTGTTTTAAGTATTGTTGACAGTATCAGTGTTGGAGGCGACCATGTTCTATCTCTGTTAAAAGAGACTGGCTGTCTTTCCCGTCGGACGAGTGTCACTGAATTATTTGGAGGCTGGTCTCCTTCTCTGTCAGTTGTACAAGACATGGACTTTAAGAGGGAGCCACAGAGTGGTGAGTGTGTGTTTTCTCTCCCTGTTTGATGGAAGCCATTCCTTCAGTGTACCTCCTTACTGTACCCTCATATACATGTAATGGCCACCCATTCAACTAGTATGATGTGGTGTTGACTAGCCTAAAGGTTGGACACTTGCTTCCTCCTCCTTTAATTTGTTCCTGCCGTTCCACTCTCTTCAGACCTGCCCTCAGTACCATCATCCTCCAGCTCCCAAAGTGGAGCTACCACTGCTGACAAGGGACTCTCCCCAGAGATGGAGGCACTGCCTACAACACAGCAAGGTATGCTCCATGCAGTGTCACTACACACACGAGTGCACCTCACAGTGTACCGAGTGTGGGAGGTGTGTCCCTACTGTCTCTGTTGGAGTCTCATGCAATCCACTAACCCCAAGTGTCATGTGGTGACCCCTTAGTGTACAGAGGAAGTTTAGTGTGTGGCTCAGTTGGCCGGTGACATTCAGATTTCGTGCTAATGCTAATTGGGAAATGGGGAATTCCCCCTTCAGCTGCCCTAACATGTTATCAGGTTTGTGTACCATGTGTCTTCCCTTTCCATGAAGCTGTACAAGTTCTTGATGTCTTTCGGGACCAGTTCATTGAGGAAATGGATGCTAATGCTGTCGTCCTGGAACTTCTACACAACAATATCATTGATAGAGGTGACCAGAGGACAATCGCAGCAAACACTAACCCAACACAGCAGAATCAGTTTCTTCATTTGATATTGAAGAAGAAGTGCACTGAGGATGCCTTTGAGACCGTCTGTGACATCATCACTGCAGTTAAGGGGAACCCTAAAATGAAAGCGTTGGGTGAATCTATGAAGAGGAGACTGGAGACAGGTGAGTAACGTTTGAGCATGTGTGTGTGGGGGGGGGGAGGGTGTATGTAGATGTCATTGTGTTTGATGTGTGTGCTGACTTAGTTAGCCAAACACTGTTCCATACCCCCTTTTACGTTGCAATTCCACTCTCTTCAGACCTGCCCTCAGTACCATCATCTTCCAGCTCCCAAAGGGGAGCTACCACTGCTGACAAGGGACCCTCCCCAGAGGCACTGACTACTACATGGCAAGGTATGCTCCATGCAGTGTCACTACACACGAGTGCACCTCACAGTGTACTGAGTATAAGAGATGTGTCCCTTTTGTCTCTGGAGCCCACTAACCCAGTCTAGCATGCTAGACCCTCCCCACCTTGAGGATTTGACTGGTATGAGGCTGTTTGCTGTGTCCACTAAGCACCTTTAGTCGAAGGGTCTAGCTAGCTAGACTGGAGTGCACCTCACATTGTAAAAGTGTGTGCTTGTGTGTGCATGTGTGTTTGGAGGGATTGACGCAAGCTCTTTACACTAAATTTGGCTACAGCAGCAGACAAGAGAGTGGTTCATAACACCTACTCTGGTCCCACCCCATCTACAGATGGACACGCCCTCTTCAACATGGACTCTGCCCCCACCTTACAGGCCATGAAGCAGTTCGTTGTCCGTGATGTTGAAGTGGCCAGAGATTGGAGCCTGATAGCCATCCATCTGGGTGTGGAGGCCTCTGTTGTGAGAATGGCCACAGCAAACCGATGTGAGCATGCGTGTGCCAACATCTTAGAGCGGTGGTTGTCTGAGGAAGCAGGCACAGGAGAGAAGGGGAGGACTTGGCACACTGTGCTGTCTGCAGTGGAGAGTGCTGGGCACAAGGCCTTCTCACAGCAACTCAAGACGAAGCTGTTCAGTCTCCAGTGAACTTAGACCCCAGCAGTACAGAACTCACAGTACATTGTAACTATACACACACAGTACTAGTATATTGTGTTGGTGTGTTCACTTGTATCTTATAATTATTGTATGTTTTGTAAGAATTCTGTTGCCAACTGTCCTCTATAATGATATTCATGATCGAGCCGCCATGCAAGCTAATAATTACTATTCGTCACGTGCATGCACTAAATTCTGCACAGCTGCGAAGTATTCCACGTGCTCGAGGACTGGATTGGAGGAGTTTTAGGATATCGGCTCTGTTTTGCGAACGCTGGACTTCACTCTGCGTCCCAAAGTATGTTCTACTCAGGTGAAGACCACATCCCGTGACAGCACATGCGGGGAACTATAAGGAACGAGTTAGCGTTTGGTTCTGCAGCGGTCGTCTTCCTTCTTCACTGAATCGGCCCCAGTCGTTCACAGTCTTCCCGGACCACTTGACAGTCTCTAACGGACACGCTCTGGAGGGCCGTAGACCTCGAGTGGGCGGGAGAGTGAGTTGTGGGCGGAATGCACCAGTGTTCTCACCATTTAGGCCAAGGGTCAGCTGCACCCTTTGCTGGTTGTTCTGGCTGAGGTACACCCATAACTGTAGACACGTGGTAGTCTGGTCCAGGCAACCTGTATATATATGTGTGTGTGTGTCAGTCCTTCAACACTCCTTTCTGTGGTCACCACACACTGCACCCCCTTACTAGGCTGGTGCCCGGCCAGCCCTCCACCCCCGCCTTAATTGCTGTCATCACCGGTATTGATTACTGAGTGTGGTGTGTACATTCCAGGGGGTTCCCCTTTGCCCAGCCTGCCCCAGTCCTTCCGGTTGTGTTAACCTTCTTTATGTCCATTAATATGACATGTGATTGCATGCATGTCTGTTACCAATGTGTACACATCCCAGTTGGTATGTTGGTAATGTACAGTGTGTTGTGTCCTACCACCAGACTCCCCTCACACTGTGTACAGGTGAAGGAGACGCGGAAGAGGCTGTACCACAGTGAGTCAGGTGTGAAGAAGATGACCGTCGGACATCACCTCAGTGAGAGGTCCTACACAATTGAGTGAAGCCACAACTTGTTCTCAGCAGAGAGGGTCAAGAGGCAGGACTTTGTCAAGTTGGATGAAGGTAGGGAAGATTTGGGTGTGGAGACCAGTGGTGTGGAGATTTGGGTGTGGGGACCAGTGGGGCGGAGATTTGGGTGTGGGGACC
>OZ025883.1:7027755-7040255 GCA_964019415.1 Ianthella basta
GTCCAGTGCGTCCTATGGGGGGTCCAGTGCGTCCTATGGGGGGTCCAGTGCATTCTATATGGGGTCCGGTGCGTCCTATATGGGGTCCAGTGCGTTCTATATGGTGTCGAGTGCATCTTATTGAGGGTCCAGTGCGTCCTATATGGGGGTCCAGTGCATCCTATATGGTGTCGAGTGCATCCTATATGGGGTCCAGTGTGTCCTATGGGGGGTCCAGTGCGTTCTATATGGTGTCCAGTGCATCCTATGGGGGGTCCAGTACGTCCTATATGGTGTCCAGGGCATCCTATGGGGGGTCCAGTGCGTCCTATGGTGGGTCCAGTGCATCCTAAGTGGGATCTAGTGCATTCTATATGGAGTCCAGTGCGTCCTATGGGGGGTCCAGTGCATCCTATGGGGGTCCAATGCATCCTAAGTGGGGTCTAGTGCATTCTATATGGAGTCCAGTGCGTCCTATGGTGGGTCCAGTGTGTTCTATGGGGGGTCTAGTGCATCCTAAGGGGGTCCAGTGCATCCTATATGGGGTCCAGTGCGTCCTATGGTGGGTCCAGTGCATCCTATGGGGGGTCCAGTGCGTCCTCTATGGGGTCCAGTGCGTTCTATATGGGGTCCAGTGCGTCCTATGGTGGGTCTAGTGCATCCTAAGGGGGTCCAGTGCATCCTATATGGGGTCCAGTGCGTCCTATGGTGGGTCCAGTGCATCCTATGGGGGGTCCAGTGCGTCCTCTATGGTGTCCAGTGCATCATATGGGGGTTGCAGCGCGTCCTATATTGGGTCCAGTGCATCCTATGGGGGTTGCAGTGCGTCCTATATTGGGTCCAGTGCATCCTATGGTGGGTCCAGTGCATCCTAAGTGGGGTCTAGTGCATTCTATACGGAGTCCAGTGCGTTCTATGGGGGGTCTAGTGCATCCTAAGGGGATCCAGTGCGTCCTATGGTTGGTCCAGTGCATCCTATGGAGGGTCCTGTGCGTTCTATATGGTGTCCAGTGCATCCTATGGGGGGTCCAGTGTTTTCTATATGGGGTCCAGTGCATCCTATACGGAGTCCAGTGCGTCCTATGGGGGGTCCAGTCCGTTCTATATGGGGTCCAGTGCGTCCTATGGGGGGTCCAGTGCGTCCTATGGGGGGTCCTGTGCGTCCTATGGGGGGTCCTGTGTGTTCTATATGGTGTCCAGTGCATCCTATGGGGGGTCCAGTGCGTCCTATGGGGGGTCCTGTACGTTCTATACGGTGTCCAGTGCATCCTATTGGGGGTCCAGTGCGTCCTATATGGGGTCCAGTGCATCCTATGGTGGGTCCAGTGCATCCTAAGTGGGATCTAGTGCATTCTATACAGAGTCCAGTGCGTGTCCAGTGCGTCCTATGGGGGGTCCAGTGCGTCCTATGGGGGGTCCAGTGCGTTCTATATGGGGTCCAGTGCGTTCTATATGGTGTCTAGTGCATCTTATGAGGGGTCCAGTGCGTCCTATATGGGGTCCAGAGCGTCTTTTATGGAGTCCAGTGCGTTCTATGTGGGGTCCAATGTGTCCTATGGGGGGTCCAGTGCGTTCTATGGTTGGTCCAGTGCATCCTAAGTGGGGTCTAGTGCATTCTATACGGAGTTTAGTGCGTCCTATGGGGGGTCCAGTGCGTCCTATGGGGGTCCAGTGCGTCCTATGGTGGGTCCAGTGCATTCTAAGCGGGGTCTAGTGCATTCTATACAGAGTCCAGTGCGTCCTATGGGGGGTCCTGTGCGTTCTATATGGTGTCCAGTGCATACTATGGGGTGTCCAGTGCGTTCTATGGGGGGGGTCCAGTGCGTCTTATATGGTGTCCAGTGCATCCTATGGGGGGTCCAGTGCTTCCTATGGGGGATCCAGTGCGTCCTATATGGGGTTCAGTGCGTCTTATATGGTGTCCAGTGCATCCTATGGGGGGTCCAGTGTGTCCTATGGGGGTCCAGTGCGTCCTATGGGGGGTCAAGTGCGTCCTATATGGGGTCCAGTGTGTCCTATGGTGGGTCCAGTGCGTCCTATGGGGGGTCCACTGCGTCCTATGGTAGGTCCAGTGCATTTTATAGGGTCCGGTTCGTTGTATATGGGGTCCAGTGCATCCTATTGGGGATCTATTGCATCCTATAGTGGGGTCTAGTACATTCTATACGGAGTCCAGTGCGTCGTAAGTGGGGTCTAGAGCATTCTATATGGCATTCAGTGCGTCCTATGGGGGGTCCAGTGTATCCTATATGGGGGTCCAGTGCGTTCTTTATGGCATCCAATGCATCCTATGGGGGGTCCAGTGCGTCCTATATGGGGTCCAGTGCGACCTATGGTGGGTCCAGTGCATCCTAAGTGGGGTCTAGTACATTCTATACGGGGTCCAGTGCGTCCTATATGGGGTCAAATGCGTCCTATGGCGGGTCCACTGCGTCCTATATGGGGTCCAGTGCATCCTATATGGGGTCCAGTGCATCCTAGTGGGAGTCCAGTGTGTCCTATATGGGGTCCAGTGCATCCTATATGGGGTCCAGTGCATCCTATTGGGGGTCCAGTGTGTCTTATATGGGGTCCAGTGCGTTCTATATGGCGTCCAGTGCATCCTATGGGGGGTCCAGTGCGTCCTATATGGGTCCAGGGCCTCCTATATGGGGTCCAGTGCGTCCTATATGGGGTCCAGTGGGTCCTATGGTGGGTCCAGTGCGTCCTATGGGGGGTCCACTGCGTCCTATGGTAGGTCCAGTGCATTTTATAGGGTCCGGTTCGTTGTATATGGGGTCCAGTGCATCCTATTGGGGATCTATTGCATCCTATATGGGGTCCAGTGTGTCCTATGGGAGATCCAGTTCATTGTATATGGGGTCCAGTGCATCCTATATGGGGTCCAGTGCGTTCTATGGTGGGTCCTGTGCATCCTATATGGGGTCCAGTGCGTTCTATGGTGGGTCCAGTGCATCCTACATGGTATTCAGTGCATCCTATGGGGGTACCAGTGCGCTCTATGGGAGGTTCAGTGCATTTTATATCAGGTCCAGTGCGTCCTATATGGTCTTGCTTTCATGGCGTCTTCGTTGGTCTCTCTTGGTCTCCACAGGGAGGATCTCCAAGAATGACTGTGTGGAGTGGTTGTGTCAGCTTGGAGTGGAGCTGCTGAAGGAGTCCCCTAGCCCCACCCTGCGTTCCTGTTGGGCTCTTGCTCAAGTGTACAAGTCACTTCCTCAGTGAGTGGAGTGTGTGAGTGTGCATGGGTGAGAGTGACTGGTGAGTACTTGAGTGAGTGGCAGTGGCAGTACTCTGTACTGAGACTGTTTTGGGACTGTAAATCACAAATTACTAGTTATCATGTTTACAGCAAATTATGGAATTTTCCATTTTTGACCACTCTGAAGGTAGAAGTTATATTTATTGCATAGCAACATGTGTGAAAGTGTTTGTAACTGCATTTTAGACTATTTCCTCATTTTTGTACTCTTATTTCTATTGCCATATGCCATATTCCCTGGTGACTTTCACTCGGTGGTGCCAGTTCCCTATGTTTGTAAGAGATGCATAAATCCTCTGGGGGGATGCCATATTCCCTAGTGAAATTCATTTAGGGGAACCAGATGCCTAATGTTTCCAGAGGATTCCTAAATCCCTAGGGGGATGCCATATTCCCCAGTGAAATTCATTTAGGGGAACCAGATGCCTAATGTTTCCAGAGGTTGCCTAAATCCTTAGGGGGATGCCATATTCCCCGGTGACTTTCACTCGGTGGTGCCACTGTGCCGTGTTTGTAGGGGATGCCTAAATCATGTGGTGGTGGTGGTTGTATTCAATTTAGCCTGTGTTTCTCACTGGAGCTCCTTGTGTTCAATTGTACGTACTTGTACAAACATTTTCACACATGTTGCTATGCAATAAATATAACTTCTACACTTGTTCTGAAAAGAAATGTCAATTCCCTTAAAATTACGCATTCCCTTAACATGCAGTATTTAATCATTGTCCCTTCAACCGTCTTCCTTACCACTGGGCAGGTCAGGGGAAGGGACTGGCTTAGCAAGGTTCATTTCAGTGTGTCAAAGGTCAATTACTTCCGTACGTTCAAACTTCTCCAACTTTAACATGAAATTGCCTCCATCGCTGTCTGCTATCGCTCTTTCCTGGTCTTCTAGAGGAAGATGTCCCTGAAGTCATTCCTGGCCGCAGCCTTTCCACTCAAAGCAGTACCCAGCCCTCTACAAGCTCTCCGTGCAGCACGTTCTCTTACTTTTGAATACACTCGATTTTCCAAAGATATAATGTCCAACTATCACAAGAAAAAATATTCAATTTCCCATACTGTGTTTTTAATGGGAATTGAATTTTACCCGCCTTGGTTTTTCACTAATTCACAGTACTGGAAACATGCAACCAAAACCGTTTTCAGGAAATAAGTAAAACCCACTGCCCAACACATGATGGGTTTTGCATGAAACACACTGTACTGTGCCACACTGCAATGGTGTACATTTACTATTACCCATGCTGTGATTTGCACAATAACCATACTATATACCATGGTGGGTTTTCATCAAAACACACTGTACTGTGCCATGTAATTATGCAGTGCAACACAATGTGGGTTTTATTGAAATTACATGTTGTGTATTTCCCACGATGGGTTTACAGTTAATACCCACCATGGGTTTAATGCACTTCACATGCTGTGAATTACTCAAACCACTCAACATGTAGTGGGGTTTGCACAAATCCCATTGCATGCAATGGGCACAAAAAACAGATGGTGGGTTTAGCATAAAATACTGGAACAGATGGTGGGTTTAGCATAAAATACTGAAACAGATGGTGGGTTTAGCATAAAATACTGAAACAGATGGTGGGTTTAGCATAAAATACTGGAACAGATGGTGGGTTTAGCATAAAATACTGGAACAGATGGTGGGTTTAGCATAAAATACTGGAACAGATGGTGGGTTTAGCATAAAATACTGGAACAGATGGTGGGTTTAGCATAAAATACTGGAACAGATGGTGGGTTTAGCATAAAATACTGAAACAGATGGTGGGTTTAGCATAAAAACTTACCGTAACACATACATGTAAATAGAAATGGGGGTTAACAAGCATCAGTTTGTAGACTTGTTTAAAACACTTGAGCTTCTTCTGTTTGCCTCAGCGACACACCAGACAAACTGTTCTTTGTCTCTTCAACTATTCCAAAGAGCAATTCAAGAGAAGGGAATAGTATAGCACGGTCAAATTCCACGTTTCAAGATCCAATTGCTCACTTACCTGATGGAGGCCGCCTCCATTGTCCTCTGCTCGTGCTGTTTCCTGACCCTCTAGTAGAAAGTGTTGTTGCTGGCCGCAGCATTCCCGTTCGAAGCAGTACTACTGCCAAAGCTCAGCCGAATATGTGGCCATGCACGCGCACCCTCGTCTTCTGCTCGAGCTGCTTCCTGGCCCTCTAGAAGAGGATGTCGTTGCTGGCCGCAGCCTTCTCATTTGAATGGTATCTACTGCCAACGCACAGCAGAATCCGTAGCCACCCATATGCGTCTCGTTGACATCAACAGGTGTTCTTGCTCTCTCTAACAATCCGCCCCTTTTTCGAAGATGCAAATCTCTGCGCATGCGCAAGTAAGAATGACGTCATAATGTGTGACTATTCGTGACCTTGAAAATGGCTGCCACGCTGTTTGCACGTAATTTAATTAAGTGAAGCTACACGATACGTATACATAATTCTGTCTTCTACCCGCCTGTTATCAGTCACAGTACGAAAATCTTGTCAGCAAGCACGAAGTAGCCTTTTAAGGTTGATATGATTAGCACCTACTTCTGGCACAGGATATGGGTCCCAGGAATGATTCATCAAGTGCCTGAAAGCCCTTGGTAGCCAGCTACCTATACTCGGGTATGGTGTGATATCGGACTTCCCCTACAAACTGTGGCAACTGCATGTAAAGCTACTGCAGACTGTTCATCGAGCTACTATAAACAATAAAATTTCGCGGTTTATAATTATGTATAGTTAATTCTCTATGGAAATTTCATGCCAATTCGGCCCCACTGGGTTTTATGCGTAACAGCTAGCTATGCATACGTACATGCTGTACGATCAGCAACACAAGCAGTTCCACCTACTGTATATGTGTGATGGCTTACTAAGGAAAGGGACATAGCTATAGCTATAGTTATGGAAATGCTTGCAACTGTGACATTCCTAGGCCTGTCTTGCGAAGTCCATGACTTGCAGTATATTAGCTGTGCACAGCTGCATGCACATGTGCACAATGTATATGCATACATTGCAATTGTATACTTCCATTTGACCCAGCTCAAGTCCTGTTTCCACTGCCTTCATGCATATGGTTTCTGTCATCCCTGTTGCTTTGCTGATTCAGCCTCTTCCACCTGTACTCCTGTCCAACTCACCATTGGTTGCGGCGCCTCTCTCAGCACTGCGCACTTGAAAACACTGAAGATGTCAGTGATTGCATGTCCTGCATAGCTGCCCCAATAGCTATAGCTGATTCTGAGCCATTAACTGCCGGCTCACTTTAGCTTGTTTGCAAGCAAGTTGCCAACTCACTTTCAGTTAACATGGACATTATGCACATTACATGCTGACTGTACTAAACAGAGAATAAACCACCATCACTGCACAGTGACCATTATGGGAACTGCACTATTCAGACTATATTATTCACACAATTATTACGTGTTCTTGTTTCCCATGATGGGAATAGCATGCAATCCCCATCATGGGTATATTGCATAGAACTTGGTTGTAGCAAACAAAGTATAACCCATCATCATATGGCACAATACCCATCACAGGAATTGTATAATTCCCGAAATGAAAGAACACATTGGTGGGTTTGCTTTTCCCATCATGGGAATTATACATGATCAATGCTGCACAAATATAAGATAAACCCATCATTGCAGTATACAATACCCATCATGGGAAATGTATACTATTTTCCTGTGTTAATTCACATGATGGGAAATGTCGGTTAAAACCCACTATCGGTATACCATACACAGGATGGGAAATGCATGATTCACAGGATGCTCAAGTCACTTGGTGTGTATTTGATATTTCCCATTAAATCAGAACATGGGAATTTGTAAAGCTAACAGTTAAACTCATTATCGGGATTTCCGAATAATGGGTTTCATAACAATCCCATACTGGGAAATGCATACTTTTTTCCTGTGTCTGTGTGCTGCACATCCAACCACCTGAACACCCTCTCCCTTGCCCTCTCCCCTCCCTCTCCTCTCCCCTACCATTTCCCATGTTCATCTGTTAGTGCTCATGTGAGTCCAGTTCACTGTTCAAATGGTCCCCCTACACTCCTCACAGCGTTGGCCCCTCCCCCTCCTAGTGCTGTGTGTGTTTGGTACTTTCTGTATATTTAACATGTTGTGTGTCTTTCCCAAACACAGACTGGTGCATGGACATTAAGTGCTGTGTTCTATTCTCCATGCTGTAATGAATATAAACACCCACTCTATTCCACACAACGGGTGTTATCCCTTCCCACGGTGTGTGTGTGTGTCTCCCAAACACACTCTTTCCATGCAGTGTGTGTTGGCGTGTCTCGTGTGCTGTGAAATACACTAACCCCATCTTGTATAGTTTGTACCAGCCACTGTCCCATGATGGGAATACAGTGGGAGATGGTCATTACCCATCATGGGCTGTCACCTCACAACCAAAACTGACCTCCTTGTGAATTAACCAAATCCCTTTACTTAACACATGATGTGTTCTGTGTACAGTCCATTGTACCATACTGTGGTGTGATGTGGGGCAGTGTACACCACACATGGTGGGGAGTATGTGAAACACAGTACATGGAACATGGTGGGGGTTGTGTATAATACATTGTGTAATGTGTACTCAAACCTGCTCCCACTCCACCTGTGTGTGTCCATCCCTACCCCAACCCACTCCCCTCCTCTCCCTCCCTCTCTGTTCCCCCACTGTGCTCAAAGTGGTCCCTCCTCCCTCTCCATCCTCTGTGTGCAGCTGTAGCCTCGTCTGGACAGACTCAATTTGGGAATGGTCAGACTGCAATAGGTAAGGTCCCTAGTGTGATTGACACATGCCAGCACAGTGGTGTGTGTTCTTGCATGAGATCTCCATGACCTCAGCTTCTTGCCCAAACCTTCTTGTCTGTCATGGGACAGGACACTGCTGTAACCACATGTACCTGTATGGCAATGATTGTATAGTGTGTGTGTAGGAGAGGTGGGTGTGTAAGGTCAGTTATCATATAATTACAGACACCTCCAATCTCTATTGTACTAGCTGACCCATCAGGTTACTCTGATCAGGAGGTGAATGCACACAGACCCCCCTCAGGCCCCATTTGGAGAGGTCAGTGCCCCTTTCCATTTGATGTGTAATACATAGAGGAGAGTAACTAGGATGTGGAGGGCAAGGAGGCGTTTATTGTAATGTGTAGCTAGCTTTGTTGTGTGTTGTATAATTGTGTGTGTTTCCTTCACTGTACAATAGATAGGTATGTGACATTCCATTTGTGTCTGCATTGTGTGTCCACCTGTGTGTGTCCATCCCTACCCCAACCAAGTTGTGTCAGCTTGGAGTGGAGCTGCTGAAGAAGTCCCCTAGCCCCACCCTGCGTTCCTGTTGGGCTCTTGCTCAAGTGTACAAGTCACTTCTTCAGTGAGTGGAGTGTGTGAGTGTGCATGGGTGAGAGTGACTGGTGAGTGCTTGAGTGGGTGGCAGTGGCAGTACTCTATACTGAGACTGTTTTGGGACTGTAAATCACAAATGTTTGTATTTTAAGTGTTGAAATATTAAAATACAATTTTCTGAATAAGGCCACTTTGACGAAGAAACATTTGTGTTTCCATGATGAGGTATGTGAAAATTTTGGCCTGTGAAATTTGTGACAATTTGTTCCGTTGTAGTAGTAGGGACTGCAGGTTCAAATATACTTTCAATTATGACAATATGTTGGTATCATTTTCGGATTCACCTACGTACCTTTTGCAATCAGTATGATACTTTTTTCATCCAATCCGTTCAGCAGAAGCTGAATTACAAGCTTGTGAACATTGGTACTGTACGATGTCTGACACATAGTAATAGGAATTGCGGTATGTACTGAATCACATGACATAACCCAAAGTCCAAAGCCTTTCTCAACTTTGTGTAAGCAGGACACCATTTACATAATAGCCAATAAGTGTTGTTAAGCATCCATATTCGACCCTACGCCACTGATTACAGCACTTTCGCGATCCTTCTAGCAACCAGCTGGCTGAAAGCGGGCACACTGCACATCACCTTAGAAGCAAAGCGCTCATCACTCAAAGCCAGTACATCAGTGAACATGAAAGTACTAAGGTAGGATAAATCTGCCAACGATCTTTCGATTTATACCACGTTTGCTGAGTTTGGTTTCTTCTGGTATCAGCGGTGAGCTCTTTAATATGACATACTGCGCGGTATTATTGAGTTGGGCAGACATTTTGCTGCAATTGTGCAAGATGTCTGCAATGTCTAATTGTAGTAAATTGTGAATGTTTTATTGCAACACTTTGATAAAATTGCATGCAGTGTTTGTCACTGTGGTAATGAGCATATGACAGTGATGTGAATCAATGATATAATTGCATCTTTGACTCACAACCATGTCACATGACTGTCTTGTGACTTGGTTATTGCAGGGAGAAGCTGTTCAAGCTGTCTGATGAGAACTGGTGGATTGTGGATGACAACATCAGGCGTGACAGCAGCCTTGGCCGGGGGCCGGGTGGAGTGGTCTATGATGAGTGAGTACGTGCAGATGATCCCAGAGGACAGTGTTGAGTGGTGTTCTAGCGGTCAGTGACAGCAGTGCAGGGGAGAGGTACCTGCTGGCCCAACAGGTGAGGATTCTGTGTGTGAGTGCACTGTTAAGACTGCTGTGCTGTCCTGTGCAGCCAGTTCTATTGACCAGAGCTCAGTACATGGCCTCACGCTTAAACCTGCCACAGCTCTTGCTGTGTATGATTAGCTGGTTGCATTTGGGTGTGATGTTAAGTGCCATCTTGGTGAGCGTGGACGGAGCACAGTTTGGTGTCCTTGAAGAGGTAGCACTGACTTCCTGTGGTTTGTAACACTGCCGGCATGCCTGTGTGAACACCCCGTACGGGTCTCATTGGGCCAGGAAGTGACTGCACTGAGCAATCTGTTTAGGATGTCCTTCTGTTCTAGTCAAGGAGTGGACACACGTACAACACACACACACACACACACTGCACAGTCACAAAGTGTACACACACACACACACATGTATCTACAGTGTACACAGGCAGAGTTTATATTGATATCATGCCAGTCTATCTGTACTTGGCCTGTCCCCCTCACCTGTCCCCCTCACCTGTCCCCCTTACCCGTCCCCCTAACCCGTCCTCTCACCTGTCCCCCTTACCTGTCCCCTGTAATGAATATAAACACCCACTCTATTACACACAATGGGTGTTATCCCTTCCCACGGTGTGTGTGTGTGTCTCCCAAACACACTCTTTCCATGCAGTGTGTGTTGGTGTGTCTCGTGTGCTGTGAAATACACTAACCCCATCTTGTATAGTTTGTACCAGCCACTGGTACTTATAGAACATTCTCTATTGTCTTCCTGCTGACCTGGCCTACTATTGACTACAGCATGTGAACAGAGTGGTGGGCAATGACATTGACCACTGCAGTAGGAAGGGCAATACAGCATGTGTGTTAAAGTTGAGGTTCATACCACGTCCATATATAGAAAAGGGGAGTAAATTTTGAGCGTATATAATATGTGCAAGGGCAGATCTGGGGGGGGGGGGGAGGGGCTTAGGGGGCTTGAGCCTCCCTTCTTGGCCCAGATCTGAAACACTTTTCTTAGCAAATGTCACTAAAGTGTACATCCAACAGAATTTAATGGCCTAAATCATCTAAACAACCTTATAGGAGCTGGTTTAAGCTACATAGAGTCTGGTGTAACTGCACAGAGGGCTTTCTTCAGTTGTACAAAACAGATCAAGGTCTCGAAATTTGCTCCCCTTTCTATAATTCTCTGTGTGTCCTGTATACACCGGTGATGGGAGGTCTCACCATTGCAATAGGTAGCTGTACACATGTACTCTAACTGTTATAATTGTAATGAATGTCTTTGTACAGTTACTTGACGAATATTTGCCCTTAGGGTGGGTTCCCAGCCTGTTACCTGCAATTTGTGTGTGTGACAATTCAAAATCATCTACGTGTGATGATTGACACGTTTCCATAGACTAGCTCTGTAATCTCCATGGGCACAAGTTCATTGTGTTGGTACGTTTTGTCTAAAGGAGGCCAGTGGCAGAGTCACCAACCACCTTAGACCACCCACAGTATGTGTGCCATGTTTCATGTTGACTGGTATAGAAAACTGATGGATGAGCTCCTGAACAAAGAAACTACCATCTCTGTCGTATCCCTTAGATACGTATTGTGGCAATTGTAAAGATACAAGAAATCACCTTTAACCAAATTTCATCCCTGCCTTCACCATCTCAACGCTTCCCCAAGTTCATACCACGTTTGTTGGCCTTTTGTTGCCAACTGAAGGAGTGTATATGTTTCCTTACCTTGGACCACCTTGTGCATTATATAATATGCCTACACTGTGCCCCCACCACCACCACCACCACCACCACCACCACCCCCACCACCACCACCACCACACACAGTGCAAGTTACATTACGACAGTACAGCACATGTGCTGGTGGTGTGAATGCACTAGTCACTGGTAGAAATAGATCACCAGCGGCAGTTGCAGAGGTTCGATCAACATCACCTGAGCAAAAGGAGTAATTACGCTAGTTGCTACATAGTAGAAAATTAGACAGCACCCATGTGAGCTACAGTGGTTGGGAACATGTGTTGGTGCAGTAGAAACAGACCTCCAGAGTATGTTACATGAGGCTGAGGACCACATGTGTAGTGCACAATGCAGGAAGCAATGTATCTTGCATAAGGGTGTGTACACTGTATGGTATTCCCATATACAGTGGAACCTCAGAAATAAGACCACCATCTGGGCCATGAAAAGTGGTCTTATTTTCAAAGTGGTCTTACTTTTACAATCAAACAATGCATGTGTACATGGATATGGGACTAAACCAAAGTGGTCTTATTTCTAAGGTGGTCGTTTTATAGAGGTGGTCGTTTAGCAGGGCCACTGTATGCACGTTACATCTGCTTACTGTGCATGCATTGTACACTATATGATGGCACCCTGAGAAGTTGTTGTCCCCGTCTCCCAGTGGGGTCCATTGCGTCTTATGGGGGGTGGGGGGAGGGGTCAGTGCATCCTATATGGGGTCCAGTGCGTCCTATATGGGTCCAGTGCGTCCTATGGGGGGTCCAGTGCGTCCTATATGGGGTCCAGTGCGTCCTTTATGGGGTCCAGTGTGTCCTATGGGGTCCAGTGTGTCCTATATGGGGTCCAGTGCATCCTATATGGGGTCGAGTGCGTTCTATGGTGGG